>CM021103.1:27148551-27512137 GCA_007115665.2 Sequoiadendron giganteum | reverse complement strand
AGAGAATTTTAGAGTGGGAGATTTTCTATTTCTTGTGCTTCAATTCTATTGTTATCACTTGCAGTTTGCAATAGTTCTTTACATTGTAAGATTGTTAACTGTAGTACTGTTTCAATCATTTTTTATTGCTTAATCGTGCTTAATTTCTCATATTTGTAACCTCTAGATGGTTTACCGCCAGTGTGGAAAAAGAACTTAATAATATCTCATTTGTACCCACTGGAAAGTGGTGAATTCCCATTCACAAGTGGATGCCTGCTGTAGCAGATGAAGTGTTTTAATTGTTATCTCTTTCCCCCCACTGTTTTAGTGGTATTGTGGAAATTCTCTCATGGCTGGTTATCCGCCTAAGTACTTTCAGTTTTGTAATTAGTACTCCACCATATGTTAGCACCTCGTCTTCTAAAGGATCTTGTGTGCACATTCTTGGTGTCAAGTTTAATTCCTCTCATTCTATTGTAATCAGTCTAGTTAGTGATTTATTAGATCCTAGGGATCCTCTGACCATATGCCCGCCCCTCCTCCTTAAGTGGTTTTACGGCGCATTCTTGGTTAGAGTTATTTCTGCATCGTTTTGGGTTTCAGCTAACCTTAACGGGTGCTTGATTACAATTGTAAGTGTCATTGAAAAATCAAAAAAATTGAGAGGGTATCTTTCAAGAGTCCCAATAGAGTATATAAAAGGAAAGTCGGGCATTCAAGAGACAATATATTGTGTTGTTGCCAAAACTGTTTTCTTGAAGATCGAGCACTTAGTTTTCATCTTTTGATTGGAGGATAGAAACCCTCATGGTGTCTGCATTGGATTTGGGGATGAAACCCCTCCTATCCATTAGAGGTGATTCCATTCAAGGATTGGATATGGATAGAAAGATTATTTGAGGAGCATATTGAAGATTTCAAAAGTTGTGTTTAGGTTTGCCAATGTGTTTTCAATTAGTTTTTCAGTCTGTCTGTATATTAGTTTGGTGCTGAGAGTTGTAGATTTCAGTATTGTAATTTCTGATGGATGTTCATATGTATATAAATAGTGCCATTGATATTCCAACAATAATATGTTTGCTGTTCCAGTCATGAATATTATTTAGATATTAAGTTATAACATTGTTGGCACTAGTCAGAAATTATATTATAATATCTATTTTGGAGAACTTAATGTGAATCGCAGCCCATAGAAGATTTACACTGCTGTAATGTTTGGGCTCTTAGTGCACCAATAATTTGTATTGCAATTGTTAGTAAGTGTTATAGTCCCTTGGAGCTGCCATACAGGGGACAAAGTTTGACGCATTTACCTTTTGGTTTGCCGTACCTTGTCTATTCTAGTTGCAGCTATTCAAGTTTTATATTTCCAAGCTGCCATACAGTATTGAAAGATTTTCTTTGGAAAAGAATGAGGAGCCATACATAATGCGGAAATAACTTGTTTGTTTGTGGTAATCGTACAAATCACAAAAGGGAATGGTAATTTAAGGAATTGCATCATCACTTGCTGCCATACAAAATCTGTTTGCCGTGCTGCATATTTAGTTTATTTATTACTGGCCATATGGCCAATCTGTATGATTTTTCAATTGTTGGTTAACTGCTGGGAGGTTATTGTAGGCTATGAATTTCTCCAATCTGCTGCCGTACCATCGAATATATGGCTGCACTAACTACAATATTATATCTGGAACTTTCATTTGTTTTTTCATATATTCCCTTTGGTTGGTATTGTGGATATATTGATTATTGTTGCCTTTGGTGAACTGTAAAAGATTAAATTTCAGTATATGCACATTTTCCAACATATTGAATTTTGATATAAATTTGTGTGTGATTCCGCCATATATTAATTTTTAATTATTCTGAAAGGCTTGCTGCTAGAATTAGTTTCCAATCATTTTTACCTATAGAGTTTGTATTCTGTTATAGAAAGCTTGCCACCAGGGTCCAGAAGCATTATTGTAACGGTTTCAAATTAGTATTTGCATGCATTGTAAATTGTGCGGCTTGCTGCCAACAAACATTATAATCCAATATTATTTTAATCCTTTCACCGTATGCTCTCACCTTGCTCACATTGGGATCTCGATGATGAAAAGGTGTAGGTTTCATTGATTGTTTATTGTTTATTGTAAAAAAATCAGAAAAGTTTAAATTTGGGACATCACATTAGCCTTTGCCACCTCATAGTTTAAGGAAAATGGAAACAAGAAAATGAGATGGCTGAAATTATTTCAGTCCCAGGCTGCATTTGGACAAAGAACTAAAGGTCATGGACTAGCTGTTACAGTAGCTCAGCAAGCTCTTCTAAGAGTCTAAGGGGTTGCCACCTAGTAAAGTAGTAGAGCATGAAATCCAATTGCTACCCGATTGTTCTCTTTCTATCATAGGTTTGTACAGGCAAAGTCTAGTTGAAGCCAATGAAGAAAAGTCACAACCTAATAGCTCTCATTGACTAGGGAGAGATAAGACCAAGCACCTTTCCTTGTTCTTTGATAGTGGCGGTGCCTAAGAAAGATGGTACTTGGGGGATGTGTGTGGATAACAAAACTTTAAACAGGGTAACTATTATTGCTGAAATTTGCACCCTTTGCTGAAACTCATTCAACATTCTGGTGACACAATGGTAATGATCTCAAGGTGTGGGATCCTTGCAGATGCGATCAAACCTCCAAAGAAGGTTGGCTCCTTTCTAAATCTAGATGCAATGTGTTGATCCAACCCAACCTAGATTGAACTAAAACCTAACCCTATTCTACTGGTTTGTGCATCACTTCTTGCTCCAACATCAATTCTAGTGCCAAATTTTTTGGCTCAAGAACATGAATGGTTTTATTCATGGAGTCAGCCCCACAATCAAATATCGTGCCAAAACGGGGTCCTTAGCCAAGCTTTGATGGTTCCAGGCATAGCAACACTCCCACAACAAGAAGTTGTTGCATGTCAAGAAGAAGTGCTTATGCAGGAGCAAGTGCAAGGTGAGTCAATTTTGATGAGTTAGGATGAGGATGTTTTTTGTGATGTCAGTCAACATTCATTTTTGTTCTTTGATGAGGCTGGTGATGATTTCTAGCTTCATGGGTCTAAAGGTGTCACAGCCAGTTGCCAAGAAGAAGAAATTGAAAGAGTGAGACAATTTGAAGAATTTAACTCTTTGCTTGAAGTGTATCATGGTTCTAACATCTGTGCCAATGAAGATTGCATTAGTACATGTAACAATGATGTATGCTGGTTTTCTGTTGTCCTTGAAATTAGCAAGGCTGAGTATGAGGTCTTCATCCAAGATGAAGATATGATCTCTTGTGTTGGGGATGATGATGTGCCTAAATTTGAGTGTTTCACTTGGTATTAACATACCAATATGGAAGATGTTGAGCAGCAACACATAGGTCGAAAAGAAGATCAACTTGTTGCTTAACTTGATAATATGCTAGAGCTTCAGAATATTTTGTTTGATGTGCATAAGGAAGAGCTTCCCTATACAGATCAACAGGTAGGTATGGCATATATTGCATTATCATGTGAGCTGGAGACATTCTCTTTTCGTTTCAGCTCATGTCATAAGGAGCTCAGCTGTTGTAACAGCAAGGTGCCCTTGTGTGGTGAATTTTTTTGTTCCTTCACAAGTTTTTGTTTTGTTTTGATGCTGATCTATTTCCTAAATAAATTTACCCATGCTGCTATGTATACACTTTATGCATCATAAGATGAGTCTAGCATTTATCTTTTGTGGCTGCCCTGCAATGAAAAAGTTAACGGTGGAGTGAATCTCCACTACATAAGCAGTATTTGTAGTGTGATGCATGCTTACATTGGACTTCAATGGTTGCAGTTGGGTAGTGAATGTGATTGTGACCTAAGGGTGATCAGCTCCTTCAGAAGACTTGTCTTTGACAAAGGCAAGTTGTGATAGTTTGGCATTCAAAGTTCAATTATGTACATATTAGATTAGTTGCTGTGGTCGTTTTCCAAGGAGTATCGTTGCACACTTTGCATTTTCATTAGGAGAATGTTTGATCTTAGTTGTTTGTTTTTCTCCAAGTGCAGTCTGCACATTGTCGTTTTTGTTTTGTTGATTCTAAGGCATTCTGTTGCTTGTTGTGAGGCCAGTCGTGCTTTGTTGTTTGTAAGGCTGTTGTGATTCCATGTCTAATGGATTGATAAGGTTACTGGATCTGTGTTTAGCAAGAAAACATTTTGCATAAGTCACCAAAATGTTGTCATTTCATGTCCCCCTTCATTTCCAATTGATTAGAACCGATCTGAGAAATATTAAATGGGCTACTCATGCTCAAAATGTGCCTTTGGTGGTTGTATTGTTTCCCTATTTTTTATGTTTTAGTCAAATACCCAAGTTGAAAACCCAAAATTTGGCCAAGTGTAAAAATTGTTGGAGTTTTGGACAAGTTTTGAAACCTACGTCAGTTCTCAACAAGGTTCTTGAAACCTCGTTGGAGCTCGTCATATGTCTTCGAACTCCTTCAAAGGGGCAAGTGTTCTGTTCGTTGGCAATTTCATATGGTTTGAGAACTTCCCCAGTTTCTCAAGATTGGTTTGAGTGTCGATAAGTTTTGCCGACAATCAAAGAAGGAAGAAAAGAGGCAAGTGCTCTATGTTTCGACAAGTTTCATAGGTTTTGAAACCTTCGTTGAAAGTTGATGAGATTGTCAAAACCATCCCAAGGGCCGACAAGCATGAGGAAACGAAGAAAGCGGCTAAGTATCAAAAGTTAGTGTTTGGCAAAATTCAAAGGTTTCAAAATTTTTGTCGAAGATCGACAAGGTTGTCACAACCATGTCGGAAGTTGACAAGGTTCTTGAAACAAGTTGTATCATTGACAACTTTTGTTGATAAGCGTTAAGAGTAGTAAGGGGCATGGAATTTGACTAAGTTTAAGTTGTATTAGAAGTTTTCAAAGGTTTTGAAATTTTTGTCGATGTCCAACAAGCTTCTCAAAAGTGGTTCGATATACGATTACAAGTGCCAAAATGGCTGAAGTTGCAAGGATAGAGTAGGTTTGGTGTTAATGTGAAATGAGAAAGGTGAAAGGAATAAGTTTCAGCAAATTCTAAGGGTTCTAGAACTAGTGTCAGCTCTCCACAAAGTTCTCACAACCTCGTTAGAAGCCGATAGGGTTCTCAAAACTATTTCTAAATCTAATGCAAAATGCCAACACATCAAAGAGAACTAGAGGAAGGTAAAGATGGACAAATTAAAAGATAAAAGAAAAAACAAACCAAAAATAAGAGGAAGAAAGAAAGAAAGAGGAAAAGTTAAGATTGTCAGAAGTTCTTAGAGGTTTTGAAACCTTTATTGACTCTCGATGAGGTTGTCACAACCTTGTCGGAGCTCGACAAGGTTCTCAAAACTAGTGCATTCATCGATGCCAATTGTTGACAAGTAAGGAAGGTTGCTCTAGGGATATGATTTTCATGCCAAGGCTTCTTACTTCCACCTACTACTCTTCAACACCATTAATGCTCCTACAACATTCACCAACTACCAAATTTTTCAAAGGCCGAAAAATCATTGTTTCATGCTTAGGTCATGCTCATTAAATGTTGTGGACATTCCTTTTTGACAACATTATTCCCTAGGTCATATTTTTTATCAGATATCTTAGGCAGATTTGATCTTCTGACAGGTCATAGATGAAGAATATTCCTTATGCCTTAGTTGATTAGATCAGATGTATGCCTTTCTTATTTTCATTAGTTGATGTGGCAGCTAGGATTCCTCTCTGGCCTACCACAATTTCTAACATTTTCCAACGCTTCTCTTCTAGGATAAAAGGTTTGGAATGCTCATTTGAAAAAAAGTTTCCTTCTCATTTTCTCTATTAGAAAACTTGCATTTTTTGCTATTGTAAATAGGCTCAATGTCTTTAAATCGATAAAATTGCTTTTTTTCACTTCATCTGTTCTTATGCGTTGTGTAATTTCTATTACCTTCATGTTTGAATGATTTTGCTGTTTTTTGTAGATGTATGCTATGTATAAACAATTTACAAGAATTAGCTATGGATTTCCTTCCCTCCTAGTATATGTTAAATCCTATACCTCCATATCATCCATAGGAGCTGACAAATGGAGACTTGTGTGAGTTTAGGCGGTTTTATTGGTCCTTTGTGTTGTTGTGAGCAAGGCGACAACTCATTAAATCTTGGTGGATCGATACCTCTTCCTTTTTCTTGACAAGTCAGTAGAATAGGATTAGGTTTTAGATTTAATCTGTGTTGGGTTGGATCAACACATTGCATCAAGATTTAGAAAGGAGCTAGCCTTCTTTGGAGGTTTGATCTCATATGCAAGGGTCCCACATCTTGAGATCATTCCCATTGTATCACTAAAATGTTGAAATAGTTTCAGCAAAGGGTGCAAATTTCAGCAACATTAACCGTCAAGAGTAGGTATTTACTACCATAGATAAATCATCACTTTGATTAGCTACAACATGCTAATATTTAAGCAAGATAGTTTTGAATTCTGGATATCCCTAAGGAAGGATCACAAAGGATGCAAGGGAAACAGTGTTTAAGATAAAGCAAGGGCTTTATGAACACAAGAAGAATTTTTTGAGGCTTATGAGTGAGGTATTGAGACCATTTGTCGATTGTTGTGTGAGAGTCTACTTGTATGATATCAAAATTTTTAGTAGGATATATGAGGAACACTTGGTGCATCTAAAACAAGTCTTGCAAGACCTAAAGGAGGACAAATTGGTACTTCTTGACATTTCATGGCCCCCTTCATTGCCCATCGACCACAACTGATTTGAGAAATATTAAATGGGCTAATCAAGAGTAATGCCTTTGGCTGTTGCAATAATTCCCCTTTCATGCCTTAGCAAAATTGGCTAAGTATCGAGTTTGTTGGGATATTGGAGTTTAGGTGTCACTCGTACATGCATGCCTTCTTGATCGACCCCAACTCCTTGCTCTAATCCCTCAAAAATTGGCTAAGTGGTTGTTTTGTTGGAGTATCAAAGTTTTAGGGTTATCCATTGTTGCATGCTTTTCCTATCACTTATGAAACCCCATCTATAGGCATTGGAAAAGTTGGAAGTGTTGCATTTGTCAGTCCTTTAGACTTTTGGGTTTCCTTTACACTCATGCCATTTCTTAACATCCTTGATCCTTGAAGTCCGAAGCATATTCTTGGCTAAATGTTATTCTGATTGGTCTTAAGGGATGTCGGGTTTTCCCTTGCATTTGTACCCTTCATTTGACACTCCTAATCCTTGAAGTTTGAAACCTAAAAGTTGCCTAAGTGTTGAATTTATGGACCTTGCGGATTGTCGGGGTTTCTCTTCCCTTTCTACCATTCCTTAACATTCTTGATCCTCAAAGCTTGAAGTCTTCTAAAAATTTCCAAGTCCTATGCATCCATCAAAGTGTATCGAACTTTAAGCCCTTCCTTGTTATGGTATCTGTTTCCATCCATCCTCGAAAGTTCGATACTCAGTTGATTGCTCTATGAATTCCATTGGAGTTGAACTTTTGGACATCTCCTTTTCTGGTTCTTCCTTCCATGGACCCCCAATGGTTTGAAACTCCATCGAAGTCCTTGAAGTTTGCCTAAGTATTTACTAGTTTCAGAGTTTCGGGGTTTCCTTTTCTAGGGTTTCCTTCCATGGATCCCCAATGCTTCCCCCAAAGGTTCGCCTTTCCTTTGATGGCGTCATGCTAATGTCATCATCTTGTCAGAGTTTCAGAGTGTCTCGTTCCCCTTCTTATGGCAAACAAATCAAAGGAAGCTTGATAGCTTGATGGTTCGACAAGGTGAGTGTCAAGTTCTTTTGTTGGGGCATTGGAGGATTTTATGTTCTTATTCCAAGTCCGATGGGCATGAGGGTAAGCGATGGTCTAATAGTCTGCCAATAGCAACATGGCCGGTCCAAAAGACATGTTTTCATTCATGTACCAGCTTGCAACGTCATTTATACATGTCAACATTTGCAACTATTAGATTTTGATTCAAGTGAGCTTAGGAAAGGCTTTAAATGCATTTCGACACAAATCCAAAAGAGAAAAGACAACACCCATACATTAGTTATTGCTTGTGGGGCCCCCTTTCGTCAAAATGTCATCTTCATGTCATATTTTACAATGGATTTTGTGGGCGTTTTCTTTGATTCTTGCACTCAAACCCACAAATAATTAATGCTTAGATATAGTAGGGGTGTGGGGAATGTTCTTTCATGCCTCCAGTCATGCAAATCAGACCAAAAAGAGACTTTCTTGTAGAGCATTGGATGAGGTTGTGGTTAGGGTTTCCTTCTGTACCATGGCCTTCTAATAACTTGCATGCTTTCCTTCAAGGGGATATAAGTTTTGCAGTGCTCATTTTCAAGGAGTTCCTTCTTAGTTCCTTCACAATTTCATGACTAGAGAATTGCAATCTTGATATTGTCTATAAATGTAATTGGCTCAATGCCTTTGATTCAATGAATTGGTTGTTTTATCCCTTCTCACTTTTGATGTGTTGTGTGATTCTCGTTCACCTTCATATCTAAATGCTTTGTTTCTTTTCTAGACATATATGTTGAGTATAATTCTCGTCTTACTTCCATATTTGTCCACAAGAATTGATGAATAGAGACCTATGCGAGTTTTGGTAATTTCTATTGATTCTTTGTGTTGTTTTGAGTGAAAAGGAAACTCATCTAAATCTTGTTGCATCACCTTTTCTTTTTCTGCATTCCTCCTCCTCTCTTTTCCCTTTGCAATCAGTAGGATAGGATTAGGGTCTCATTTTTATCTATCTTTAGTTGGATCAGTACCCTGCATCCAGGTTTTATAAAGGAGCCAACCTTCTATGGAGGTCTGATCTCAACTACAAGGGTTCCACACCATGAGATCATTCCCATTGTGTCATTGGATTGTTGAACAACATGTTCATCAAGGGTGCAAATCAAGGTGACAACAGTACTGAATGGTAAGAAGTGTGAATGCACACAACAATCACTTGTCTAATTTGGATATGTGATTGGAGATGGAGAGATAAGGATAGATCCATCCAAGATAGAGGCAACAATGAGATTGCCTAAACCTTCCAATGTCACTAAGACTAGAAGCTTCGTGAGAGCAATGCAATATGTGAGGAAGTTTGTGAAGTCTTTCTCATCCATAGTGCCACTGTTATATGCCATTACAAGAAATAGAAAGTGCTGCAAATGGGGAAGCGAACAACAAAGGGCTTTTGAAGTTCTGAGGAGTTGAAGCACAAAGTCAACTATGCATTTGTGTTAGCTTTGCCTAATCTTCAACAGCCTTTTGAGTTAGAGACAAATGCTAGTGACTATGCCATAGGGGTTGCTCTCCTACATGGAGGAAGACCAAATGTTATCATTCCAAATTCTTATACATATCAGTCCTTAAGTATTGCACATATGGCAAGGAGTTGCATGCTCGAGTCCAAGTGGCGAAGAAATAGAAAAACTACTTAATGGGTAAAGAAATAATTATCCATATGGATCATTAGCCGCTCCAATAGTTGCAATCTCAAACTAAGTTGTAGCAGGCTAGGCATTATAAGTGAATGGGTTTCTTGCAAGAATTCTACTTGGACATCAAGTGCAAGTGGAGAGTGACCAACAAGTTAGCAAACATGTTGTCTAGGCTAACTCTAGTTTCAGCAGTATGCACTCTTTTTTAGTTGAAAACCTTTGCCAAAGAGGTATATGTGGAGGATTAGGGGAAAGATGAGGAATTTGGAGAGATCTTCAAGCAAGCTATAAAGGTTAAGTTTGCTGATTTTGAACCAAACCTAGAATACTACCCAAGACGGATTGCTCTACAAATTGTGCAAGTTGTGTGTTTCCAAATAAAGGAAGTTGTTCATCTTTAGAGAGACCCACACCTCACACATTGCTAGTCATGTTGGGGTCACTAGGACATTGGCAAATCTTCAAAGGTATGTGTATTTGCTGTACATACAAGTTGATGCCTCAAAATTCATCCGTGGGTGCAAGTTGTATTTTATAGTTAAGCAAACAATAGAAAGTTGGGGCTGTATAAACTATAAACCATTACTAGTAGTGTTTTGACCATGGGAGTGCATATCAATAGGCTTTGTGGAAGGATTGCCCATTTCAAGAAGAGGGTAGGATTATCCCACTACTCATTTCATGCAAGTAGACTCTTTAAGGGTAGTGATGCAACTGAGTTATCCTTTTCACATGTGCGGATTCACATTGGATTACTTGAAGGCTGAAAGTATTATATCAGATCACATTGCAAGGTTTTTTGGGAAGTTTTGGTGTGCTTTATGGGAAACAATGGCTATTTGATTGAATTGTATATCCATCTCTTTCCATCCCCAAATTGATGGGCAAGTGGAAGTAGGGAATCAGACACTTGTACATCTCTTGAGTGGGTATAATTAGAAGCCATCCAAAGACATGGGATGAGAATTTTGCGTACATAAAAACATGTTGCATAACATTCCCATAATAGGAGATGTTTTTGGTTCCTATTGCTTATTCTTTTGGATGTTGCCTTAGGAGAATCACACAAGGATAAAGATCAAGTGGACTAAAAAGTTCACAAAGATGAGAAGTTTAGTTGAAAATGTTAGGCAAATTCATCTCTATGTTTAGGAGAAACTAAAGGTGTCACAAGCTAGGTACAAGAAGAGGCGTGACCAACATCAAGTTGAACATAAATTCAGGGTTGGAGACCAAAATTGGTTGTATCTAGGCAAGGATAGACTCCAAGGGCAAGTGAAGAATTTTAAGCCCTTACGATATGGCCTTTTTTAGATTCTAGAACAAATAGGTTAGAATGCATTTTTCCTTGATTTGCATTTCGAATCTTTGATTGTTTGAGCCTTTGATGCTTGATGAAGAAGAAGGTTCTTTCTTGCCTCCTATTGATGATCTTGCTTCACAGTCAAGAGGAGTTGGGTGGTGACATTTTTCTTTAAAAGGAAACAACTTGTAGGGCAGTACATAGAACTTGGCTAATTGGATTGAAAAGACAATTGCAAAGCAAGGCAAAGGGGAATCCAAAAGAGGATGTAGGAAATAAATTTCCTCACTTTGATGAGTTCCTAAGCTTTTGGGAACCAAAAGTCTCTTGATTGGGGGACATGCAATCCAAACTATCGGATCTTGATGCATCACTGAAATGTCAGTTTCCTTCATTACTGATAGAGAGAGTGCTGAAGAAACTAGAAGACTCATAATGGTGATTTTACACAGTGTGTCACATCGGGAAGAGCAATGGTTGTCAATTTGTGTCTTCCACTTCCAAGCAGATTGTGTGATGAAACCCATCTATCGTGGCTTGTTAAAGCTATAAATAATAAATATGTATGAATGTCATTTGAAAAAGTTGCTGGCTCACGTATTTACCTTCCAAAGCATTCAAAGAGATATTTGCAGGCTGATATATGGTGTTCTCATGGTGTTGGAGGTATGTTTGTAGGGTTTGAATTCATTTTGCATCTTTCATGCATTCATGAAGGTCCCAGTGACAGTGAATTTTCTTGTAAAATGCTGAGATATAATGACATGAGGAGTTTGAAGCTCATATTTGCTGGAGTCTTTTTTCCCCCTGGGTTTCACTAGGCATATGCTTGTGTCTAGTCTCATTTTCATGGTTGTTTCTTGTTATTTCTGTGATGTGAGTCATTTTTTGGTAGTTGAAATGTATAGTGCATGTTTTCTTTTGAATTAGACTGATTTTTTTGGTGCTAGTTGCAAGCTGATTGGTCAAAGGAAGGGTTTGTGAAACTAGAGGAGATACAATCCATTATTGGTGAACTGCGAAGAGGAATCTCCACTTGTGTTTATGGATCAAAAAGAGATCTAGGTTATCAAAGTAAAATACAAAGCACTTATGAAAAATATTAAATAAACAAACAAGAAGGGACGCCCTTAAGTGGTTAACCTTAAACCATAGGAAACAATATAATTCCTATCAGACATATTTGTATGTTGGACAAAACATTTAACATTGAAATACTACCAAACGTCAAGTTAGAAACAGTCATCACAAGAAAGGCATATGATCTATTAAAATGGGAAAAAGCCCTAAAACAGCATGAAAAGTCCATGGGCTATCTAGGGGATTAATAGCTCAAAATTTTTACTCACATATGACAATATATTACATTATATCTCAATTGGTATCTTCAAGGCTCTTCCAAGTTCCAAGTGTTAGTTAAACCTCTCTATAATTGCAACGGATCATTGAATCTTTTTATTTTCCACCATTGGATAATTGCATGTCATTTCCAATTTTGATATATAATAAATAAGGTGGTTCCACCTGTCAAATGATCCTGAAGCCCCTTTGCCATATTAGTGTTTAAGGGAATTATTATTATTTCAATAGTCTTAGGCTCTAACAACCTAATAAACGTTACTCTTGAGGATTCAAACTATTTGATAATTTGTTGACCTTTAGTGGTTTAATATTATCTCCATCATATTTTTTCATTTCCTTTTGGATTTTTTTTGGAGGCAAGTTCCAGCTAGGGTAATAAACAGTAAACATTCTAGAGGTTGCACGATTATGAATTCCTCTGAAATGCATTAAAGAATTTGTGAATTTCTGCATAATTAAGATAAATTGTATGGGGATTTTCTAATCAAATGGAAGATATGTTAATTTTAGAATCGTTTTTTTAGCTTTTGATTTCTCCCACTAAAACTCTGTGATGGTTGTTTAGCATGTATTGGAACATGGGAAGCCACATGAAAGAAGTGAAGTCATCAACAAATTGGCAGGTCAATTTGTACAAATGAGTCAACATAAATTTGCATCCAATGTTGTTGAGAAGTGCTTGGAGCATGGAAACCCTACAGAACGTCAACTGTTGATTGATGAAATGCTTGGTCAGACAGAGGAGAATGATAATTTACAGGTAATAACATCATCTATCATTATTTTGCTCATGGCTAATTTACATTGTTAAAATTTAAAGTTTCTGAGCAATTCATTTGCTTTTCCATAACTTAAAGCATTTTTCAATTAAGTCGTTATGCATGCATCGGGTCATTTCTTTTGTTTTTCGATTCTGATGCAGTAAATTTTAATGAAGTGGAACTAATAGTATAACAAATGAATGACTCTTTTGCTGGCTTTATTATTGATGATAGCATAATGAAGTCTGATACAGTTTTAAAACTGTTCATGAGGGTAAATGCTAAATACGCAGATACATAGATTATGCACAGTGGCATTGTTTCTGCACATTTCAGTGACTTTTAAACCATAAACTCATGAATCATATTTTCCAGTAAAACCTCTTAACTTACTGAAGATCTACACCAAACTGCTAGTAGCAAGACAAAAAGAAAAGGTCATCTATGGAGTGTTTAGGAAGAAAGAATAGTGAGATTTAGAGGAGAAAAATCTTTGTATTTTGAAAGTTTCCAGAGAAGGATGGCCATTGTTAATGTCCTTATTTTTTTATCATGTAGGAAGTGGTTAAATATCTTCTATATTTCTCTGATTCGATATTGACTTTATGAAATGATTAATCATAAGAATGAACAATGACTGAAGGATTGCATTATTGGAAGCAAACAGAATATGAATGCAAACTTTGTTAATGTTTTTGGATATTTCAACAGTTCTTGTTTATGAATGATTTGGTGGTGCAAACGATGATAAAGGATCAATATGCAAACTATGTAGTTCAGAAAGACTGCAAGGTTTGTTAATTTTTATGGATATTTCAACAGTTCTTGCTTATGAATGATTTGGTGGTGCAGACGATGATGAAGGATCAATATGCAAACTATGTAGTTCAGAAGGTTCTTGAAACTTGTGATGACCTACAAAGGGAAAAGCTGCTTGCTCGCATCAGACTTCACTTACATGCATTGAAAAAGTACACGTATGGGAAACATATAGTTGCTCGAGTCGAAAAACTTCTTGCTGTTGGAGGTGTGTGTCTTCTGGCCTCTTAAGTGACAGCTTAGAGTGATCAAGGATTGTGCTTGGAGACGTTTGTAGTGTGATTCTTGATTATCATCTTTATGTGGCTTCATTTTTTGCCCTATGCATTAGTTTTTAACTTTTTTGAGTGTGTGATTTGTGTAGGATATAACAAGAAGAGTAATTCCAAAATTAGTAATTACAAGCACATTTTATGGAGTTTTTATAGATTATGTGTCACTTGTCATATATTAAAAGTTGGACTGAAATAATTAGTTAAAAACGGGTGTTTAGAATCTTTATATTTATTGATAAATTAAAGCAAACAACCAAGCAAGAAACAAAATGAATATTCATTTTCAGAGATAATGAAAAAGCATTCAAACTTCTTCAAAACACCTCTTTAAATGTTCCAAGAAAATTTCATAAATAATCTGTAAATGACTTCCTCAACTTTCATGGTTTCTTATGTTGATGTGATATTTTGCATAATAGGCCCATAGGGTTCCTGCTTTGCAATATTCTGCAACTTTTGTTTTGAATTTGATATTTGTTTTTGTAAGTATAACAAAGATTCATGAATAGTAAAGTTAGAATCCATTTGGAACGATCTGAATTGTGGATGAGGTAATACTCAGAATACTGAAGCCTTCATGTTGTACGTTACTTCATAGTTTATAATTAGTTTTTTGAACTAGAAGACGAGACTTGTACAAGTGTCCAAACATACATCCAAATAACAAAATTTGTCTGTACAAATGTCCAATCATACATCCAAATAACAAAATTTGTCTTTGTTTGCCCTGTTTAACTTGATGTCCAAGATTCCATATTTTCTTGTAATATTTAAAATTATTTTTTATTATAGTTCCGGCATTTAGTGTTGCCTGCTCTTTATGGTAGATGTAGGGAGTTCTTTTGGTGCTCATCCTAGGCAATAGCCCTTTTTATACCTGCCAGTGGATTGACATTTTCATTTTTGTAATACAGTTCACTGGCATCGGGGATTACGTTTTTCTTTCCTTCATCCAGCTAGTTTTTAGATGCTGTGGCCATGGCCCAAAATACTTATGTTTCCTAAAAAATCAGTAATTTTTGTTTGATATGTAAATTGAGGAAGTGGGGTCCCTCACCCACTAAATTAACTTCAAAAACTAGAATACATTTCAAGTATGTGAATCACCACCTAACAGCAATTGAAAATATTCTAAACACTAAAGCTGAACTACAGTATCCCTGCTTGTAAATCAGGGGAATCTAATTTTTGCTGAACTTAAGGACAACTTGGGAATCCACCCTTCTCTACATAGACACTACTAAAAAAACAGTTATATAGAATCTAGGGGCCTAAGAGATGGGGGGATGTAGGGATGGGTGTCAGGGATGGGGAGACCAAAGGCCTAGATTTGGGGACGGTTTGGGGACGGCGGTGCAAATATATATGGTACTTTAAAAAATAGCCATAGAAAAATATATAAGGAATAACAAATGAAACTTTGAAATACTCTAACATATAGCATTGAACAATGAAAATGTTGAATACCATTATACTTATCATTTATGTTATATTCAAAATGATAATTACATTCAAAATTCAAAATTCAAATACACTTGGCCAATGGCCCAATGCCTCTAACTATCCATCATTCTCGAAGTTCACACCAAACTCATTACTTGAACTGTTGGACTTATCAGCGATGCAATTATGGCTAGAGGGTCCCATGTAGGAGAGTCTAACTGTGCAACCAATCACAAAAAACACACATAAACAGAAGAACCACAAGAAATTGACACAAGATATACCTTTGGAATACCCTTAGTGAGAGAAAAAATCCAGCCTCCAAAAGATTCCTCCACATTATTAAATCCTCAAGTACATTATCGTCTGCTGCAGAGGGCCTTCTCATGTGCTAGGTTGTATCCACATGACTACAACATGATTACACAAATGGATAACCACCACATAGGGCTTCTATGCACATGGAACACTAATCGTGGAAACACCACTTCTAGAATTTCCGCAATGGCTACATTCAAGTATACAAAACCCTCACACTTTGCTCATATAATTGCAGTTCGCATCATACTCTTTGTTACTTCACTCTGATTCTCAAACCTTGCTTCCGCACTGCTGTACTTGTCCTTTGTTCCATCTTTCACATCTTTCTTGATACACTTGGTGGATGGTGATCCATCCTCTACCTCCTTCTCTCCTCACACAATTATAAAGAAGGTATATATATCAATCACCAACCTTAAAGATGATCTGTATTGGCTGAAAGGTGGCACTAAGCTCTAGGCCACATGAAATGTGTAGTTGGCTAAGTGTAGACAACCTCCAAATCAAATGTGTTGATAACAAAAGGCAATATTCTCATGCAGTGTGCCTCATTGTTTCCCTTGAACCCAATGTACCTCCATAATGACTCCTTAGTAGGTGCGACTCCCAAAATGTTGGTGCAAGAGAAAACCATGTAGGCTTGTTGGCCTTGGTCAAGATTCAAAGACTACATGGATTTTTCTTGAAACGTGAACATGACGACACCCCATGCTTGCACAACATACTCTCCAAATTGCGAGACATAGTAAGCATTTGCGGTTTGATTCTCCTGTCATTCTCAAGTGACTTGCACATAAACACAGTGAAAATAAAAAATCCGATTGATACAAGTTAGTTTTCATACCTCTTAGATGCTCTTGCATCACTCAAGTTCAAGCTCCTCCAAATCAATACCAATCAACCTTGTCTATGCTACATCTTCATCACCCTATGTTGGCTCCTTTGACTCTACATCGCATTAAGCTGTCCCTATAATTTGTATAAAACATTTTTAGAAAGGAAAAAAGAGTTTTTTTTTTTGGAAAAACTTGAAAAATTCACAAGATAAACTCACCTTTGGTAGATAAATTTTGTAGGTGCAGCTCTTTCTCTCTCTTAGCCTTCACCTTTGAAGAAATATCCAACAATCTTCAAGAATTGAAAATTGCAGTATGGAGGCAAAATATTGTTTTGGTCTCTGCTATTTGTGAAATGAGACTTTAGACAAAGGGAGTGAAAAGCATGCACTTTAGGGTGAAATTAGGTTTGTTAGGTTTTTTCTTGTCTTTAGAAAATAAAAAAGTAAATTTCGCTAGGGTTGGAGGCCTGTGGGTCAGCTCAAGTATGGCTGAAGTTTGCCTAGGGTTTGTCTTGGGCACCTGAGTTACCTTGAAGAACCCACAAGGTGCTTGGACTGCCCAAGCTGAAACCTGTGCAAACCCTAGGTCGTCCCAATCCAAATCTGGAACCCAAATTGTCATTTAGCTATATGGTGACCAAAACAGAGAAGCAGCTTGGTTTGTTGGGATTTGTTTCCTTGGTCTAGGATAGGCCTATTCCTTGCATGAAGCCTTGACATTTAGCCAATAATATAATTTCAAGAACACTTAGATTTTTTTGGGATAAAAGTCAAATTTCTCAATTTTATTTTCCAATGAAGAAACAACACTTTTTTTGTTTTTGGGAACTGCTGCAAAAGATATATTTATCTATTGCTCAAAATCTGCTTAGAACAAAATTTGCACAAAGCTCTTGAAGAACATGAGGTTGAGATTCAAAATTTTCACATGCAAAAAGTTTCTTGAGTAGAAAGACGTTGTTTTTCACTGGAACGAATTTTCTGATTCACATATATCTGTTGGACAATAATGTCTAGACACAAAATTGTTTATTGTTTGACATTGTTTGTTATTTGATTTTATGGCTATTTTGTTGTAAGGCTCATATTCGTAATGTTAATTTGAGGTCTTAGTTCTTTGGGTGGATTGCATCTATAGTTTTTATTGTAACAAAATTTCAGATTTACATAGATCTGTTGGACAATGGTGTCTTGACACTGTTAGTTTTAGGATCAGAAATGAAAGCAATCAGAAAATGCAACACATAAGACAATGAACACCACAGGATACCCTGGGAAAACCCTCCTACTCGAGGGAAAAAAACCCAGCAAATATATCACTTATATATTTGAGAAATAAGAGTAGAAATCTGCTTACAACTCAGGCACAACACAATGCCAAATTTGATACAATGAATAATAGCACCTCTCCTAGATGTGAAGATACAACATGAAGATGTTTCCCCTTGAAATCAATCTGCTGTAACAATATAATGATCTGTTGCTCAAGATGATGATCTTCTGCACAAGTGTGGACTTCACAATATGATGATCTGCTGCTCAAGATGATAATCTGCTGCACAAGTGCGAACTTCTTCTAGGAGTGCGAATATGAAAATGAATCAACTTGATGATCAAATGAGAGATCATCACCTTGTATTTATACAAAACAAGATGTCTCTTCATGAGGTCGGCCTCAACAACAATAATTAAATAAGTAAGTCGGCCACCATAAAGAAGTCGGCCCAAATAAATAATGAATATTATTTCTTTAGCGAAGCGTTTATTCACTTTAATAAATGCAATAAATGAATAGCTGTTAGGCTATATGAATTTATTGTTCAACAATCAAGGCGAAAGTATGTAGCCTGAAGCTACAACATCAACACTCCCTCTTAGCTAGGGAGGAATACTTCCGATACACAAGGTCATGAATCTCTCAACATGACACCCACAATGGCTACACCCATGTGTGGAAGGAGCTCATCACAGATTCACTCAATCGTGATATCTACCATCATGGCTACTCCCATGTATGGTAAAGCATATGTGCACAAGTGCCCATCACGGAATCACTCAACGTGATGTCATCATCTCATCATGATGTTCAGCATGGCTACTCCCAGAGGGTGAATAAACACAAGTACAAGAAAATCATCACGGACTCTCTCACGTGATGTTGTCATGGAGTCACTCGACATGACATCCACCATGGCTATTCCTAGAGGGTGGAAACAAGGGCTTTCACCTCAAATTTCTCACAAAGAAAAATGCATGAGAGCAAATCACAGAATATCACTGAAGTTGAGTCAACCTCTCAGCTAGGGCTTCATTCTCCACAATTCCAAGCTTGTCTCGAAAGTACGTGTACTTTACTTTGGAGAGGGGCTTGGTTGAGAATGTCGGCCGTCTGCTCATCAGTGCTAATGTATCTCAACTGGATTGCTTTCCTCAATACCATATCTTTGATATAGTGGTATTTCATCTCAACATGTTTGGTTCTATCATGAAACATTGGATTGACAGAAAGCTTCACACAACTTTGATTATCACAATGAATGAAGTTGGCTCCAATGACTGTCCAAACAATCCTTCAAGGAGCTTCCGAAGCCACACTGCTTCTCGAGCTGCTACACATGCTGCAATGTACTCGGCCTCTGCGGTGCTCAGTGCCACTGAAGATTGCTTCTTGCTACACCAGGAGATCATTGCAAACCCCAAACTGAAACAACATCCAAAGGTGCTCTTCTGATCAGCAACACACCCTGCCCAATCGAAATCAGTATAACCATGTAGCTTCAAGTCCACACCAAAAGAATATCTCAAGCCATACCCAACTGTGCGACACAAGTATCTCAGGATATGCTTCGCTGAAACTAGATGTATTTGCCTTGGTTCACACATGAACTGACTAGGTGCACTCATTGCATGGCAAATATCTGGTCTAGTATTGACTAGATACATCAATGATCCAATCAATTGCCTATACATAATGGGATCCACCAAATCCGAACTAGTTGCACACTTAGTCAACTTCTTTGAAATTGGTTTCCATAGGTTTAGACATGGATTTACAATCCATTATACCAAATCTCTTCAAGATGTCTATTGTATACTTCCCTTGACTTAGAATGATCTCATTAGGCCTCTGCCATACTTCTAAACCAAGGAAGTAATGCATGCACTTAAGATCCTTCATTTCAAATTCAGAAGCTAACTCCTTGCATTTGATAATGAGATGTTCTTCTCTAGTAAGAAATAGATCATCAACATAAAGAACCAAGATTAATGCCTCACCATTAACTACCTTATAATCAACATCATTCTTGGAGAAACCCAAGCTCATCAGGTATTGATCAATCCTCTCATATCAAGCACGAGGAGCCTGCTTAAGTCCATACAAAAGCCTTCTTCAATCTGCAAACATGAGACTCCTTCCCATGAACCTCAAATCCATCCGGTTGCTCAATGTATACCTCTTCTTCAATTACACCATTTAGAAATGCTGTCTTCACGTTCATTTGGTGTAACTTCCATGCTTTAGTCGCTGCAATGGCAATGATAGTCCTGATGGAGGTATAATGAGCAACTGGAGCAAAGGTTTCCTCATAGTCTATTCTCTCTTTTTGAGAGAATCATCTAGCCACAAATCTAGCCTTGTATTTCTCAATGCTTCCATCAACCGCATGGTTGATCTTGAAAAAGCCACTTAGAAGATAGAACAGATTTGCCTTCTGGTCTAGGTACAATCTCCCAAACATCATTCTTGATGATAGATTGATATTCTTCAGCTATAGCATCTCTCCATACTTGCTGACTTGTAGCTTCCTCAACACTGGAAAGTTCAGACTCGATGATTTGACTCATCAATGTAACATAACTTGGAACCTGTTGTCGTCTTTTGCTTTCTAGGAGCTGCAAACCTTTTTGCCTCTTGCATTGTTTGCCTAGCTCATAGAGGTCTCTTTCGACCTTTGACAATATCTCTTGGCCCATCAGTATGTTCCAAAAGCTCAACTGGATCACCATCCTCTTCTGGTTCAGTAGACTCCCTTTGAATCTCCGAGTACTTGCATCAACCTTCTGACCTCCTTGTCCAAGATTGTCTGCAATGTTTGCTTTAGAGAAATGGTTTCCAGCGCACACCTCCGTAGAGATTCAAGGCTGTCCTCTTAGACCTCATCCCATATCACTCTATTTTGAATAGGTTTGTGGAGCTACCAATATTAAATCCAGATTGACTGTCTTGAGCAATTTTGATCTCAACTACTGATGAAGAGGTCTTTCAAGGATTTAGCACCAGACCTTGCAACACTACAACCTTAGCGAGTCACAAAACTCCCTCTGAATGTTAATTCCTCCTCTTCAAAGAACTGATCGCAAAGACAATTTGAATAGGTTCTTCCTCTTCGAGAGATGTCTACAACCACCAACTCAATCCCATGGCTGCAAGCTATGTCTCCATTCTTCAGCCTACAGGATGCATCAAGCTCTTCTTCTCTTGAAAGCAATCTCTTACACTTCTTGTTCTGTCCTGAAAGCATTAAGGAGAGATTACTGATAGTTCATAGAACTCAACTATTTCGAAGAGAAATACCAATGCTAGAAGCATACATGATTTACTATCTCAATGTTATAGCATGAATTAATAACTACATAAAAAAATTCATGAACATTATTCAACCATGAAATACTTATCTCATTGAAATCAGGATCGTGTACGTAGAAAATGAGGGATCGATATCCTCAAACAACGATCACAATATCTGCTCTCTCCGCCCTTCCAGTGGTGTCGATTGCTGCTGCTCTCAATGCAAACTCTTGACTCCCAACTTGAAGCTGCTGCGATAAACTCCAATAGAAAGATCACCTAGAATAATTGATTCTCAAATGTGATGGCCTAGGTGTCTTGGTTCAATAACCATGACATGTCGTTTTAGTGACAAAGAGGACGGAATTCATGGATGATATTCGATGACCAAGCAACATCTCCGATCAGACTTATTAAGAATCCCGGCATGTTTAAGTCTTCCAAATATTGCGTCAAGCTCCAAGAGGATTTTAAATCACCATTGCTTCTTCTTTCGAACCAATCATTTGATTCGCTTCTCCTGTAGAAGATTCAGACCATCTCTCATTTCCCATACTTTGCTCAGCGTATATGATTGTGAAAATGAGCGATTACCTTCTACACACTCCCTTATCTCTCACACTCTACTTCAGAATGGTTAAACAAATCTGCACAAATCTTTTCTAGACCCGCTTTGATACCATGTTATTTTTAGGATCAGAAATGAAAACAATCAGAAAATGCAACACATAAGACAATCAACACCACAAGATATCCTGGGAAAACCCTCCTACTTGAGGGAGAAAAACCCAACAAATATATCACTTATATATTTGAGAAATAAGAGCAGAAATCTGCTTACAACTCAAGCACAACACAATGCCAAATTTGATACAATGAATAATAGCACCTCTCCTAGATGCAAAGATACAACTTGAAGATGTTTCCCCTTGAAATCAATCTGCTGTAACAATATAATGATCTGCTGCTCAAGATGATGATCTTCTGCACAAGTGTGAACTTCACAATATGATGATCTGCTGCTCAAGATGATAATCTGCTGCACAAGTGCGAACTTCACAATATGATGATCTGCTGCTCAAGATGATAATCTGCTGCACAATAGCGAACTTCTTCTAGGAGTGCGAATATGAAAATGAATGAACTTGATGATCAAATGAGATATCATCACCTTGTATTTATACAAAACAAGATGTCTCTTCATGAGGTCGGCCTCAACAGCAATAATTAAATAAGTAATTCGGCCACCATAAAGAAGTCGGCCCAAATAAATAATGAATATTATTTCTTTAGTGAATCTCACTTTAATAAATGCAATTTTTGAATAGCCGTTAGGCTATATGAATTTATTGTTCAACAATCAAGGCAAAAGTATGTAGCCCGAAGCTACAACATCAACATACACAACATTGTTATTTGATTTTATGGATATTTTGTCATAAAACTCATGCTTGTAATGTTAAATTAATGTCTTAGGTATTTGGGGGGATTGCATCTAAAGTTTGTAATATGATTACTTAGTATGATTAAGGTCTTAATTACCTCTAAGCTATAACATGTGCCTCAAGATAAGATTTTGTTCTCTCTTGGACAAGTAGGGATTTCCCTTGAATATTATGTATCCCTTTTGTTGCGGTTCGAAATTAACATTCTATAATTAAAAAAAAAAAAGTTCAAATGAGCTGACAATTATTAGAAGGCACTAGGTTGAGACAAAATTACCTAGGTAATCATGTCCACTAGTGGTTTTCAACTACCAAAAAATAGTCAAGTAATAATCATTTAAAGCTTTCTTGAAATCCTAATGACATAAGCTGAGTGAGCAATAGATTCAAGTACTGGAAAACACTATTCTTGCTTTTGGTGGAGGATAATAGTGTCTATCGTTCCATGTGTTTATATAGATTGTGTCTCATTGATGGGTCACTTCCCAACATAAAATCAATATCATCTTCGAGTCTTCTTCCATATTTCAGATCTGGGATGGTTGTAGGCTATGTCATAGGGTTCGGTGAATTCGAACCATGAAATTCAAAATTCGACGAGTTTTCAAAAACCCCCAAAATTTGTTTCAGTTCACCTTGAAATTCGTAAAGTAAAATGGACTAGAGTTTTTTCAAATAAAAAATGTATTTTAAAAACATGTTTTCAACTAGGTTTTGTGGAGTTAAAAATGCGAACTTCATTGCAAGCTTCACTTCATATTTTGCGAATCTTCCTTGTATAACGATCTTGACCAAATCTTTTCTATGACCATCATTGGCGATTTTTCTTGTTTGCTGATGCTGTATCCTTGAAGTGAGTTCACCCCCACACAGTCAATTACTCGCTTACTCATAAACCACCCAACCTTGTATGCATAGCAATGCGGGGATGCAACAAAGCTCATTTTATCCTCAAATCAATGCATTGGAGAGTCAGAGAGATGTGGAAGATAGTACAACCACCAACAAAGCCAATCTCACAACAAGCACCTGAGTATGCTAGTATCTCATGACGGGTTGAGGAACTCTCTATGAGTTGCAAGACATGTGAGGGAGGGTTTCCTTTTATTTTTTTATTTGTTTTCATAGTTTGTTCTTTTTTCTTTATTTTTGTTTTTGTTTTTTAATAAAATTTAACATATTAAAATGAATCAACATTGTTTTGATGTTTAGTATATTAAAATTTAATATCTTAAAATATTTAATTTAAATTACTAATTACCAATTAGTCAATTGAATATATTTATTATTTGAATAACTTGTTATTATTAATAATAGTCCTTTGATGATTTTACGACTATTATTAAATTGTGATTATTGTGTTAATTATTTACTATTTTAAAATTTAAAATTTAGATGATTAATTATTAATATATTAACTTGAATATATTTAGTTTTTATAATATTTAAATAAAAAAAATTAAACGTATTTATATTTTAATATTCTTAAATCTATATAAGGCGAATTTAATCACAACTTTTTTTTTTCGATTTTTTTTTCTCTTGCTAAACTTCATCCGAATTTTATTGTTGTCGAACTCAAACGCGAACCTTGTGACATAGGTTGCAGGGGCTGGATAGCACTGTGAGAGTGGCTCCATTGACCTCTTGATTTGTGTTGATCGTGCATCAAGTAAGTTTTTGGAGCCCGATTGGCTGGTGGCATCTTGTTAACAGTGCAAGGGGCATTGCCCCAACATGGTATGAGTTTATCGAAGCAGTTGTGTTGGTTTTCCCACCTTATTACCTTATCCCAAATTTGTAGGAATGATTTGTCACTTGCAAAAACTTAATAACTCCATGCTAAGTATCTTTTAGTAGTTTGTTCAAAAAATTGGATGAAATCTTTTTTCCCCACAAATGATATGCAAAATTTTATTTCCACAAAATGGAAAATTTGAGCTTCTACATGTAGGCCAATTGGAAGAATTATGAAAGATAGTAACTTTCCATGACACTAGCTCTAGTTGATAGTTTGACTAAGTTGCTGGTTCTAGTAGGGGGTTGGGTATGGGTATGAGGTTTTGGTATGCCAGTACAAGAAGTTTTTCTTTTCTATAGGTACGGTATGGTTGAATTATATATATATATGCAATTTTTTTTTTAAAATATAGACTTTAAAATACATTTGATGTCATAAATTTATAATATATTGACATTTAAATCTTTGATATTATGATACTTCATCATTGATTAGTGAGTGATAAAGATAATATTAATTGTCAGTTTACTGTTCAAAATTTCAAGAATATGTCATATATCATATATGTTCAACACTCCAGAGTTAAGATTCAAATGTACGAAATTTGAAAATAATAAAATAAAAAATTTGTATCTTGGTTTTCAATCTTCATTGAAAGCATTTAGATCAAAGTTATCACTTGGTTCAACATTATTTGAACCAAAAGCAAATGGAGTGCCACACCCACTAGGTACATTATGTGTAAGAGCCTCGTCATCATCTACATTGACTCCGACAAGCTCTACAATAGATGCATTCAAGTTTGTACACATAGGGGTTATATCCCAATTTTGTGTTGCCCCTTTCTTGTAGTCAACTTCCTTAGGTGATAGGAGACATATGTAGGAATGATTAGACCAAGTTTTTTTCTTTTTTTGAACCCAACCAATTACGCTTCACTAAGTGGATAAAGGAGTATGTACTCCAATTTCATTTTGTTGAAGAACTCGCAACCTATTGAAATTGGAGAGAAACTCAACATAACTTAAAAAATAAAAAATGCAAAAGAATGGTAAGTACTAAGAATGCTAACAAATAAAAAATGCTTACTTTTGATAGAATTTTAATTGCAAGAGATTGGAGGAACAAATAATCTTTCCCATGGAGGTACCACTATGTACGAGCATCTTCCTTTAATTGGTCTCAAAGAGCATGAATCATATGATCTCGTCTTGAGATGAACTTGCCAAACTCTTTCATAACATTATCCAACGCTTGTGGATTTGAGACGATTATTTAAAATGCCAAATTGTATCAATTAGCAACTTCACTATTTCTATACGATGCAATTCTCCTTTGCAAATAAAGTAGATCTCTGTGCTATAATATTTGGGGGATAGTGCATATGAAAGGAAATCCAAGGGTGTGTTCATCTTGTTCCAACGACGATGAATGGTTTTTTCTACACTCTGAAAAAATATTTTTGAAGGGTCATTCTCTTTCAATGCTATTTTGACCTTTATTTTTTCTATTATATAGTCAATACCATCATAGATTTCCCCTAAATATGACTGATCTATATCAACAAATTTAATGATAGTCATGATATGCTCAATGAAAGTCAAGACATAGTCCACATGAGCCCACCAATCATCATTCAGGATCAATGGCTTGATCATTTGGACCCTCTCTAATTTGATTGCTTCGAAATACTCCATTGGTGGCCGAAGACCATAGCTCCCAACGCCTCTTGTATCTTCATAGGTCATCTCAAAATGATTGCGTGATGGAAATCAGGTCTCAACAACCTAATTTTGTGTAAAAATAAGTTAATAATACATTAAAATGCATGTAAATATGATGGATTAAATTTAAAATAAGTTAAATTTACCTTCAACCTAAAATTTGAGAAAGTTCTAAAGATGCTTTGTGACATATGATGTTTTTTCACAAACATTTGGATGTCCTCACCATTAGTGTATATATTTTTCACCCACTATTTGAGTGCCAATCATTTGCATCATCAAGTTAAGGAAGTGTACACTACATGGTGTCCAAAAAATGTGTCCGTATTTATCCTCAACCAAAGCAACCTTGCAAATTCTTGCATTGTTCGTAATGACTTGTACAATGTTATAAGCACCCGTCATGTCAATGGACTCAATGAGGATTTTGGAAATGAATTCTGCATCCTTGACTTGCCCCTAATAATCAATCACCTTCGAAAACATTGTGCCTTTGGGGGACATCATGATAATATTTATTAAAGGTTTTTTTTTGTAATTTTTCCATCCATAAAAAACAATGGACACTCTTGTTTCAATCCATGAATCCCTAATTGGTTTGCCTGATGTCTCTACATTTTTTTATTTTACCAATAATGTGGTGCACACCTTTTCATACCCGAGACTTGTGTAACCAGAGGGTGCATTATTGATTGCTGCCACCATTTCTTGCCAATATGGTGATCTCACCAAATTGAAATGAAGGCAATTAGTGTAAATGCAATGTGCAAGTTTTTCATTTGCAATGTCTCTTGCTTCGTTCGAAAATGCCTTAACCAGTGGGCCTCTTTTGCGAGAAGGAGAGTGATCTTCTTGGATAGAGGGCATAGTTGAGAAAGAATATTGGGAGGCCATTATTGAAGGAGAATTTGTAGGTTGCTTCCATGATGTTTTCTTTGCTAAAAGATGAGATTTTAATTTTTCTTTCTAACTCACGACATTAGCTTCTTTTTGTTCTCTAATGAATGCCATAATTTATTATTTTGACAACCCCTTCTTGTTTTGCTTTTGTGACATATTCTCATTCCATGTCAACTCATCATAAGTGAGCTTTCACTCAACTATATGAGCTCTTAAATTGGACCGCACATTGATTGCAATTTCAAATAAAATGTAATGCCCCAAGCGACACATCTCGAACATTAGCTAAGTGGACAATTTTTTTTGAAAGAACACAAGAATGATATTAACATTCATAATGTGACATTGATTATACTATATGCCAATGCACACAATAGTGTCATATCAAGCACAATGATACAAGGACACTAACAACACAAATTACCTCACTATTACTCCAAGCAAAGTGGCGCAAGCAGAGGACTTACCAATTGTGGAACGGGACTACCATGATGAACCTACGAGAGTGGGAATACACCATGATGATGATCAGGTCCTAAACCATGATTGTGTTCTCTTGTGAACATAACATTAGGGTAGGATGAGGGAAGCATCTACCTCAATCCAACTCCCTACACACACATGATGACACTCACAACACCAAGGGAAACCTAAGTAAGAGGTGGAGCCACTAGGATATACCATACCTCAACTAGTTGGAACAACCACCATTTCCTTGGACACAAGGCACACTTACCAAAACAAAAGCGAAAAACTTCCAACCAAAGACACCCAAATACATGGCTCAAACCTCCACAAGAAGTTACAACACTAGGAGGTACAAGCCCTCCAACAAACAAAATGACAATGGGTTGCTTTTGTGCAAAGGCGCACTTCCCAATGCAAAATATGAAATAACTCCTAGATTATGACACTCGTCGTCAAAACAACAATATGGGAAGACTCAAATGGCCAAGGGGGAACAACTTTTGTATACAATGTTTCCTCGAGAAATTCTTGGAAGTATTTGTCTAATGAAATTAAGGACTATAGTGTGCCAAAAGGACACTAGTGCGCTAGGACATTAGTGCCTAGAAAGGACACTAGCGCACTAGTACATGGGTGTCCTAAAAATGCATTGGAGTCTTGAAAAAGTGTTGGAGTCAAACAATTGCATTGTAGTTTTGTTTTTGCATTGGAGCCTTGAAGAAGAATTGTAGTCCTAACTAGAGATCGAATAGAGGACCACTTCTAGGTCTCATACCTAGGGGTGATGCCTAGGATTGATAAAAACAAGATTACAACACCCAAACAGACTAAAACACGACAAGGATTGGGAGACCAAGGTGGACAACCACCCCCTCTCTCCTACACACAATCAAATGAAGGAGATGCTTCCCAAGGATTGGGAGGTCTACAAGAGACTCAAAAACAAGTCCAAGGGCATGAGGGACGAAGGGGAATGTTCCCAACACACCCCACTTGCCCTCTAACCACAAGAACCAAAATGACACCTTATTGAGGTGGTTCTCACACTCAAATGGAAGACTAAGAAAAAGGATACATCATAAATCCAATGTTACCATAATTGAATGTTTTCCATCACATTACATTTATTTTAAGCCCAAATCTAAATACTCTCTAAGTTCATTTTAGCCAACATAGCAATAATGATGAAAAGCTTGTAAAATGACATATATGTTTGACACCAACGTCAAAACATGGTAAAAGCAATAATCACACCATCAACACTAATGTAGGTGGTTTACAATCCATCCATTAAGGAGGTTTCAATATAGTAATACAATTGCATGAAAGGACTCAAATGTCTTGAAGTAAACATTTTACAACATATTGCAATAATGAGAAAACTTCAGGAAAGGAGTAGAAGACTCCCACTTGCACATCCTCCCAAGCTCTTCCAATTTCTTGCAAGTCCCCAATGGTGGTTCCACACCATCCAACCATATGGCACCTATAGGTCTACTCCATCATGCTAGGAGAGTCACTTGGGCACAAATACGCACACATAAAACAAGGGAGTAGGGCTCACACTCATGCCAACCAAAATGAACAACCATCATATCATTCATATGACAAGTAATATAAGCCATCATAGCATACGTGCCAACAATAATGATCAACCAATCATAACATAAACATACTCAAGGGGAAAACATCACAACAATAAGCATAAAAGATAATCCACATCATGTAGCATACACTTGCTAACACTAAGCATACAACACAGGTATGAACATGATTACAGTCAAGGTCTCATCCACACACACAGATGGCTAGAGATAGTCTCACATCAAATATAACCTCCAACAGTAACAAGGACACAATGAGTGTCATCACAATAGCATGAAGGTATGGCTTTGTGGACCCAAGTACAAATCTCCATCACAAGGTGAGGGGAGTACCCAAGTGACATTCACCAACTCTATCCGAGTGTGGCATGTCTTTGATTGATCATATTGAACCTATGCAAGCGCTCAAGTATGTTGCCGACTTACATCTTGGTTCTTTTATTACCTAAGAAATTTACTTAATTATCCATAAATACATAACTCTCACCCATTGTAGCCTCATAATCACTTCCAAATTCGAGACAACATTGGGAGCCACTCTTTTCTAAACCTATACCTCAATCATAGGTTCCTCATGCACACCAAATTGCCATTTGGGCATGGCACAATAATATTAATTCACAAAAGTGGGATGACAAAAATTTGGACATAGTCCCAAAATAATCTAGGCAGAAAAAAGGGAGTCTTACTTTCTCCCATTCTAATTCCTTATAAATCATTCCCAATTTGCTAAATTCAATTTTGTTTTTCAAATGTAATGCCATAATTTATTCCGAACCACCATTGATGAATACTCAAAATCCAATCATTTAACCATTGGAAAATCCAAAATGTTAACACTCTTTTGAAATAAAATTTCCTTTTCCTAATATCTTAGAATTTTTGCCATAACTATGGCTTAAATTGGAACATTTTTAAAAATTCATAAACTTTAAGATTTTAAATAATCTTAAAGAATATGTAAGAAAATCATTCTAGAATTGAGGCCCATGCTACCACAAGGGTCAGCATGGCAAACATGGATGGAGAAAATTAAAAATGCAAGAGAAGGGATTGAAAATTACTTTCAATTACATTCTAGAATTGAGGCCCTATGCTACCACAAGGGTCAGCATGGCAAACATGGATGGAGAAAATTAAAAATGCAAGAGAAGGGATTAAAAATTACTTTCAAATTGGAGATCAAACCATTCCAAACAACAAAATACAAACACAACGAGTTTGGAGACACACACTCCATTCAATTCAAACACAATTACAATCTTTTCCAATGCAAGTCCAAGCCAATCCATCCTTCAAACAAGCTTTCCTTCTATTTCTTTCAATTTTTCCGAAGGAGAGGGTTTGAGAGAGCACTCCTTCCAAATATGTAAGAATGAAAAGAATGCAAACCTTTGTCCTTGTCATGTCTTTTTTTCCTTTTTATTATTTTATTTCCTTATTGTCTTTTTCATAAAAAAACATTTGCAAGTAACTTAAAATAATTAAGTCATTTTCTCCTCCCCAAAGGATCGATGAAATCATTCAAATTACTTTATTCTACGCAATTTAAATAGTTCAAGTTAACTTTCCAAAAAATGAATATTTTCCAATCACAATTAAATTAATTGCAATAAATTAAATATTCTTCCTAATGCATTCAACTTATAACATTTTTCCTTTTACAATTTCCCCATTTCGTAGATGCATCTCCTACCTTTAAAATGCTATGATTCATCTATCGAAAATTGAAATATAAAGAAATGCAATTAGGAAATAAGCAATCACACAATTACAGGTTCCACACAACATGCGGATTCCTGAATCACCATTGATTCGGATCCAATCTCAAAAGGAAAAAGGAAGGATTCACCTTGCACTTGAATCAGGTGTGATAGAGGTTACCAAACACATTAACCCAAAATGATATCTCCAATATAACCATTTCTGGAGAAATAAACTAGGCCTGCAAAATCAGGTGGGGAAATAACCCTATACTTGCACACTTAGGTCACATGTCAAGTGGACCTGCACCATACATAGTATCTGAAGTGATACAAAATCACCCAACGGGTCCAATGCCATATACATCATATATAGACCAAATGTCTATAATGATAGCAAAGGAATAAAACTCCATGATAATCTAGTCATAGAAGCATACTATGAGCGCCTTAAAGTATACAACATTATCTGAATGCCATTCATGACTTTCATGCATAAGGCCCTCACACCTGCAATGCAGACAATCACTCCTAACAATATTTAATAATGAAAATGGTGAAAAGCTGAAACATCGATAAGCACATAAAGAAAATATACAAGTAGGACCTATGTATAACATACTACTTAACCGAAAATACAATGCTGAAAATAGACTTCTCAAAGCAACAAATGTGTGGGTATTATAAAAAGCCCCACCTCATAGAAGTTGTTTGAGCATTTTAACATATTTCCATAGAGGAGATGCGTGATTATATTTAAATTGTTTGGATATCTAATCTATATAATAGATAGAACTTGATGAGGGAAGAGCAAGAATGTTTGAAGAGCTGAAGCTCTTATAGGTAATGTTCACCTAGAAAGAGCAAAAGGTAGGGCACAAATAATAGGGATCACAATAGAGAGGGACTTCATTAGTCAATTGGAAAAAACAAATTTTCTATGTCAGTTAATGCAGGAGGTTGCACATGGTCAAACAATTATGGTATCAACAGTCATATCTTTTATCTCTTTCTTGTCCATGGAAGCAAGAATATGGAGTTATATTTTGCTATGTTCCACGGCCTTTTGGGGACGGGGACGGGGGGACGGCTGGGGACGCGTTTCCGGGACGTTTCCTAGGGGGGCATTTTTAGGGGACGGTAGGGGACGCCGACATACAAAATACATATATATATATATGATTTTTTCAAAATGTATTAATATATTATAGACAGAGAGAGGGAAAGAGAGATATATATGTCAATAAATTATAAAATTAATAATTGATAACAACAATATCAATATATAAAGGATACAAACCTTTTGGTAAGGACCATTGCCTTTTTTGAAATGGAGTTTACTTTGGGCCCAAACAAAATTTCTTTGTTTCAGCATGCAATGAGTGTTTCATAAACCATTTCAGTAAAATATTTTGAAATACTTTGTAGCTAAAATAACTTGGAGCAGACGTTTTTGAAATATTGGGATGATCTTATGTGTCCTATTTAAGACATTGCAATTGCAACTATGGCAGGTTATTTGGTCTGCTAACTTTTAAAAGAACCTGGGATTAGACAGCTTAGGTACTGTTGAACTTGTAATGATTCTTGAGGAAGTGTTCACTTTTGAAAACCCTGAAAAGGGAGCTGATAAAATTGGGGCCATCCGATTTGTTATCAATCACATTTCTTCACATCCATATGTCTACAGTGATTAAGCATGTCTTGGGTAAAAATTGGTTTTAGTTGTCAATTGCAATTTATTATTCATACAAAAGATGGGCATATGATTCTGAAATATATGTCTGCATTATCAGTTGAATCATGGAATTTCTGATGTTGTGCAGTAGGAATAAATCTATCTTTTTATCAATATCACAAATTTACATATTGGTCGTGGTCTGTGAAGCTTCCAGAACCCACATACAAAAATTGTATCGAGTTTGTATTTGATCACCATCTTGTATAGATAGATTATACCTGATTATATATCATTACCGTTCGGCGTTCTATAGACAACTTGATACCAGAGGTACAAAAAATAAAATACCAGCTAGAACAGAGGTAAAATGAGCTTAAAATTAAGATGATCAGGCTTGAGGAATCTTCTAACCAAGAAAAACAAAAATATGATTTGGACATAATGTTTATTGCTTGCCTTAAATCTCACAAGCGTGATATGTTGCTTCCATTATGGGTCTGCAATACCTTATTTATTGTTTGTGTTAACCTAAACATATGATCCTGTTGCATTGAGTTTCATATGGTGAAAATCTACACAAAGATGTCTGCAATCTTTTATGAAAAACTAGTTGTTGTTTCAATGGAAACGATCTTTTGTACAAAATCTTTGATAAAAATATGCAGCACACAGATTTGGTAAAATCCCATTACCTTGTTAGTTATTTCCTCAGAGCCGTCGCTTGTCGTGAGAGCCCAGTTCGTCATTTACATTTTACTCTATAGTTTTTGGAGAAAAATTTAGGTCGCCAGTCAACATGGGCCCCGCACAACATTTAGCAGCAGGTAAAAATATTAAAAAAACCAAAATTTTATGTTTTTTTAGTGTTTGGAGGCTTGAGGCATGCAGGGGACAGCAGGGGACGGGGGATCGTTCCTAGCCAGGAGGAAACGTTTCCTACTGTTTCCTGTGGATTTTCTTAATTCAAGGACGGCCGGGGACTGTCCCCGATGCGTCCCCTTGTCCCCGGGACGGATGGGGATGGGTACAGGGGGTTTTGGGGCAGGGGACGCGTCCCCGTGTAACATAGATATTTTGTAGACCATGACTAGGAGTAGCAAGTGGAAAATGTTGTAGTTGAGTATGAAGAAGAGCCTCTAGAGGTAGAAGAATATTTTATAGCAGAAGAGGTATTTAGTTACAATCAGGGAAGTACATACCTTTTACATTTTTTTGATTACAAGTATGGTTGCCAAAGAATCTTAGAAAAACAAGAGGAAATGAATACATATAGTAATTGGAAAATTAGCAATAAAAAGATGTGTCAAGAATAAGTATAAGAATTAAAAATGGAACTTTGGCATATTAAGTAAAATTAAACTACCAAACATTAAAAACATGGCAATGATTGCATTGAACATTAACAATGGTGGGTGGAAGTTTGGGGGTGAATCCTTGTAGTGCCCTTCATGGGGGTTTGGGGCAAAGCCTCTAGCAGGGTCAATGGACAGTGTCCCTTGTGGGGGTTTGGGAGCAGAGCCCCTTGTGGGGCTAAGGGCAGTGCCTCTAATGCATTCCCTGTGTGATATAGGGCAGGGTCAAGGGGTAGAGCCCCCATTACCATGTGCAAATTAAGGCCTTCAAAATTACACAAATCCTCATGGTGAATGCCATTTTTACAATTTTACCACTTATTTTTGCAACACCAAGTCCTTGTTAATTATGAAACCTAGGGATTTGAAGTGAGGCTTAAAAGTTAGATGCCTATTTATAAGTTTTTTGTGAGTGCACTTGTGGGGTTGAGGGGCAACGCCCCTTGCAGGGTCTAAGGGCAGTGCCCTTGGTGCATTCTCTATCGTGATATAGGGTGGGGTCAAGGGGTGGAGTGCTCATCACCAAGTGCAAATTAAGGCCTTCGAATGGTGAATGTAATATTAACAATTTTATCACTTAGTTTTGCAACACCAAGTCCTTGTTAATTATGAAACTTGGGGATTTGAAATGAGGCTTAGAAGTTAGATGCCTATTTATAAGTTTTTTATGAGTGCTTAGGGTTTGTGTGGAGCCCATAGACCATTAGGGTTAGGGTTTGTGGTGGGCAAATTGAAAACGCTTTGATTTTCAAGAAATACTGAATTTATTTATTTTCCTTCCATAGGGGATGCCTGGAAGTCAGACTGTTGAGACTTCTTGGAGTTCCCTGGATGTCTCGGGGACATCCAAGAGTCCCCAAGTTGTCCCCAAACTAGAGGGTGTACCAAAAATGCTCCCTTCTTGAGGGGGACATCTCGGAAATGTCTTTGGGTTTTGAGTGGCAGTGGTGGGATGGCGGGGGACATCCAAGAGTCCCCAAGCTGTCCCCAAACTAGAGGGTGTACCAAAAATGCTCCCTTCTTGAGGGGGACATCTCGGAAATGTCTTTGGGTCTTGAGTGGCAGTGGTGGGATGGCAGGGGATGTCCCCTCCAAGTCCCCACGTCCCGGGGATGTCCCCATCCTGGAAACGTGGGGAGTATGGGGGGGAGCCATATCCCCGTGGAACACTGAAAAATCCCTGAAAAGAAGCCTTCCTTATCTGTGCTTTGATATATTTATACTAATCAATCTTATAATGATCACATTCATTTTCTGTAACTGTTTCTAGAAAAATGATTTTCATCCTATTTCTCTTAATGCCATTCAAATATTGCTTGACAACCACATGAAATTCTACACCATGTCTAAACTCGGTTCTGTCCAGTATATGATCTGATGCCCCTGTGGCACTTCCTAATATTCCATGATAATAGTTATCCCTCTAGCAGGCCCAAAGAGGAATGTTAGCAACAGCACTTGAAGAAACGGCTGGCTTGCTTCTTGCTGCAGAACATCATATCAGATACAGGTGCACAGGAAGAAAGCTCGATTTGCTATCTACCTCTATATTGAGCCAGGAAGTGCTAAGTGGGACTAGCTGAATTAATGCTACTACAAGACTGACTGCTATCTATCCAGTATCCCTCTAATGACTGGGTAGCACCACTCACTCACACAAGAAGGGATTATTAGGTGACCAACCATTGAATCCTTGTCTCTAATTTTCAACTCACAAAAGATATGGATTATTTTAGGAAAAAGCACATGAAGACTAAACAAACATGTCACAAACAAGAAATAAAATGGTTTGCTGGATAAAATCACCTCATGGAATAAAAAATCAAGTTGCATTAAGCTGTAAAATGTTCAAATATAAGAAGGAAAAATATAATGGAATAAAAAATCCAGTTGCATTAAGCTGTAAAATGTTCAAATATAATCAGGTAAAATACAGGCCTTTTCTATTTGCCTGACTCAAGTCAAAATGGTCAGATAGCCACAAAACAAAAACAGATGGATGCCAAACAGAAACATTCTTTAGGCTTGCTCTTACATATTTATATGGATTGACATGATAATGTTTCAGGTTCATTTGTGTATCCATTTTCGACAAGATGATTTCCAACTGTCACTTCAACTTAAATTTCTCAATGCTGTTGGATTTAACTCCAAATCTTCATACCTCATGACACTGCTGGATATGTTGTTAACACTTCTCTATGGCTCAAAAAACTAATGATTCTGGTGATGCGGACTAATTGGTTTACTTTGGCACTATAGCCTTCTCTGACATTGTCAACATCAACATGTGATCTTCTCGTTGAGGTCACCACTCAACTTGCTTTGAAGCTTAGTTTCTTGACAAAAACTCAAACTCACTTCTAGATCTCAACTAGTCTTCTGAGCCATTTTTTCCAACAGCAACTGAATCATGATGGAAATGGCTTTTATCCTGTGATGCCAACATCTATCTTTATATGTCAAGGATAGGTATCGACGTTGAACCCAGACAGTTTTGGCATTGAAACTTCTCACCTGGACTAAATAATTGTTTTAAAAATTAGGTTCTTAGGATTTCTATGGAATCTGATCTCTTTATGGATCAATTTCTACATGTGCCCCTACGATGGTCTCTAGCTTTGAGGACAGATATTTCCACAGAAAATGCATGTTATACATAAACGGCACACCATTGTTTGCTATGAAATATAGTGAGCTTTCTTTTGTCTGTAAAGAGGCTTCGAGTCAATAGTTAGGATTGTAACAATAAACAAGGGCTTAATGGTAACTCATCTTTAAGATAGGACCTCATTTGTTTTCTGTGTAATTAGGTGTTTTCTCTTCATCTTATGTATCAGTCTTATTTTAATAATTGATATGATTAGCCTTTGCATATGCTTTGAGTTTGAATTAGATCTGCCTTTTGCATCTATTTTCAGCTGAGTTCTGTTGTACTTTACTATTCTTGCTTAGTTTGCTCATCTCATCTTTACTCTCTTAATATGTTATTTAAATTTTTTGGAGCTTTCACCTTGTTGTTGGTCACTTTGGTTAACCAATCTAAGGAAAATAACTAATAAGTTAACCAGAGACCAAAATTAACGAATTTCCATCATAGAAAATACACACTAGGACTGCTTTTTCATGTCTCCCTGCATGACTTGTATTACAACGTGTCTTAACTACTCTGGCATTTTGTCGCCTTGCAGAAAAATGGAGTTCTCAGACATGAATTTCAACTTGAAACTGGTAATGGAACAGCAGATATTTTCAAGCTGGCTGCAACAATATGTATATTTCTTTCTTAATTTATACAGGATCTTGCATTTGAATTGTCTAATAAGGGGGCATTTGTGACAAAGCATAAGGAGTCTTTGGCAAATATATATATTTGCTTGTACCAAGATGTGTATCATTTGTGGATGGTGTTTTATGTATAACTATTGGTTAGTAAGTAATCAAAGATGTTAGCATTCTTTAAAGTTTAGTTTACTCCATTTGGTGTGGAGCAAATAATAGTTTGTTCCAAGGAGTAGAGCTCTGGAATTTCAAAGATAAGATGGTTTCATATTTCTCTGTAAATAATGAGTTTACTTCGCAACTGTACAGTGTCAAGAAAAAATGTAGATTGTTTTAGAACATGTTCTAATTATATGTCTGAGTGGACTCTATTTCAGTTTTTCACATCTTGGTATTCCCCTGCAATATCTGAAGCTTAAAGTAGGGTCCATATCAAATGACTGGATCACTTAACAGTGCTCGTACTGCCCAGAAGAAATTTTATACATTTTTGGTTTATTAGGATCAAAGATTGTTGGATATGTAATTTTTGAGTGTTGTACATGGGATTGAACGGCACTGTGGATTTGATAATATTGTGTCAGAAAAAGTGCTATCAGCTATGTAATGCAGATTTTTTTTGGCTATTAGAGCATTGGTGTTAGGAATGTTGTAATGAATATATACATTGATGCTATAAGGTGGTTGAATCATCGTTGTTAGGTTTGCTTCAGGTCTTTATTCTTGCATTTTGCCATGCTAGTATTTAATTAATGTTTTTGAAGGTATAAATGATATCAATTTATTACCACTTATACTATTATCTTGTGATGCATCACAAAATTGAGATTTGGCATCTGAAAGACAGATTCAGCATAAGATTGCTAGTAATATTGCATTTTTGGGGGATATTTACTAATTAAAGCATGCTGGCTATTATGCCTTTTTCAAAACAAAAGCGATTTCTTGTTTGAGAGATTCGCTGTGGCCTAAAGTACTAAAAAGTTTATCATGAGAATTTTTTTAATATGTTTATTTTACACCGAGAGAAGATTTCAGTTTTTCTCTCCATTTCCCATTATTGTTATTTCACTAAATAGAAGTATTATTATCCTTTTTGGTTTCGTGGATCACAAAATTTGAAATGAATATTTTGTGCATTCGTTACCAACAGTGTTAGGAAAGGTTTGATTCCTTTTTGTTATGGTGCTTGATTATTAGTAAGGTATACCCCTTAAGCACATCTTTCTTTATTTATGATTCACTAGTTATCTACATCAGGGAAGCCATGAACAGTGTCCCAGTTTAACGAGAATTAAGATCCCACTGGAACACTGCCAATCTTCTTCCATCGCATTCCTCCTTTGACAGTTAGAGATTGTTGGACGCCATCTTCTCAGGTGAGGTGATGCGTTACTGATGAACTGGTTTGTCATTTTTTGCAAGAGTACCTTGAACATGAAGGGATACAGATTGAGCCTTGTAACCTCATGGGGATACATGTTCGGAATTGTCCAGATTGTAGGCCACCTTAACACAGTGGGTATTTGAACTTGGGACTCTTAAATGTATCCGATTTGTCATTAAATCACAACCCATTTGTTTATTCAGCATTATTATGGTGTTGGAAAATAAAAAACCGTTTGTATTTTTAACTTGGTGGAAATTTGTGATGAAAGCCTAAATGTAAATTCCCACCTTACCTTTGTAACAAACACACGAGATGCTTCGGAAGATGGCTGAAACGACAGCAATGCATTTCGATTAGGCAGCTCATGCCTTTAATTTATTGTATGGTTTATTTCGTCTCTCTAGTAGTAAATCATTTCCACACCTACTGGATAATATGCATACTGTGGAAAGTCAGATGTAATAAAAAATAAATGTAAACCATGATAATTTGTAATAGCCCTTGTCATCATGATAAATTACCACTTGATGTCATTGAATTACCATAAACAAAGATTGACCTCATTATTGAGCACGCATGACTAGAAATGATTGGGAACCTCAATTAAACACTACACAATTTCCACTTTTACCTTCTAGTCCCTATAAATGCAGGTTATGTTAGTTGTTATAGAAACGGAAGATGCTCATAACAGTGCAGTGAGATATCCATGTGCAATTGAGTTGTATTCGCATTAGGATTATCTCAACTAGATTGGGAAAAGGTCTTGAAAGATAAATGTATATGATAGCTGATGCAGGCTAGGTTTAGAGAATCCATTGAAGGACTGGCAACCAAGCAATACAACAATCGAGAGACATCGAAACAGCATAATCATATAGAGAATTGAATGGAAACATTAGATCTTTAATTAATTTGCAAAATTACATATTGCATGGTGCAAGGCTGAATAATTATTGAACATAATGATCTCTTAAACAGAACTCCTGATAACATCCAAAGGGTTGGGACAACCCTCTAAACTTGGTGCACTGTTAGCTTTTTAGCTTATTACCTCAACGTAGATCACTACAAAAGAAGAATCTTTGAGACATGCTAGTGTTGTTGGTGGCCAACACATTTTGGTAAACATTGTGTTATGTATTATGGTGCTGAAACTAGTGCAGGTTTTGTAACTTATTTACATAGATTATGTTTCTAGAGTTATTTAGTTTCTTTACTTAGTTTTAATTGTTTAGTGGAGGAAATGGCATATTTCGATGAGCACACGCTTATATTGAGAGGGGGGGTGAATTGGTAAGACAATATTTTACTTTTTCAAAACTGACATCCATAGCAATATCAATCACTCAAAATCAAACAATTATGCAACACAAGAACACGATTTATGTGGAAAATCTTGAGAGAAAACCACAGCAAAATATTGCTTATATAAAATTTCTCTTACAAACTTTGTAGGCACCAATCCCCACTATTGAGCACCAACCCAACAAGAGACACCAATCTCTTCTAATGAGAGGCACTGACCTCCCGATCTCCTCAATTAGGAGGCACTAACCTCCAAATGAATGTTATGTGTATTGCTACTTTAATATGTTTCACGAATTTGTCTTAATGTCTTCACAAAAATCAGTTATACTTCAGCTCTCAAATCTGCTATATTTCTGCTCTTAGATCTCCTATAAATCTGCTATAATCTTCCTTTTGGATCTGCTATAATTCTTCTTAGATCTGTTACGTTTTCTTCACAAAACCTGCCATAAAAGATATTCTTCAAATCTGCAAATAAACTCTTTCGAAGTTGCTTATAGATCTGATCTAGATCTGCTTCTCAATTTGCTTTGAATATAAAAGATATTCAATAAATTTTTGCTTTAAAAAAACACTCCACAAACTCACTTAATATCTTCTTAAAGGGGGTGATTTCATGTAAGGACGTGTTCTCTTCCAACGAATGCAACCCTTGCTTTTATAAATGCCTTTTCTATCTCCAATTTGGGTAATTATGAATTTATTTAAACTTAATTTTATAAGGAAATGGGCACCACTATGAGGGGGTCGGCCGTAGGAATTAGAAAATAATTTAATTTAGAGAACAAATTTATTTGTTTTATTTTAACTCCAAGGGGTGATCACATATGACGAGGGTCGGCCATGATCTCAATGATTTTTTTCCTTTGACATCAATGACAACAATTTCCAACATATTTTGACCCTAATTCTTGTTTGAATGGGAGCTTTGTGTAGGTGGATCTTTATTTTATTAAACATGAATGTCTAACACATCTAGAATGAAGATTGAGAAGTTTGACAAACAAACTGTGAGCTTTGGAAGCTTAAGATGGAGTCTTGTTGGTGGATAGAGATCAATGGTTTGTTGTGTTTGGTTAGAAGCCCACAATAATTATTGTTGGATTGGGATAAATTACATAAGGCTAGATCTACCATATATTTAAGCCATTCAAATTTAGTACTCTTGAAAGCTTTTGGTTAATATATTGCCAATAACTTGTAGGATAAGATCGAGGCTTTATATCAAACAAAGTACTTGATAAATGAGCTTTTCCTATGTAAGGTTGGATTTTTTGCGGATGTGCAATGGCAATTCAGTGATAGAGCACCTAGATGCATTTAGCTGGCATATGTTGATGTTAGAATGGATTGATAAGATTTAACACATTACCTTGCTATGTTCATTGCTAGATTAGTGGGACAAATTGTGAAGAGGTGGTTGTTGCCTAAGGAGATGAGGTAGAAATCCATGGATTCTATTAAAGATGTTTTGATCTTTATAGACTTCTCACACATTTAAACATCTTAACAACATTTCATGCCCATCATGTGATCACAAGCAAGAAAACAAGTAGAGCATAAACCACCCTTTAACTTAGGAACTTCAGGCTATGAGTACCATGGCTTTTCCACTCAAGGAGGTCCATCAAATCAACCCAACACTTAAGAGCAACATGAGGAGCAAGCAAGCATGGTGTCACAACTTGAGTTTTCTCCAAGGTTTCATGATTTTGTGAGCAACCTTGAGAACCTAGATCTAGTTGGTAGGGTCATAAACTTAAATACAAACACTTCTTGAACAAATCATAAATGAAGATGTGAAGCTTCCCCACAATTTGACTTGTCTAAGTTGGGAGACATAGTAAGACAAGAGACCCCTTAGTCAACTATTGAAAGCCCATGGAATAACCTTCAAGAGCAAATCCTTGGTAGTAGCATGTTGGCAAGTCTTCCACACACTAAACTTCTCACTTTTCCCTTGTCCTCTCAATCCATCCACATCCCTTGCCTTTACTCAAATCCTACCTCAACTTCTCCTTAACATACCATTTTCTTTAGCCCATCCCAATACACAACTTACTATAGCACATATTCCCAATCCCCCTTTTCCCAACTAGTTCACCTCTTGCTTCTTCCATCTCCTATAGCATTGTCGTTCCTCACAGTGCCATCTCAACCTTCTTCGACACATTACCCACATATCCCTTAAGTACCATCTTCTCACATCTCCCAAGCTTACTCCTCGTACATCCCCCAAGCTTCTTCTTCCTATATCCCCCAAGCTACCTCCTCTTACATCCCTCAAGTGTGTTCTTCTTACATTCCCAAGCTTCCTCTTATTACATTCCTCAAATCTCACATATACTTGTTGCTTATCATCCTTTTCAAACATCCCAACCTCATTCCACTTCATACCTCCTCTCCTTCTAATATGTCATACAACCTAGCCAATAATTCCCTATCCCTCAACCAAATGTCCATCATGCTACATGCCAAGTTGCACCCCAAAACATGATAAAACAAGTTGTCATCAACCTCCCAACATAATTTGATCAAGAATGGGAAGAAATGAAAAACACCCTTAAAAATTTATAAATAGGGACACAAAAGAAACATAAGTTTGAAGACTTATGTCCCTACCCATTTGACTTGCTCTATGATAATGGTACCCTTCCCTCAACACTTTGAGATCCTAAGTTTGACAAGTACAAAGAGAAGGGAGACCCCCAAGATCATGCTAAGGATTTTTTCATGGCATGCCAAGAGGTCACTTATAGCAATTAATACTTATTCCCTCGTAAATTAGGTGTGCGAGATTTGGAGTGGTTCATGTGCAAAATTGTCGTTCATTTCTCATATAATGCTGAACATGAGCTTACCATGTTAAAACTTTGTAATGCTAAACAATGTAATGTTGAGAGTTTTGCAACACACTTACAACGATGGAGAGCACTTGCTAGTCACCTCCCTTGGACCATGCTTGAAAAATAACTCAACATCTTCATTCAAAACTTAAATTAAAAGATGTCATTCCACTTACAGGTATATTGTGCCTCTACATTTGACGAGGTAATTGAAAAGGGAGTTACCTTTGAGAAAGCCCTCCTAGGTAAAGGCTTAGTCAAGATTTACAAAGAAAATAATGAGAAATAATCCAATGCCAAGCCACACTTCTAGACCAAGAACAAAAATGTTACTGATGGTGTCGCTGATACTAAACATGTCTAAACAACAAGCACATCTAATGCTAATCGAAACACCACAACCCCTCATGACACAAATAGTTTCCATCCCTTGAGGACAACCAAGACAAAATCTCCAAAATACTCCTAAAATAAAATTTACCACTCTTGGGGAGCCCATGGACATTGTCTTTAGGAAACTTGTCTTAGAAAACATGGTCAGGTTTCCTACGATACTAGCCTTCAATGAATCAAAACCCAAGCCATCCTTGTACAAAGACAATGAATATTGTGACTACCATAGGATAGAGGGACATGCAACAATAAGTGCATGAAGCTCAAAAACTACATCCAAGATCTCATTGATTGTGAAGAAACAAAGATTGAAGAAGCATCATCTTCCTCACCAAATGATCAATTAGGGATCTATCAAAATTTTCTCCAAAGCATAACCAAGGCACCTCATCTATTTCCACCAATTTCAATCTATAAAAATCCCAAAATAACCACACCAATAATGTCTATTAGAATAAAACCCCCATAACTATGATAGTGTAGTGGGATGCATAGACCATAGTTACTCGTAAGTTGCCACCATCAAGATAAAAGCCAAAAATATCGATTCCACTATCACCACTAGATGTGGTAGGGTCACTGTTCTATGACCATCCACATCCTCTTTGCAAAGTTCCTAGTATAATCTCTTAGAACATCTTGGGAAAACTCCAATACATATATCCATCCTTGAGCTCCTCAAATCATCCCCCATCCATAGAGATATATTGGAACAAGCTTTACAAGAATCCCATGTCCCTAATGACATTGAACTTGAATAGTTCCATGCACTTTTGGACACCTTTCAACTATATACCAACTTGATTTTAGCCAAAATGATATGCAACCCATTGATCCATCCCATAACAAAGCATTACTCATTAAAGTCATCATAGAAAAACACAATAAGTCCTATTGGATAATGGTTCTACTTTGAATTTGTGTACATTGAAACTCATTAAGCAATTGGGATATTTCACAACATATCTAGAACCTCAAGTCACGACCATCAAGACAATCTACTTTATGCCTTCCTATACAAATGGGTCCAACCTTGCAATATACTACACACCACGTTATTGATCTTGACCTCCCATACAATCTTCTTCTTGGTCACCCATGGCTTCATGCCATGCAAGACACCCCTCCACATACCACCAATGTGAAATTCCCTCTCAACAACATTGAAGTCATTATCTATGCCTATCCCCATCCATTTGAATAATGTAGATCCATGGAAGCCTTCTATTAGCAATATCACCATTGCCCAAGCATTGATGCTATGCCTTTCAACACAATTAAGGCTTCATCATACATAGATCCAAACTCCTTATCATCCTCTTCCACCACATCCACTATTTCCGATCCCATTATCCTTGAGGTCAAGATCACTAGCAAGGGTTGTAGAGAGTATGAGTTGCATGATGCATTTAACATTGAAACAATGCCTCTCTTCCTATTCATATGGCTGGCCCTCTTGGATAGTACATTAGAAAGCACCTAACACAAAAGAATATGGACCCATTACATTTTGGTCACCAAGAAACTTGAGGAATACATCAATAATTGGTTATATAAGGAGAACCTAGATTCATATAACACTCTTCTTGAGTTCCTGTAGTAGAATTTTCTTATTCCCCTTCATATCAATCAAACATGAATTATAAGGGAAAAGGATTGGGCCATAATGACCAAGGTATTGCATAGTCAATTTTTCCTCCAACAAAATTTTACAAAAGGGGTCTTGGATGCACACCTCCATAAGCACAACTCACATACCATCTAAGTCCTCTGATGCTGATGAGACAACTCTTGACGTTATGGACAATATCATAGATGGAATCATTTGATGATCTCAATATCTCACCACTTTTCCTTGGTAATGCCATCCTTACCATTCACCTTCCACTATGTTATATTTACCTTAAAGATCGAGACCAACAAGGCTCCACACCTCTCAATACGTTTCAAAATGATGAGACATTCATCAAATTCATAGGACTTTATGGCTCCCTACCTTTGATTGACCATTAGTCAAGCTTTGACTATGAACTAAATGCCATTTATTACTTTGGGGAGCAAGACACATTCCTTAGTTGCAAAAGTAAAACTAAAAATAAATAAAAGGTCCCTTATTGAAATCCTCTTGGAGTTATTATTAGATTTAGAAAAATCATAAACAAAGGATGCATCTCCTGGTGAAAACCTCCTTAAGATGTTAGTAGATGAGGAACTCTATCTTCTCCTATTGGATCCACAATGGCAAGAAAGATCTACAATCTTGGTTGACAACATACAAAAGATCAACTTGAGCACAAAGGTAGAGCCTAAAATCACATATATAGAAACTTCCCTATCATTAGAAGAAAAATAAAATATGTCAAGGCATCCAAAATTTTCATATGGTCACTTGCTGATATACTTGTCTTGGATTTGTTTTTGGTAGTCCATCTAGTAGTACATCCTAATGCTAAACTTGTTAAGTAGAAGCTAAGAAAAATGCATCCACAAATCACCCTCTTGGTTAACAAAGAGCTTGAGATTCTCCTTGAAGTGGGCTTCATCCATTCAATTGACTATCCAAAATGGGTATTTAACATTGTACCATTTGCCCTGAAATCTAGGAGAAATTGTATTTTCATAGATTTTAGGGACCTCAACAAAGCATGCCTTAAGGACGACTTTGTATTATCGCCAATTTCGAGTAGCCACCATGAAGTTTAATTTAATTAACTAAATATTAATTAATGTAAAATAATATTTTGGACATTTATATTTATTTATTTAATTATTTATTAAAGTGACTTTATTAAATGGAATAGAGAAATATTAAATAAAGTCACTTTTAATAATAAAATATTAATCGGTGGTGGAAATGAATTCATTGGGATATTTTTGAGAAAATTATTATTAGAATTTGGAAAGCTTGACTTTCTAGAGCTTGAAGATGAAAACTCTCAAGTTTCATGGTGGATTGAACAAAAACTCAATTTCATGATGTGTGGATTCATCCAGAATTCATAGTGGGTTTCAATGGACACTTAATCCTTTGTGGGAATTTGCGAAGTCTTCTATGAAGACAAATTTCAGAGTTTTGATTGATATCAGCGTTAATTTTAGAATCAGAAATGCAATAAGCAAAAAACTCAACACAGAACAATGAACACAGTATTTTACCTTAAGAAAACCTTCCTATTCGAAGGAGAAAAACCCAACAAGATATTCCCTTATAATCAGAAATAGAAGTGCAGAAACAACACTCAAAATCAGACCATAGAAAGGCCGAATCTCATACATTGAATCTGCACTTGAAGATAGTGCAATTTCCTTGAATATACAAATAATAACACTTCTCCTTGAAGTGAATTTCCTGCTCTTGAAAGTAAACCTGCTGCTGAAGGAAATTCAAACTTGGAATAGAATTGATTTGATGTTCAACTGAAGACTCTATCCTCTTTAAATACCAAGTTAGGCGACCTCCTTTCTAGGACCGACCTAGAAAAATGCAAACATTATTTATAAAACAAAGGCCGTCCTGCCTTGAGTTGATTTTATCTGAGAGAAAATATCTCCCGAAGCTATACTCGAATATTTTCAGGTTAATCATGGTTGTGGAACTGATTAGAATAATTGTAATGGTATTTGCAGAACTAAAATAGTGCACTATTTACATATTGGAAAGATAAAATATTATTACTTCTACCTTGGAAGTGCCATACATTTCAGTTAGGTTGTAAGGTAATTTTTGAATCGATAGGTTTGAGCTGCCAACCCTAAATGGTTTAAAGTGTATGAAAACTGATTGATTATAGTCTAGTATTGCAATTTTTAATGCCAGTATCATAAACTGTAATTATTCAAGTTTAAGGGTGATTAGGCTTCGCCTATATTCCACCTATGATAGAATCGCGCATCTGGAGATTAATTTCATATGGCTCAAAGGACAATTTTGATATCATGAACTACTTCAAGCTTGGCGCTGTCCATTATTGAGCTGCTGGAAATTACATGTGTTTCAGTCTAATGCCACTTAAGGACAGAAAATGGTATGATTTCATTTTATAATCTGCTCTACTAGATATGTATCAAACTGCCATGAGTAATTTAAAAAAACATAAATTTCTGTTTTAGAATGCTGCAAACTGTTTGTCACAATGTCTGTTTAATGCTATGACCATCCAATTGAAGTTACGAAGGAAATAAATTGTTACATTCAGAAATCTTTCATTTGCACATGCACATAAACTGTTTGACGGAATGCAAGTACATATTGAGAAAAGTAGAAAGTTGGTGGACAAGATTGGGTGAGAATCTTATGGTTATTTCAGGATAAATTTATATTTAATTAATTAAATTAAACTTCGTGGTGGTTATTTGAAAATCGAGGACATTACAGACTTTCCACTTCCTAACACCACCATCACAATAGATTTCATAGTGGGAAATAAAATGTTATCCTTTATAGATGGATTTTCAAGATACAATCAAATCTGTATCGTTATTGAAGACCAACATAAAACAACTTTCATTACTTCTTATTGGCCTAAAAATTGTAGGAGCTACCTACCAAAGAGCCATGATTGTTATTTCACGATCTACTTCATGACATCATGGAAGACTATGTGGATGATCTCCCAATAAAGTCCAAGAAAAGAGAGGAACACCCCCAAGTTCCTAATCATATTTTTGATTGATTGGATGAATATTAGGTACACCTCGATCCAAAAAAGTGTGTTTTTGGTGTTACCTCAAGCAAGTTATTATGTCTCATCATCTCCTATAGATGAATTGAGTTGGATCCAACAAAAAGATGAGCTATTATAGAAATGCCTCCATCCAAGAACTTAAAGGATCTACATAGTCTACAAGGTAAGCTTCAAGCCATCAAGTGCTTCATTGTACAACTTGTGGATAAGTGCCAACCATTCTCCCATCTACTTTGCAAAAACGGGCCAGACTTAACCATCACACACTAAGCGTTGACCACTTAGGTGGCTGGTGTGGGGCCCATGTAGTCTATTGCTTTCACCAACTCTTTTTCTCGTTCTCCTAAACAGTCCCGTAAATTGTAGCAGCCAACAGTCAACCATGCGATTCCCGTGCATAAGCCAAGCTACAAAACCAAATTCAAATCACCGTTTCACGCTCAAGAATTTTGAACGGATAAAAGAAACAAATTGTCTCGTGGTGAATATAGTTATAGCAGTAAATGGAAGGACAAGGCATATGAGTTGTTGGCCCGAGTGCTTGAAAGAAATCTGGTCTCATGGAATGTAGGTATACGCAAAGTGGATTTGTTGAAAAGGCTTTAGTTAACTTTCAAGAAAATGCTATTGGCAGGTGTAAAGCCAAACTCCACAACCATTTTCAGCAACTTCCATGCCTATGCCAAAATGGGATTTTGTTAAGTGTATGGAATCCATCAAAGGAGGATGGGAATTTCGTCGGATTTAGTAGTTGCAACTACCTTGATAGACATGTATGCAAAATATGGAAAAAGCAACGTGAACTATTTGACATAATACTTCAATATTTTTTCATATCAAGGAAGCTTAGATATCTAGTTATAATGATGGAGAGTCAAATTCTGTAATAGTTGAAATTTGTTGCAATTTGTGATATTTCATTTTTTCGTTTTAATTGGTTTAATTTTGGGTTGCAATTCCATTTGCTAGTTATTTTAAAATCAACTGTATTGTTCTTATTTTCATTATTTTAATATATGTTCTGATCTTATCCAAATACTGTTGCTCTTTGATGTGATCCATATATTGCTGCTCTTTGATCTGATCGATTTACTGTTGCTCTTTGCTTTTTCTAGATTTCTAACTAGACTCTTGTCTCAGGGGCATATGAGAAAAGGGCGAGGTTTCCAATGCTAGTTTTTTCATAAATTATTGTTATAATAACTTAAATTAAAGAACTTATACAATCTTGTATTGTGTTGTATATTTTAGAATGTTATTTATAATTAGAATTAAAGCTTGTGAATTTGAGTTTATATCAAAGACATCAATTTCAAATCACTGTTTTTAGTGTGAAATTTATTTTTAAGGATTTTGCATAGTATCAAGGAGAGTAAGATATGTCTAGTATGATATCTATTCTAGTATTAGAATTCAAAATCATTTTGTTTATATCTAAGAAGATGGGTTTACCATGAATCTTGATAGACATTTTGCCCTCTATTTTAGGGTTATAATATTTTTAATTTTTCTTATTTATTTGATTGGTCAACAAGAGTTTTATTTGAGTAATCATGATCTTGTAATGCAATAGTCAACTAGATGTCAAAGAGAGAAAGAGATCCAATAGTAGAGAATGGTATGCAAATAAGAAATTTCTTGAGAAAAATCACAACATCACAACAGGCAATTAGTGCCAACTTTAGTGCTGGATTTTAGTGTATTTGAGTTCATGAATTGAACAATTTGGTTGGCGCTCAAATCAGCGCAAATAGGCATGGTAAGTTCAACACCGATTTTTGCGTCGACGTTGCCACCAAATTTAGCATCGGATTGAACGCCACCTTTAGCGTTGAAAAATCACGCCGCCCCCGTTAGCGCCTAAAATAGCACCGGGAAGCAATGTTGAAAATTGTGCCAAAATAGGCGCCCAATTTGGCTTCCGATTTTGCTTCCATGTCTACTCCCACTTTTGCTTCTAGTTTTTCTTCTAGTTTTGCTTTTGATTAATTTTGCTTCTAGGTTTGCTTCCAAGTTTGCTTCGAGTTTTGCTTCCAGATTTTGCTTCCGGTTTTCCTTCCAGTTTTTCTTCCAGTTTCGCTCCAAGTTTGCTTTTGGTTTTGCTTCTAGTTTTGCTTCTGATTTTTCTTTTGGTTTTTCTTCTAAGTTTGCCTCCAGTTTTACTTCCAGTTTTGCTTCTAGTTTTGCTTCCAGTTTTGCTTCCAGTTTTTCTTCTAGTTTTGCTTCCAGGTTTGCTTTCGGTTTTGCTTCTAGTTGTGCTTCTAAGTTTTCTTCCGGTTTTGCTTCCAGTTTTGCTTCTAGTTTTGCTTCCATGTTTGCTTCCAGGTTTGCTTTCAATTTTTCTTCCAAGATTGCTTTTGATTTGCTTCTAGTTTGGCTTCCATTATTGCTTCTAAAAAGGCTTCTTGGTTTTCTTCCATTTATTAATTTAATAGGTTTTATTTCAATTTAATTAGTTAAATATAGCGTGCCTCTTAAATAACTCATATGATTATAAAGTAAGTAATTTAATTATTTAACTCATATGATTAAATAACAATATAATTATTGTAACATGATCATCATCTATAATTAAAACAAGTGAGTCAAATATCTATAATTTAATTGAATTTGACAACATCCATCCTGAGCAATAAATTAAAATCATCATACTTAATAAATATCTATCCAAAAATCATTGACCACTTTTAATATGTATAAATTGACAAGTCAATACTGATAAGATCATCATCATATATAACTAAAACAAGTGAAGGTCAAATATGCCAGTACATCAAAAACATGCTAGAATGATACATATCCAACAATTGACATAAGTGAAAATGATACATGTACAAATGAAATAAATAAATTTGATAAATTATGTAACTCAAATTGTTACAAGTCAAGATGATACATGTCCAAATGATATAGTGAAAATGATACATGTCAATATGATACAACTCAACAATATAATACTGTAGGCCATGAAATGATACATATGATAGTAACCATGGAAAAAGTCATTATAACAATATATCAACAATGATGCATGATGTAGTCTATATGATCATGAATGTCACTGGTTACTATCACCAACTGTCTCATCATCATCATCATCATTGTCATCGTCATCGTCGTCGTCGTCTTCCGTATCTGCATCATCATCATCCTCAGCCATGTGATCTATACTAGCATAACCAATATTTTGTGGATCTATATCATGTTGAGGATCATCTTGATCTTTTGGAAGACTCGTGTTCTGCAAAAAAAAAATCATTTAAAATGAAAAGTTATTATTTATTTCATGCAATAATTTATTTTTCTGTTATATATTTAATATTACAACATATGAGATGAAACCATAATCATATTACATCATATCAAAGTGCACATACCATAATAAAATTTCAAAAAAATTACAGCTAATACTGGTGAGTCAGGAGAAACTTTAGCTTTCAAAAACAAAGCCAATTAGGCTGGTAGACTTGTGGATCAGGCCAACATTTGGTGGAAGAGGAAGAAAGATGACTGGAACTCTGGAGGCCCACCATAATGGATTTCAGTATTCAACCATGAGAGTAGAAGAGAGAGCTGATATCATGTATCAAAACATTAAGCATGCATTCTTCCAACCAACGAAGGAGATTGTTACTTTGCTTCATCTTCATTTGCATAACCATATCACGACGTGGGAACCAAGAAGATCAAGGATGTCCAGTTTTATGTGGAGGTAATGGATGTGGTCCAAAATTTAGGAGGGGCAAGAAGGTCAATGTATGATCTTGATGAAATTGAGGAAGAAAAACAAGAGAGGGACAAAAAAAATAAAATCAATACAGAGTTTTAAGGATTTTTCAAGCGAGTAAGAGAGCTATGGGAGCAGCCTCATCTAAAATATTTTGAACTAGAGTTTGATATACCATTTAGAGAGATTGGTTTTCACAGAGTTCCTTTCAAAGCCTCTACTTTTATTGTTCCTACGGTAAACTGTTTGGTAGAGTTGGTGGAATTACCTTTCTTAGTAATCACTATTATTGAGATTGAGATTGTTAACCTTGAGAGAGTAGGATTTGGGCAAGGCATTTGATATAATGGCTATTGTTTTGAAAGACTTCACGCGGGATGTACTCTGCATTGATTCCATTCCTCAATCTTCACTTGATGGCATCAAGGAATGGCTGAACTCCATGGATATAAAGTATTATGAAAGAAGAATGAACTTGAACTGGCAGCCAATTTTGAAGAGTATTATTGATGGTCCATATAAATTTATTGAAGATGGTGGTTGGGAATTTTTGAATATGGAAGCTAGTGATTCTGATTCTAATAATTCAGAAGAGTTAGATCAAGGATATGAACCTTCTGATGTAGAAGAGGAATCAAAATTAGATTTCATGTAGCCACCATCAAGAGTCTTACAAGCCAACAAGATGGAGGGAATTATTATATAAGGATAATTTTCAATGTTGTAGTTACCGAATTTAATGCCAATCACAATGGCAACATTGAAATTCCCTAGCAGTATTTATGTTAAGGAAATTTCCTTTAGATGCAAGGATTCAAAGCACATAAACCATGTGGTACAAATGATTAAATCCCATAGATGATATGTAGCAATGAAAGAGTTTGAAAAGGCAAAGAGAGATACACTGGTGACTCAGGAGAAACTTTAGCTTTTAAAAACAAATCCAATTAGGCTGGCAGACATTTGGATCATGCCAACATTTGGTGGAAGAAGATGAAAGATGACTGGAACTTTGGAGGCCCACCATAATGGATTTCAATATTCAACCATGAGAGAAGAAGAGAGAGCTGATATCATGTATCAAAACATTAAGCATGCATTCTTCCAGCCAGTGGAGAAGGAGATGATTACTTTGCTTCATTTTCATTTGCATAACCATATCATGGCATGGGAACCAAGAAGACCAAGGATGTCCAGTTTTGTGTGGAGGTAATGGATGTGGTGAAAAATTTAGGAGGGGAGATCTTGATGTCTTCCAAGAGGCATAAAGTTAGATGAATTAATTTCACCTACATATCTGCCAAAGTTTACTTCCAATATTTATGACCATTTTTCTTGACTGTTAGAGTTTACTTACAAATTTGAATTTTGTTTTTGGTCATTTTGATGAGGATATATTCAACCAATGTGTAAGCACCTTTTGTTTGTATCACAAGCATATGTGCATTGCAATAATTTTGATTATCTATGGTCTACAACTATGTCATCTCACATATTGGATCTTCTATTTCAATGTTTTTTATGGCCTTCTTTGTTTGAGGTAGCACCTGACAATCCTACCTCCTTTCCTTAGCTGAGAAGTGGATTTGAATTTGGAAATACCGCACTTTAAAACTAGCTATGTTGTTGACACCCTCAATCTTCAATAAGGACTTAGATGCATGGATTGAAATGCAAGCTTTCAAACTTAGATTTGAATGTGCATAATTTGATTGATTATGGTTTTCACAGGTGGTTGTCTTTACATGAATATTCTAGATTGTCAATACGTGTAATAATGACTGCATCCTTATCAAGTTTGGCTACCCTTATTCAAAATGCCTTGGTCTTTGGACTCAATACAAAGTTGTGCATTGTTATTCCATATTTGTAACATGTAGGACATTTAAGGGGTACAATATATAGAAATTCAATACTGTCATCCAAGGAAAACTTACAAATGGTGTATCAAAAACAACAAAAAATTCTTCTATTAGGGTTAATGATTTCTTCCCCCATGTTGCTGATATTTTTCCCCAAAACATGTTTTTTTAAATTATTTCAACGCATCTAAAAATTCGATGTATTGATTAGCATTTGTTACACATTTCAACTGTTTATGCAAATGATACATATATGTTAACTCTATTAGTGTTGTTACTTTGATAGTTTGAATTCTATGACAACCAACCATTAAGCCATTGTGTGCGGGAGCACGTTTGTGTTTTTAGTTAGCTTTTTTGAATAGCTCTATTGGGTGTTGAGGACATTCCAATTATCTTTTGAATGTTAAGAAATCGGATTTTCAAGAATTTGTCAAGCGAGTAAGAGAGCTATGGGAGCAACCTCATCTAAAATATTTTGAACTAGAGTTTGATATACCATTTAGAGAGCTTGGTTTTCATGGAGTTCCTTTCAAAGCTTCTGCTTTTATTGTTCCTACGGTAAACTGTTTGGTGCATTTGGTGGAATTACCTTTCTTAGTAATCACTATTAGTGAGATTGAGAATTGTTAACCTTGAGAGAGTAGGACTTGGGAAAAAGGCATTTGATATGGCTATTGTTTTAAAAGACTTCAAGCGGGATGTACTCCACATGTACGCCATTCCTCAATCTTTGCTTGATGACATCAAGGAATCGCTGAACTCCATGGATATATAGTATTATGAAAGCAAAATGAACTTGAACTAGTGGCTAATTTTGAAGACTATTACTGATGATCTAGATAAATTTATTGAAGATGGTGGTTGGGAATTTTTGAATATGGAAGCTAGTGATTCTAGTTCTGATAATTCAGAAGAGTTAGATCAAGGATACAAACCCTTTGATGTAGAAGAGGAATCAAAATTAGATGAGGAAGGTTCATAAGAGGAATCTCTTGTTGATTAAGAGAAGGATAAAGAAGAAGAAGAAGATTCTGAAGAGGAGGAAGGTAGAACATGGGATGAATTCTGACAATGAAGATCAGGAAAGGCGACAACGAAAGGTAAAAGCTACAGGGAAGTCTCAGGCACTTGATATTAGAGATTCAAGAGGAATGCCTGCCAAGAGGCATAAAGTCAGATGAATTGAGTTCATCTACATCCTTATACTATTTATTCATGCACATAAACGATCATCTCGTAATCATAAGATTTGAGCTCTATTTACTCATCCTACGCATCAATAAAAAACTCAACATAAGAGATGCAAATTGACATATTAACACAACGACATCCAACTAAGTTATTGAAACTCAACTATTGATACCTCTTTCTCCATCCATATTACAAAATCATTCCACTTTTTGTTTTGTAACATATTATTTTCGAATTGCTTTGGATGGCGGCCATATTTCTCCTCCTGTCAAAACATGGCACATGGACTAGTTAACCTAATTAATATGCAATCATTTAATTTTTCCAAGGAAATAAAAAATAAATATCATTTAACATATTAAATATACTTACAAATGTACAAATCAAGGCCTATAATTTTTTTTGGCTATTGCGATGCGTGGCACGAAGTTTCTCAAGCCTAGCCTTGGAGGTCTTGTCCTGAAACATATACTAATTCAATTTAACTATGCACAAATAAAATGTAAATATAATTTAATAAATTTGATATAATCTAATGAGAAAATTCAAATACCTGGGTACTCTCCTCAGCGGAGTTCCTCTATGCATCAGACTTCTCACATGATTTTACAAGCTCTCTCCATACTATCACACTTCATCAATTGGCCTTCTTTTCTGCCTTAGCTCATCAGGAGGGATTTTTTTTATCTTCTTTGTTTGGTTGCATTGAAATCTCTTGCAGTTTTGAGACATTTGTAGCTTTATCTTCTTTAAAGACCAACCTGTGCCAAATTTAGTCTCCATGTCATGGATAACTACTTTTTTCAGTTGCATGGGTATTTGTGAGAATGGAAAATGTAGATGGTCTTTGAATTGCTAAAGGAATGATTCCTTCAAACTATTCACAAATATTTTCCCAGCATCCTTCATTCAAACTTCCCTTGAAACCACCTTGTATTCTATCTTCGTATTGTAGCTATCAATGCAAGATTGATAACATGGCATGGTGGAAGAAGTCTATGTCCCAGGAGTGGCTGGGACATGGGAAGTCTCTCTTCCCTGTTCCACATTCTTAGAGTTTATTGTCACCGATTTCCTCCTAGATCTTTTGCTTGATCCAGGACTGGTTGGGGAATCAATTGATTCCCTTTCACACAATTGATTTGTTTGCAATGTTTGAGGGGCATTACCAGATTTTTTTTCTATGTATCTAGCAAGCGTTGTCCAATCCACATTAACCAATTTGTTCACTGCCTCTACCCCCAATATGGAAGCCAATTCCTCTTTATCTTTTTAAGTCTCATGTCCCTATATATATATTTAAATTACATTTCTTCTTTTAAATTTAGAAATAAAAAACTAAAAACTAAAATTCCTCTTTATCTTTGCCAGTCTCATGTCCCTATATATATATTTTTAAATTATATTTCTTCTTTTAAATTTAAAAAATAAAAAAGTAAAAAGTAAAATTCAAAGAAATAATGGAAGCTTTTACAAATCTATAAAGTGATAATGAATTACCTCATTGTGGCCAAAGTCTGTTGATAATGCTCGCTTCCTTCTATTGCTTGACATTTTGAGGCGACCTAGGGAAAATTATTTTCGTCTAGTCTGTGGGGGAAAACGAAGTACACATTGTCAGGTATGAAAGTTTTGTTTTGTGGGAAAATATGTTCGTTGGGTTTTCTTAGTGTTGATAACCTAGGGAAAATATGTTCGCTGGGTTTGCTTAGTGTTGATAACCTTATCATGAAAACTTTTTCATAATGCAATATTGCACTAATTTGTCATGGAATCGATGACTATGGTGCGACTGGGCAAAACCAAGCGGTTTTTGTGTTTATTTTCAGTAGTTGCTTAACAATGACCGACCCAATTCCCAAATTTGCCAAGTAGTTCACTATTTACTTGATACCCAAGTTAGGGAAAGAATACAGAGGCATCCTGGCTTGGTGCTATAATATTTTGAGCCAAAGCTCAAATGGGTAGGGTAATTTTTTTTTTGTTTCTCAAAGGATTTATAATTTGTAATGATGGGACAATTTAGAGGTTGCCTGGATAGATTAGGCCACAAACTAGTAAACAATCATGAATTCAAATGCAAAACAAAGAGCAATAAACAATCACAAATTCAACCAAGAAAAAATAAATTGTAACCTTACCTATGGCATCACAAACTAAATCTAATTTCTCATCAGTTGCTGGTAAAGCCTTGCTCTCTTCCTTCACATGACATTTTTCCCTTTTTTGTCGTTTGATTTCTTCCTTCATGCGGGAAATTTTTGAATTTTTGATTTTGATTCAATGGTCGATGCTCTAGTTGACGTTAGTTAATGCCAAATTTAGTGCCAAATTTTGGCCGTTAATGCAATCTATCTGGGGCACCTAAGGCACTGCCAAGTGTACCTATCATTGTTGTATAATGACTATTTTCTTTGTTGTGTATCACAAGATCCACAGTGTTGGAAATAATTCCAACTCCTGCCTTGTTTTTGTGACCACCGTTGTCCCGTGGCTCCTTCATCAACTCAGTGCGGTAGAGTAGTTTTTACCACAGTCCCACAAGGTGCTTCATCCTTCTCGATGGTAGTGTAGTGAAAGCTTATGTGGTAGAACATGAGTTTTTCTTCTATTCCTGGCGGTGTTGCGGTGACTCCCGCAAGTCTTCTACCAAAAGGTGTGCGGTAGTGCAGTGACCACTACTATCCGACGGATCCTTCATCAGTTCGGTGTGGTAGAGCGGTTTTTATCACGGTCTCGCAAGTTGCTTCTTCCTTCTTAGTGGTAGTGTGGTGAAAGCTTCTGTGGCAGCATTTTTATTCATAGAGGAGGCCATGGAGAGAGGATGTGGACGACGCATAAATCCTAAATCGTTGAGAGGAAAGTGGGTGGAAATAGATGAGACAATGGAATCTGCAGATAGAATAGAGGTAAGAAGAGAAAGAAACCTCAACCAAAGGAGGAAGGTGTTTATGAATTCATAAAAGCTACAACATAGAGGAGATATCTATATGTCAAATATATGACTAAAGTGAGATTTTGTGTTGGATAGCATACTTGTTGAAATGATATAATTGGTGTACTAAACATTATTTACTATGTTGTGTATTATAGGGGCAAGACGAGGCCATGGCAACAAATCGTGTCATATCAAATGAGGACACAACATATGAAGTGGGACATCAGGTACTCAAATTTTGACTTAACTTAGGAAAGAATGATCTGATGGAATTTTGTGATCGCCCATCTGTTTTCACAATATTATTGAAATTTATAATGTATTATCCAATCTTGATATAAATTAATGCATGTTATTGATTATTTTAGATGGAGATTGGAGCAAATGTAGAGCTTGAGCGTTAAACTAGAAAAAGAAGAAGATATGTACGTGGACGTGGACCTAAAACTATTAAATCACATAGACAATAGTGGGTGGAAGGGGATATGACAATGGATACCGTAGACACAAAAAATGATTGCACTGAAGAAGGGGTAGGTTAGGACTATAGTACATGGGATGAATACTTTGAGAAAATTGTTGTTTGTGGATGTTCTGTATGTCGTGGAAAGAAACAATTCAAATGAGCGATTGTACAAAGACATTACATTTATGATGAGCTTCCAGTTGGTAGTATGCCTCATACAATCGATTAAAACCAAAGAATAATAAATAAGTGTGGATTGATGTTTTATAAACTATGTTGTCAAAATTGTGTTTTATTTAATTTATTCTATAAAAAAGGTAGTCTATAAAATAATGTTCCATTATTCAATTGATGTATATATGTTCATACAATTTATATTTATATTTTTTAAACCATATTTGATTATATTTATTTGAAATTGATACATTTATGATCTATCCAATTGGTGTCAAACACTAAATAATGCTTGCATTTGTTGATAGATAGAAGATTTTGATGAAACACATACTAATACCCAAGATCAAACTGGGTTATTAAGATTTGGACGAGATGATCCAAACCATCCCTTAAACCACACTAGGGTGAGAAGATCAAGATTGAAGAGAACACTACCACCTGAGAAATTTGAAGAGCTGATGAGAGTCGCATACACTGATGACATGTCACCTAGCCTTAATGATGATGATGATGATGATAGTGAAAATGCAGTGCATGAAGAAGGATTGAATGAAATGCTTACAAGTTTCTTTGGGGATGGAAACAATGATGAAAATAATGATGATATGGTTGATATTAACGATGATAGCAGGGGTAATTAACACCAACGCAATGTTGATGATAACAACATCTGTAAAGACTCCATCAAGCAAGCTACAAAGACACCTATGTTCAAATCGGGTGCAATTAGAACCTAAAAACTGGCATGCACATTAATATTATTATAAATCAAGTCACTAGTTGGTTGGTAAGACAAAGGATTGACTACCATACTGAAGTGAGTTGAAATTTATTTCTTACTTTGTATTGTCAATTGGTTTACATAATTCGTAAACATTCATCAACTTTGTTTATATTTCTTTAAGGGGATTTTAATACCATATATTGTATATAGACAATCCTAGTATAGATTGACATATTAATCATGTTCATCATAAGTCAAACATTCAATTGATTTAATCTTTGGAAATCTTACAGGGCACTAAAAACTAAAATATTCCCTGAAGAGAATGTGTTGCCATCAACTTGCAGAGAGACACGTCTATTGTTGGTTGAGTTGAGGATTGAATATAAGCAAATTCATTCATGTAAAAATGATTTCATTTTATACATAGATGAATATCAAAACGAGGTAGAATTCCCTATATGCAAAGAGAAGAGATATCGTACAGATGTACAAGATCCTAAAGTTCCAAAGAAGGTTTTACGTCACATGCCAATTATACGTAGACTTCAATGAATATTTAGTTGTAATTCGCTAGCACAATTGATGGACTGACATGCAAAGAACAAGAGTAAAGATGGATTTATGCGAATTCCAGTTTACTCCAAAGCAATGAAACATAGAGGAAAAATGGCCAAGAAAATTCAAAGATGAACCCTGTAGTATCAAGTTTGGTCTTGCAATTGATGGAGTGTGCCCATTCTCTTTCCTGAGATCAAATTATAGTGTTTGGCTAGTCGGATTGATATTATACAATATTCCCCCATGGACGAGTGTTAGAAAGGAGCACCTTATGCTGATGCTCATTGTTCCAGGAATACATCAAGTAAAAACATGGATGTTTATCTTGCGCCTTTTATTGATGAGATGCAACTGCTATGGAAAGGCATAAGAATGTATGACATATCATGTCCTCCATAAAATAGGTCCTTCATGTTGTATGGTGTGCTATGTTGGACTATTCATGATTTCCCAGGACTTGGTGTTTATTTTGATAAGATAAAATATTTATGTATTTACACTCATAATTTATTTTCATCCCAACTTTCATACTTAGTTTTATACTTTTTTTTTATGTTATTAACATTACTTATTGAATTGTAGGGCTTCAAAAAAAGGGGATATTTACATGTCCAAGATGTGCATAATAATTTCAAGGGCGATACTCTAAAGATCTACATAATTTTTTTTACGCAAACAATAGGGTTTTTCTACCACTAGATCATAGGTTTAGAAATCACCTGAAGAATCAATTTTATGGAAAAGTTTAAAATAGAGGCCCTCCCTTGATTATGGGTCTAGGTGATTGGATTAAGAAGTATGAAGATGCTGAATTGAAAGCTTGGGAGGATTTTTTTGATTGGGTTGATTCAATTGAAGAACTGAAACACATTGTAGTTAATATGCTAGAAGGAATGAAAAGGAAATCCATATTTTATGAGCTCCCTTACTGGAAGGATCTATTTATATCTCACCTATTAGATCCTATGCACATCTTAAAAAATGTCCCAGATTCTATATTTTGACATATATCAGGCAAAGAGAAGGACACCTCATCTTCAAGGAGAGATATTGCTATTTCACCTACCAAATTTGATAGAAAATATTTGTGGCCAAACAGGGAAAATGAAACATATGTAGAAGCTCCATGGATTTTGAAAAAAAAAGAGGTAGACCAACTAAAAAATGTCATCCATTCAATAAGGACACCTACTGGCTATAGGTCATCATTGGATAAAGCTTTTACAGTTGATGGACATATCACAAGATTCAAAACACATGATTTTCATAATTTTATGAAGGTATTATATATCAACATTTAACATTTACTGGTAACATTGATTTAGCACTAAATTTATTTTGATATTTTGTTGTGTGAGAGAAAATTACCAATGACCTTTTCATAAATGTGTTTGATAGCATATCATGCCATTGACAATTAGGGGGGATTCCTGTCTTATAGTTGACTTAAGGAATGCCATAAGTCGATTGTCAACATTTACAAGGTATGTGGTTATATGAAATGTTCATGTGTGAGAGATATAGAGATATTATATTGCATTTAAATTTATGACTAAAGGTTCATACTAATTTACTATACTTATGTTAGGTGGGTGACCTCCAAGGAGATCCATGAATCTGAAGTGCCAAAGTGGAAGAAGGAAATTGCAAAAATTGTATGTGTATTTGAGAAGGAGCTCCCTACAAGTTTCATGGACCTACACGTCCATTTACTTATACACGTAATTGATGAAATTGAATTGGCGGGTGTCGTATCAATGAGGTGGATGTTTTTCTTTGAGAGGTATATGAAAACTCTTAAAAGATATGTCCGGAAAAAGGCACATCTAGAGGGTTGCATGGCTGAAGGGTATGTATTGAATGAAGCATTTTTCTTCCTATGTGAATTCCTTGGTAAGGATTTTGAAGATGGCCCACGTGTCTAGGATGAAGAATGAGCATCAAATATTATTGATGGAGAATAGTCTAATGGTGTTGAAATATAATTTGGTAAGTAAATTCACGATCAGTGCCGTTGCTTTTCTTGCAATCATTAATTTACTCTGTAATTTATTTTTCAAATTAACAAAATGACATTTGGATTTTGAAATAAACATGTTGACATGTAATAGGTGTAGATGAAAGTTCTATACTTGAAAATTTCATTATGTACCACATGGAATTTATGAACAAATGGATTGATATGTATGATAACAAGAGAGAAGAAGTGTTAGTGGCAAGGAGACAGTTTAAGAGATTGAACCCAAGTAATACTCCACTTCCCACTCATCTGCTTGGGGAATGGGGCAAATATTGCACACTAGAATGGGTTACCGAACAAATTCAAAATCAAATAGAAGATACAAGTACGAATTCAAACATAACAAAAGATGAAATCAACACATCTAGAGGATGTGAAAGAAAGGTACAGTTGGAACTTTACAAAATGTTATTTCCTTACATTTTTGACAGTATTAAATATTTTAATATTCATCATTATATGTGTTTTCACTAAAATAAATGGTCTTTCACAGGCGAGCAAATATCCAACAATGTGGGCATATGGTTGACATTATCATGTAGAAAGTGTAGATGTAAAGATATGATCCTTTGATTGTGGAATCATGGTTGACTTTGAGCAATCCAATCGATCAAGCTCAAAAGATAAGAATATAATTGAAGGGAATCTACAATATGTTGGGAAAATAAAATAAATTATTGAGTTGGATTATCGCTCTTTTAAATGTTGCATTTTTAAGTGTAGATGGTATGAAGCATTTGAGAGGACACAAAGACATGATACCCATAGTGGATTGTTTTCTATAGATTCCTCATCATTCCTACTGGAGGATAATGAGCCTTATGTTCTACCAATTAATTGTGAGCAGGTATTTCTTTAACTCAAACAAGAAGCGGTAGTGATCATTAATTATTAAATTCATAGCTTATTATGAATATATATACTTGTTTATTAATCAAGAAAATTGTTATAACATATGTGTAATATATGTATGTCGTTCATGTGCAGGTATTTTTCTATGAAGATATTTTGGACCCAAAATGGATATTTTTCATACATTATGATCCAAGATTAAGGCATGTATTTGACGATGCATTAGTGGATACTGAGCAAAAAAATATTGGAAAAAAAAATGAGAGAGAAGGATTAGAGAAAATCAAATAAATTGACATCCATGATGATGTTGAAGATGGTTATGTTCAAACACAAGAAGAAAATAATCCAGAGTTAGATGATGTTATGGATGACAACAATATGGATGGTATAGAAAATGGTGATCCAAATACATCTGGTAACAATATAGATGGTCTACAGTCAAATTTCAATGATGATGAAGATGATGCAGGTGAAGATGAGGATGATGATAATATTAAATACTTGAAAGAACATATGAACATTGACAATGATACACTAGATGACATTGTAGCAGACAATAATGTTAATGACCAAGAATTTTAAAATTTCAGAATTATTTGCAATCCATGTTTAAAAAAGGATGATTCTTATGGCCTAAACTTTGAAATGCTTCAATAATATTATGTTGTACTTGGACAATTGAAAACCTATTTTACTCTCCTAGCAAGCTTTTTTATTTTCCATTATAATTCTAGACCAAACAACATATGTGGGGATGGCCTTTTACACCAATCTTAATTTGTATGAAGTTCACGAACTTGTTGTCAAGTAGTAAATTCCTTTTGTAGACAAGAAATTTAAAGGCTTCATTTAAGAAAAGATAAGTAGTCTCTTTCTAAGGGTAATCCACATGCAAAAAGTAAAAAGCACATAAAAAAAATTGTAGAGTAGAAAATCAGATTCAATTAGTTATTTCTTATTTCTCTTCCACACTTATCTGAAAGACATAGGGTATTCACAATACATTTCCCTTGACAAAGAAAACATGTGTTTTCATTTATTTTTAATGTATATCTCAGAAGTGAAATTGTTGTTACATACTAATGCACTGAGAAAATAATATATACAAAAAAATGCAAAGAAAATGTTTGAAATTTAACATGCAACCTACTGTGTTGTGCCGAAAGGAATCAAGATTAACTGGGACAAGAAATAATAATAAAATTTTGATGATTGTACTTAAAAGTGAACAGGATATGAAAAGTGTGGACAATGATGGTGCTGAATTTGAAAACCCTGATTCTGATGGCATTACTATTTTATGTCATTAGAGATAAAGAGTACATAAAATTTTATATACATAGAAAATGAAGATTTGAAACTACTAAACTAAAAGTATAAACACTATAATATTTTTCCTTAAAAAATAATTCACATACTTATAAAAAAGGGTAAAGCATTTTTTATTCAAACTCTATTTTCTTTAATAGACATAATAGTAAAAGAATATTTACAAGTACAAGAATATATACACTGTTTCATAGAGAATTAGGAATGTTTCATAGAATATACAAGTACTTGATAATATATACAAGAATATTTACAAGTACAAGAATATATACATTGTTTGACAAAATATGTACATTGTTTCATAGACTTCCTAATTTTCAGAGTTATTTGCAATCTGTTGGGTCTCAAAAACGCAGGTTTTTAGAACATAGGAGGGTGCCAATCTCTAAGAGGTCTTTAATCCTTAATACGAACCAATTAAATTAAATTATGTGAAAATAATTTAATTCACACCTAACTAGAAACCAATCAAAGAATCCACACAACAATAACAAATGTGCCCTGATAAATATTGCAGATTTAAACAACTTGAAAAGACCACTTTGGAGACAACAAAGAAATAAATAAGCATGAAAATTGACGCAACAATTGAACACTAAAAATGGATTACGAGATATAATGTATCTGCTCCATTATATTGCTCAAATTATAAACATAAATAACATGAGTTATTTTGATATGAATAAGTGGATGAGATGGTCTAGTATCTATTCTAATGGATTGAAATGATGATGATATGATGATCAAAATCAAACCTTGGTTTCCCTATTTGTACGAGAAGTAACAAGCTTTAGGTTTGTTCACAAAAGTTACATCATTTATTAACTAAAGCATAATTAACATAACATAGAAACTTTAAAAGAGTTTATTGTTGGATGCACCACAGTCTGTTAATCATCAAAAAGAACCTGTGACCACCTAAGATCTATTCAAGGATCAAGCACCGTGTTAATGTGTCCACACAACCAAACTCTGACTACCTCCTCATACAACTCGTACAAGGAACAATTTAACCTTTGACATGTGATCAATGTATTTCTCTTGGGCATAAGTGTTTGCATTCTGTAGTGTCATTACATTCTCCAATCCAACAATCCTCCTGAGCTGCTTATGTGTTTTCTTGAGTACCTCATCCTCATCATTGATGTCATCAAGGATGCCTGGAAAATATTTTGATATCTCATTTTTCCAAGTTTCTTGATCCTTTAAACCTATTTCTTCAAAGAAATCTGGCATGGCCATACATAGTGGTTGGCTGAAGTCACTCAATTCTTGTGTCAAGATATTCTAGAAGTTTTCATGTGTATTCATGAGGCTCTAAAATTCTTGGAGCAAAGCATTATCATCTCCATATTTTTCCTCGATATGAGATTCCATTTCCTTCATCCTATGAATGAGGGCCTTGTATTTTCCACTGTGAGCACACCATACATCATTTGCATGTTGACACATATCTTTGAATTTCATACAAATTATTCATGATGTTACTTCAAAAGTAGTAGCCTTCAATTTTCTTTTTTGTTCTTCTTGTTCCTTTTGAGCCTTTTCAAATTTATGCTTCCATTGAGTAGTCTCAGACATGGCCTCTGACACTTTTCTTTCATGTTCAATTAAAGGAGAGTAAAGCCTTGAAGAAGCATAAAGCCTATCTTTGTAGTTGGTTAATTCTTTCAACATATCATTTTCCTCTATCAACCACTGGTTATCTCTTACTAGCTTTTGGATCTGGGCTTTGGTGAATTTAACTACATTCACATTCAAGTCAACAGTCTCCAAGGGATCTGTCTCCCCTACTCTTTGCACTAGGAGATGTCCAAAAATCTGATCATGATCAATGAGAGAAGGCTTCTTACCTGGGGGTAAAGAGCCCAAATTTGCAAAGTGTTATTATTAGAATTGTACCCTGTCCCTGTATAGACCCTATCACTTGCTTCATCCATTATTTTCAAATTTTTATTTCTTTCTCTTCAAAAAGATGTCAAACACAATGGCTAAACTAATATCCCACCCAGGAGGGAACATAACTCCAGATTCTTGCAATAATGCTCTTTCTCTCTCAACAATCATGTTTCTAATTTCCCTATCAACTTCATCTTCTACCTCTTTCAAGGCATAAGCCTCTTTCTCAGGGTCAATGTCCTTTAACCTTTCTCTTATTAGTATTCCTTTATACTCATATATAAAGGACTTAAATTCAAGGGTCTGCACAAAAGTATCATTTGCAACAAATTCCTGACTTGCACAATGCCTCACATCATCTGATAATTCATCAGAGGCTTCAAAGGTGATCACACATCTTTCCAATGACATCTCATATTTGGGTATAATATGAGAATTAAACTGTGAGAATTCTTCTTCCTCCTCACTTTTATATTCTTTCATGGATGGGGAACCAAATGAAAAGTTCACTTCAGGAGTAGGCTGAGGTGATAAGTGATCCAATGGTGTGATGTTTTCTACTTGCCTCCTAGGACTGATGCCCCTTCCTCTTTCAAATTCCACAAGTGGAACATCTCTTATCAATTCTTCTTCATGGAGGATTAACTGTTCAATTCTTTTTGTGAGATCTTGTGCCTCAGGGAAAGCCCCTATGTAGCTTGGGTTATTACTCACCTTCCAAGCCTCAACCATCATAAACCTACTATAAGCATTCATTCTCATCATGTTTTTTTTTCTTCACAATTTCTGATGACATCTTCTAAAAGGAAACTATGCTCATACCCTTTCAATTTCTGAATTTTTTTGGCATCACAAATGAATTGTTCAGAATTAAAATTTTCCCTTTTGTTGCCAATTGGGAAGCCATAATAATCCAATTTACCACTAACCAAGTCATATATTGAATCAAAGATAATAGTGAAATCACTAAAGCATAAAGTGGAAGGCATGAAAGTCTTCCTCCCATAGCTCTTTAAATGCATGAAAGATGAAGATGACAATTGCCTTATGATCTCTAAATAAGCAACTCTGTCTAGCACAATCTTAGGCAAAAAATAAGGTGCAAATTCAAATCCATAAACCTTGATAATAATACAATCCCCAAACATGCACCAATCCCCCCAATTGTGATTTATCCTTGCTTCATAACCCATATCTTTTGGTAAGAAAAATCTTAAGATCTCTGGGGAGAGGTTGTAGTCACATTTGTGGCCTAGCATCTTGTATAGTGTTTTCACAAAATATTCCTCAAAGTTTAGGTAGTGAGACCTCCCACACCTGCTATCCCACACAGATGACCACATTTGTATAAACCTTGAATTTCCATCATTATCTAAGTCTTCTATTCTTAATTCCTCACCTCATATCCCCATCACCTACCCTTCATATAATATCATGTGCATGAAAAAAGAATAGTGCTTGAAATTAATGGCTTCACTATCATTCTTGATGATATTGAGGGCATTATTGATTTCCTCCAATAAATACTCTGCATAATAATAGGGTCGGGCATTATGGCTCTAGATGTTTGTGGCAAAAACCATGGGAAAAATTATCATGTTCTTAGGAACATCAATTCCCAGTACTTGACCAGCTGAGTAATAAGTGTATTGAAAGTATTCTTCAAACAAAGCCATAGAGAATGGGGGATTATCTTCACTAGAGAACCTCATATTTTGGTTACCCGAAAATTTAACCCTATGTAGAGGAAATTTACACCTCTTTTAACTTGTGTCCATGGTGCGATATTCCTCCAACAAGTCTCTGATTCGTAATTTTGTTTTCAGGGAAGTGTTTAGTTGAAAAATAATGGATATATAATATGGATTTATGACCATGCACTGTGACCCATCAGGAAAATGAATTGCTCTCATCTTCGGATTGTAATTATTTTCCAAAACCTTGATTAAATATACATTCACAAAGACGTTGGGTACTACAAGTTTACCCAAATTCAAATTCCACGGGTTTGACACTGGGCTATGCCAAAATTTCTTCCTATAATGATAAATAAAGAGTTTGTAACCCCTACATGGAGTCCATACATCTCCCAATTTTTTTTGTTTATCTTATAAAGTCAGACACGATGGGTTCAACTGTGTTATTCTTCTAGATTTTGGCCCAAACCTAGGACACTGATCGATTAAGTCTTGATTCAATTGCCTAGCTACAATTTTATTGTCTTTTTACTTTTTGTTATCCTGAGGTTTTTTTCCATCTTAACCCTACTCATGCAATGATTTCATATACTTATTAAGAAAATAATTTGAGCTGAATCTAGACCACTTACTTGGATAAATGCTACAAATTTCCAGTTGCCTACCATCGTCCAAGTTGGTTCTCCAAATCCTTCAATTACAATTCATAGTGATTTCAGCTTCTTTGAGGCCGTATTTAACAAATTTCAGGACACTTCATCACACTACCTTTATGATAAAGTTCTTCATTAATAGTGCTAGTCTCATCGATATTTTCATGTCACATCAATCAGTCTAATCATCATTTCATAACTATCAAAGATAATTTTAATTAAAATGCTCGTTGTTTCTTCAATATGCTAGTATGGCAGTGTTTTTCCCTTCCCTTTGACTGTTTACCGCACTACCGCCTTGCTCAAGGCTTCTTGCTAGGGGTTGCAGTGTATACTAGTCTACCATATATGTTTCTTACCTTCCTGATGGTATAGCAGTGTATGCTTTTGATCATTACTTGAAGAGTGTCGATGAGACAATCTTATTTGTCTTACCGATATCTCAATGTCTCTTCGACATTAGATCTTATGTTCCTCCGATGTTGGTTTCCAGTGTCAATGAGACAAGTTAATGTCTCTTTCCGATATGCCACTATCCAATCGACAATTACTTTGTTATATCCAAGAGTTGTGTTTCACCGAGCACTTGTAGATATACCTTGTCGATGTGACATAAGTGATTCTCTCCTCAGTATGCCCGTATCTTGTTGAAATTTCACTGTTTTACATCGTCAATGAGACATATAAATAAGTCTCTTCAACATAGGGGTGTCTCATATACATTTCTGATTTATGCTTTGTGCTAATATCGGGGAGACTTTGGAGGGACTCTCATCGACATGGTGTTGTCTTGGTGATATTCTATGAGAAATCATAGGAGTATTTCAAAGGAGGAATACACTTTGATGCTGTGATCAAGGGTTTTATTTGGAAGTTCACGTGAGGGATTTTATTAAATTTAAGTTAGTATGAAAATAATTCTATGCATATGGTGGATGTAAGAGATGAGTGAAAATGAAGTATGAAAAAATAATTACGATGGAATTTTGGCTACAACACAATCCATGTTTAAAAAAGGATGATTCTTATGGCCTAAACTTTGAAATGCTTCAGTAATATTATTTGTGTCGATACAAATTAACTATTGCAATATCCTTAAATTGTTAAATCTTGGGTATGAATTGTTAGAAGAAAAAAATAGGATTACTTGGATGCTTCTTCCATTCATTTTGTATCAACATATGTTCGTGAGGACACAAAAGTTAATAGCTCAATCAGGTAGAGATTTTGTGATTTTTAAATGAAGAGTAAGGTACATTTTTATTTCTGCTACATTTTATTCATGTGCATAAACAAAATCAGAAGATTAAATTCCTAGATTGCACTTATGCAAATGCATATGATATAGGAAAGATTGCACAATCCTTTCAAAAATGTAGTCTTTATTGTAATGTAAATGTATGTTGTTCCACAAAAGCCATGGAACTGACTATTTGAATGCATATAATCGAAAAACTATACATTTATAGATATAAAAGAGAAAAATGCACATAAAGAGAATTGACGAATCCCGATTGCTTTGTTTTGCATCATCTTCAGTCTTCCTGCTTGTCCAAGCCTCCAAGTTGATGACTTCCTTGCTGCTCCTAGGTTCCCTACATTTGAGTGAGAAGATTTTTGTTAGAGAAATGAAGGATCACAAGCCAAAATATGTGCATACATCTATAAACATATAATTTGATCATCATGTGCATTCAAATAACTTGCATACCATAGATGTCCAAGAAAACAAGAAATTTATCAAACATATCTATCATATGCTCGATTTTATCTAATTTTTTTTCTCATTGTGCAGGTATATATAAAATTAGGTTGTTGTTTTGTTTATCTGATTGCAACATGTGGGGTGAAATGTGGCTCCCATAAGGGCTGAGGCCATCTTGCTACCCTATTATTTTATTTGAGAAGGATAATCACAAGTAAACCATCCATGAAGCATTAAAGATCAATCTTTGCAAGGATAGTGGAGTATGTTAGTAAGGGGTAATCTCCTTATTGATAAAGATTTATCTTTATTAATAAGAACATTCCACTATCAACATAGCCATGATTCCGAAAAAACTGATCATCAAGGATTCCAAGATAGTTTTCATTAACAGTCTGGTTAAAAGTAAGCAACCCTAAGCATCATAACAGTCACAATAATTGAACATGAGGGGCAATCATATAGATTAAAATATTACACAATATTCATCACTTACAAAGATAAAGACAATATGTTTCCACATAATAAATTAAATTGAATGCATGAAAGGTACAATGATAAAGTCCATAATATTGAATGTTGCTTAAGAGGGATTGAAGGACAACATTTTGTATCAAGGAGAACAAGGTAACCTCAAACTCTGTTGTACCTGAGTATGACTGTACCTGAGCTTCTAGTGTTTCTAGATGGAACCTATAGTGGAAAAGTGTAGTCTCCATCTAAAGGAACCATCTTCAGAACTCTTCCCTAAAATGAGGGTTGAAAACATCAAAAGAAAATAAATACCATAATTCTAAAGTAACAATTTGTATCAAGATAAATGTCAGAAAGTATAAGTAAAAAGATAAATCCTTACAATTGGACCAAACAGATTTATGATTTTATCTTTAGAATGGAGGAACTTTCTCTATCGGAGCTTCACGACCTGAAATTGGATCTCAAATTGGACCAATAAAATTTATGATTTTATCTTTAGAATGTATAATTTTTTTCTATCAGATATTAAAGATGTAAGGTTGGATCAAAAATTGGATAGGCAGATTTATTATTTTATCTTTAGAATGTAGGAGCTTCCTCTGTCAGATATTTGGAAATTCCTACACACAAGTTATGCTTCGGAGCGAAAACACCCGAAAGTGTTTCACATGAGCTCAAGGTACAATCCAACTTGGTTATGACACTGATAGCAATCCAATTTTTCCTGAACCATCCATACCCGAACGTTGCATCACAATCTATTCTTCCTGCACATAAAAATGCCACATATTAACCCCTTCTAAATAAAACTCAAAATACCATGAAACAATGAGTCCCCTATATTAGTAAGTAAGTAGGCAGTCTATAGGGCATAGTTTGATTTTATATAAGGATTCTCATGAAAGGAATCTTCAAGTGACAGCGAGTGAGTTGTTTGAGATTGCAGCTGATGGTGCAATATCCAATCTTAAAGGTAGTTAGCAAGGTAGTAAATGTGCAAGAAAATCAAATTATACACAAATTTTTTTTCACAATGTTATCCTACATAATGCCTTAAGTTTGAAGACAAAAATCTCATTGTATCTTGATGAAAGTAGTGACCTTAATGGTCAATCACTGACAACCATGATTTTAAAACATGGTATTGTGCTTATGGAGGCAACATTTTAAGCAAGGCGGTGAGTGGTGGTTTGAAACAATGGCAGGTATGAAGGACTTGCTTTATATGCATACTATGCATTCTAGCTTAAGACACCATTCTTAGAAGAGATTGAAGGTGGATTATGGAACTCAAGGGTTACCATGATAAATATTAAAGCAAAGACTTAGATCTATTTAAAAGCCACTATCATGAAGATATGAAAGATGTCAAATGCAAAACCCTAGTAGCTGGAGTAATGAACATAGTGTGAAAGAGGATAGTGTGCCAGGAAATATTTAAGAGATCTCCACATTATCTTATCACAAGAAAATACATCATTTATTTCTTTTTTTAATTAAAAGATTATTCTAAACCCTATATAGGACACCGATACTTCAAAAGCATCTGATTTATTTTTGTAAATTAAAATAAGTCATTCTAAACCCTATATAGAATACATTGATCCTTCAAAATAATTTGAAGGAATTTGAGATTATACAAACATATGTCAATTAAATACCTATATTACAAACAATAGCACAAAAATTGTAACCCTTGTTGATCAGAGTTGGAAAATCAGCAACAATGAATCCTATGCCTCCTAACACGCACATTTCCTTACCATTATTTGTCATTCTTTATTGAAACACTTCTCCATTTTGGTGGGCTACACTTGAAAATAAGGTTTCAACAAAGGTTTTATTGTGTGTTTATTAAAATGGAAACTCCATTTTGGCGGGCTATGCTTGAAAACAAGATTTTGACAAATTTTTTAGAGTATGTTTATTAGAGTTTTAGAGTATTTTTGGCGGGCTATATTCTTGATTCCTTAAATGATTTATTTAAATGGATTGTGATTGACATGATTTTCTGGCATGATTACCGTACTACCACCATCTCTTATTATACCCTATGCGGTATGGTGGAATTTTTCCCTTCCCTTATGTTGTTTACCGCACTACCGTCTTGCTCAAGGCTTCTTACTACAGGGTTGTGGTGTATACCGGTCTACCGCATATGTTTCTCACCTTCCTAGCGATATAATTGTGTATGATTTTGATCATTACCTGAAGAGTGTCAATGAGATAATCTTCTTTGTCTTACCAATATCTCAATGTCTCATTGACATTAGATCTTATGTTCCTCTGATTTTGGCTGCCGATGTCGATGAGACAAGTTAATATCTCTTGCCGATATGCCACTATCTCATCGATATTTTCATTTGGCGGTATTTCTTTATATATCGGTGTAACTCTTCCATGTTGGGGAGACTCATGATTATCACTGTGGTATGGTGGTGTTTTCCCCTTCTCTTCAACTATTTACCACACTACCACCTTTCTCAAAGCTTCTTGTTGTGGGGTTGTTGTGTATACCGCTCTACCACATATGTTGCTCACCCTCTTGGTGGCCTAGCGGTGTATGCTTTTGATCATTACTTGAAGAGTGTTGATGAGACAATCTTATTTGTCTTACTGATATCTTAATGTCTCATTGAAATTACTTCGTTATATCCAAGAGTTGTGTTTTGCTGAGCACTTGTAGATATACCTTGTCGATGTGACGTAAGTGATTCTCTCCTCGATATGCCCGTATCTTGTTGACATTTCTCTGTTTTACATCATCGATGACACATATAAATAAGTCTTTTCGACATAGGGGTGTCTAAATTGGTTCTAAACTCAAAGCTAAAATCAAAGCTAAAGTTGGGAGATAAAAGTGGTGCTAAACTCGAAGCTAAAATCAGATCCAAAGGTGACGCTAACGGTGGTGCCACACTTGAAGCCAATATTGGCACTAAAGGCATTGATAATTCTATCATAAATTAGCACCGACTAATCCTAATCGACACAAATAAATGCCAAAAATAGTGCCATCTCGATAAATAGCACCGATGTTTTCAAAAAATTGGCAAAAAATACATTAAAACATTGGGTGGAAGCAAAAAACGGAGCTAAAAGTGGAGCAAATCATAAGGATTTGTTGTAGTGAATGATCCACCATGTTTGTTGGTCATGGGATAACACAATGAATGAGGTGGTAAGTTTTCATGAGATAATGATCCATGTGGTCATGGTGATGAGTCTCTATGTGGCACATGACACTACCAAAAATCTCAACATAGGAATGCTAGTTCCAATATATTCTTGCTACAATTGGTTGTATCTATAGATGCAACAAATTCTACGAGAAGGAAAAATAGTACATGAAATTTAAATGTAAACTATATGTATGTACATAAATAATGTAAAGCAATAATTTTATAAATGTATATTATAATAAGAAAGTATAACATGATAAAATATATAAATTATATGTGGGTTAGACATAAATTTCAAGGTATAGAGGATAGTAGGAAAGGCCCATGCCCCAAGGTGGTAGGATGAGCACACAATAGGTAATGGGACACAAGAGGTATTTAGTGGTAAGCATGAGTATGGGTAGGAAAACATAATGTGGAGGAAGGCATGATGTCCCCGATGATAATGATGGAACTAAGAGTTATGTAAGTATGAGATTTTAAGAAGGGAAGACATACTATCCTTGATATAAATGTATTGTAGACACTCAAATTTGTCCTCACAATCATCACATTATTTGTCTATTGATTAAAATGATCAATTCATTCTATACTTTCTTCTATTCATGCATTTCATCAAATGATTAAATAATCTCATTATCATTTGCATCCATCGTATTATCATTTTTGCACTATCATTCATTATCATAATCATTCACTAGCATTTCATAATAAAACTATATTATCATTTAAATCACATCATTTGCATATATCATTCACTTCATATTGCATTTCAATAAATCATTAAATCATTAAAATATTATCACCACGTGATCATTCATAATGCATAATAAATAATAATCGTTCATAAAACATTTCATAATCATTCATAAATTAAATAATTTCATTTTGACAAATTATCGTTCTTACATAAATCATTCTCATAAAACATTAAAATAATTCGTAATAAAACATTAATAAATCATTTTCATCCACATTACAAAATATATGCATTTAATCATTTTATTCAATCCTTCACCATGCATTTAATCTATCTTCTTTATCATTTCCACTCATATGCATTTCATTTCACTATACCATGTGGGATTTTAAAAACTCATTATTGCAATATCCATTTATCCCACATCTCTCATTCTCAACCTCTCTGTCATCAAAGAGGTCTATTTAAATAGGAATCTCTTCTCATTTTGACCCCTAAACAAATCGTGGATCTCTATATTTTTTGCATCTACTTCCATTATCTTTCTTTACATTTCAATTTCAACATATAACTTGTTTGCATTCTCTTTTAGAATATTTGCATTTCATTTTGAATCTCCATTCATCATAGCTCTTTGTGCCCATGCTTTTACTGAGAGCATTTTGAATATAAGCACAAAGTCTTGAATGATAGGAGAACAATAGAGATTAGTTTCAGTGAAATTATTTTCTGTTTTGAGTAGTTTAGATGTTTTGTTTTATGATTTTGTTTTCAGAATGAAACAACTCTATTGAGGTGCCATAAAATGATGATTCTGGTTTATAGAATCATTTGTTTCAGCATGCCCACATGTATGTCAGTGTATCTATGCTATAGTGGTGCTCACATATCATTGTATGAACTTGATATATTCCACCTTAAAATCAATATGGTCATGGTTCTTATCTTTATCAAGTAGGTCATCATCGTTGCAACAAAATTCATAAAATTTCTCTTCAAATATCTATCAATTTTTTCTCTTCTTTTCTTTCCTTTTCATTTGCTTGTGTTTCTTCTTGGTATTTATTTGTACTAGATGGTAAAAATTTACCAATACGTGTAACATTAGTCACTTCTTTTCTTACCCATTCTTGTTTCTTTACTTGTCATATAAACATATAGTGTGCATAATTTCATGAATACAATGAATTAGTAAATAAGTTCATAAATGCACACAAACTTATACATCTATAAAACAAATATGTATTCACAATAAATATATATGAACATAAAATACATTATATGCTGGTAAAAAAAATAAAAAATGTACAAGAAATCCATATAGGCATACATTGTTTTTGATAAGATAAGCAAAATTTTCAGGGTGCTGTACCCTTTACACAAAGAGCCCAAAGGGCCAAAAAGAAGCTAGTTCAAACCAAGAATGAACTAGGAAAGGACGACACACCTTACATATATGTTGATTGATGGCTTGCATTCAAACTTGTGTTGCGTGCGTGTTTTCGTCCTTCTATTTCATGCGGGTGGGGCATTAATGGTGGATGAGACCTATGGGGCTCATTCTGTTTGAATCAAGAGTTGCAGAGATCCTAAATTGATACGAGGAAGGTACCTCATGCATTCAATGCAAGGTGGTGATTTATTGTAGGTTGTTTGGGCCGATTTGGTTGGTGGCCGACCTTCTTTGTAACCCTAGCTTGGGCTCTCATGGGATGAAATCTCTATAAGTATAGCATTTCACCTCATTTGTTGGCGGGTTGGAAAGGGTTGTTGGTTGAATAGGTTAGAAGTTAGAAGTTAGACAATTAGATATAAGATTAGAGTAATAAGTTAGAGTGAGGGGTTAGTTTTATTCTTTCAAGCAAGTGCTGTAATATAGAACATCATAATTATTGCTATTACTGGTGATTCAATACAAGTGAAGACATTCTGTTATTATTGGTGCCTTATTTGGATTGATTAATATTGCATGGTTCTTATTCTATCTTTGAAATTGCTTGGGAATATCTGAATTCATTTTAGATTTAGAGTTAAATAGTTTAATGATGCTTGTGATTTAATGCTTTGAGTGTTAGAGCAATCTCTGGTTCATACTTAGGGTAGATCCTTTATTGTGGGTTTGTTGTGAAAAGTCAACCTGTACCTGGTATTTGTGTGCTTAGTTCAATTGTGGGATTTTATCCAATTCGATTGAATGAATGTTCATGATTTGAAATTTTTTAATTCCTTAGAAGATTTCACTATTTCTGTGAGATCCTAGGTATAGCTTGGGTTGATAAAAAATTAGTTTTGAGGGATTGGTCTGTTCCAAGCACTTCCTCATTAGTATTGTTGATTTTAGGAGTAATATTAATCTTAGGATTTTTGAAACCCTTTATCTTTTATTATTTCTTTGAACTTTGGTTAAACCAAGGATTCAAGTATCATTATATTGCAAAAAATTCTAATAAGTTTAGAGTCTCCAACATTTGTTCTGTAAGGCCCCTTTGTGATTACCAACATTTTCAAATTTATCAGTGAGTGTTTTCATTGCATTTTCATGACCTAACACCTGAGAGACCTTGGGGTTATCTCTTTTCTCATAAAGATCAACCTTTCAAGAGAGATAGAATACCATATTCTATCTGAGTTGTTGCTGTGCAAAAAAAACCATCAACATGATTGGAACTAGAAGGAGGGCCTTGAATAAGCAAGTTGAAGAATTTTATTAACACCCTTTCTCTTGAGAGACTTTGAAGGAGAACCAAATCTACCCCAGGAGAAGAAGAAGAGTTTCAAGAACTGCCACCTCCAACTAGGTCAAGAAGGACTAGGAGAAGGGAGGAGTCATCGTCCAATCCATCATTTCCACAATGTTCACCCTCACCCCCCTCATCTTCATCTGATTATGAGGTTGGTTCCATTCAAAAATCCCAACTAATCATCACTAAGCCTTTACCACCTCCACCTCTGCTAATGGACTTATTTGAAAACAACCCGTCACCTCTATCCTTCAACAACTACAATGTTATGCCCAAGAACCCTGAGCATTTTTGCTCTAAGTTTCATATGAGTGATCCTAGTAGAACAACAAAGGACCATATTAGGATATTTTAGAATTTTCTGAGAGATAGATGGATTAATCATGAGGATGTTGCATGTAGAATTTTCCATTATTCTTTAGAAGAAGAAGCCTTTTATTGGTACAATAATTTACTTGCTGCATCCATTCATAATTGGGCTGAACTTGAGGCTGCATTTCTACAAAATTTTAAAATTCTTATCAGTTCCAATGATCTCTACATGTAGTTTACTAGGGTTAAGAGAGAAGTTAATGAGCCTATAGGATCGTTCAATAATAGGTTCCATCGTGCATACACTAGGTTACAAGTGCCTTATTCTGTGGATGATACCACTACCTTAGAGGTCTATTTTGAAGCCCTTGATAGCCTTACCTCCACCTTCCTTAAGTGGAGAACTAATGCCCCAACTACCTTGATCACTGCATACACAAAGGCTGTTAAGGTTAGTACCGATCTTAGACAACACTTGTTAGGACCCTTGCCATCTCTGGGACCAACTGCTCACCCTAGGCAAGTCCAAGCTCTTAACCAAGGATTGAATAATCACACTCCTATTATGAATCCCATTCTACAACTACCTTTGGTTCCACACCCAGGTCATCCAATAAGTCAGGCTCACCCAATTCCTAGTTATCCACAACAGGGTGCCAGTCAACCCCTTCATCCACAACCACAAGCTGGTTTCCCTACATATTTATAGAATTCAAAAGTTTTGAATTAGTCTACGAGTCCTAGAGGAGTGTCAGGATACCCCCAAAACAATGTAAATTTAGTGCCTTACAATAGTCCTGATAAGGAAAGGTTGGATGAGCTAACCGATCAAGTGAAGAAACTGAATATGGAGGTAAGCTACTTGAGGAACCAAAACAACCAAATCCAAGTTTCTCAGAGGAGCATGCAATCAAATTCCAATAGGGAGAATTGAGATGTTGCAAAAGGGCAACACTTTGAGAAAAATCAAAATTTTGAAAGAGGCCAGGGTTCTGGTCAAAACTTTGATAGAGGTCAACAAGGTGGACAAGGATTTGAAAGGAGACATCCACCTAGGTAGAATAGGCCATGGAATACCAAACCTAATAATGGAGGAGTCCCCACTCCACTAGACCAAAGTTCCAATCAAGAGAAACCTCCGAGTGGAGTATATCTAACTGAAGCAACTTTGTCAGGGTGGTGCAGGCTCCACAAGACAAGCCAACACTCTAAGATGGATTGTTTTGAATTTCAAACTAGCACTTCCATCTTTCAGTATGAAGTTGAAAACAAATCCACTAGTCAGGAGTTGGTACCCTCAAATCCGTATGATTCCCCACTTTTGGTGTTGAATCACGTGCCTTTATCAAGGGATGAAGAGAATGAACCAGAGGATGAGTCAAGTAGCTAGAATAAGGAGGCTGAACAAGTGCTCAATGAAGATGAAACATCTTAGTTATTTAATTAGGTAATTGAAAATGATAATGGTCCCTTGGATGAAGAGGAAGTTGCTATTGAAGAAGTACAAATGTTTCAGAAACCTACAAGAAAGTATGATTTGAGGAATAGGCCTAACAAGAATCCGCCAGTTGGTGGCCCATTTACTACATCTATTCCTCCAAAAAATTTTACCACTCCACCAAACCCACATGCGAGTAATAATCCATCCTACCCTCATGTGCCAACACAATAATTTTCAAAAGAAGGACAAGCTAAGGCATAAAAAGGGAGCAATATTGATACAACAAAGGATATGCAGACTGGTCATCCAAGGAGACCCACACTGACATGAATGTGGGACAATTAGGAGAATATGTAATTGAAGAACTCAAGAAAGTAAACGTGAGTCTCTCTACTTTTGACTTGTTAAGGGTTCTTGAAATTAGAAATATAATCCTAGGGTCTTTTAATTCAAGTCAAGCACCACAAGGGGTAGCAGTCGATGAGCTAGATGGCAGGCCTCCTAGTTCACAAACACCTAAAGGCCTAAGTCAAACACCACCTGGAGACAAAGGGAAAGAAAGGGATAAGAAGTGGTTTGCACAATTTGACACTCAGTTGAGTTTGTTCCATGGAAAAATGGAAACCCCTCCCTTTCTGATTTCTGTTCATATCTTTGGAAAGAATCTACACAATTGTCTTCTAGATTCAGGAGCATCTATGAATGTCATGCCTTTTTCCATCTGTAGGGCTCTAGGTATTATCCCTACAGCCTCTTAGAAGAAGTTCACCCAATTAGAAAAGAAAAAGGTAAATATAGTGGGAGAACTGAATATGATCCCCATGCAAGTTGCCTCAAACCCTAGAGTAAAAGTGCTTAATATTCAGGTAGAAGATATTCCTAACACTTATGGTTTGATCTTGGGTCAAGATTTCACCAAGGCACTAAATGGATATACATCCACAGATCATTCTCAAATGTGGCTCCCCTGGAAATGAGTCTCAAATCAAATCAAAATTGAAAGAGAACCCATAATGAAGTATGTGATCACTGAATGTCATAATACTTTGAATGAGATATTGGTGTCAGAAGTCAGCATGGGGAACTATCTCCTAGTCGCCCCTACTTCAGACATAGAAGAAGTCTTTATGTTGCAAGGCTTCTCTGATGAATCCACATCAGGAGCCAATAGTTCTGAAGTACTGTTTGAACAAACATAGGAACTTGATGATCAGGAAGATAGACAAATCGGCTTGCTAGATAATTTCCAAGAGTTTATCTAGAAGTGTGTGGAGGATTAGTTTCAGTTGGGTATAAATATGAATTTCAAATTGCTGCTCCCTAATTGGTGCAGAGTTCAAAATACACCTCACTCTAAGCTGGAATGTTGCATGTGCCAAACAACAGTAGGAAAGATACAAAGATGTATTAATCCAACCCTAGCTATCAGGTTGGATATATAGAGCACTCAAAATGATCAAAAAGGAAAGAACCCAAGGCCTCTTGAAGAGCCTCCGAGTAGTAGCAAGGACATGGTTAGTTCGAGGAAATCAGGAGCTGATGGTTGCTAGACATTGAGATTTGATGGATACAAATCAAAGAAGGGTGTTGTAGCAAGATTTGAACTGATCATCCCTAAAGGTAAAACCTATTTTGCTATTCATAGACTCTAGTTCTAATGCACTAATAATGTAGCCGAGTATTAGGATTTGGTCCATGGATTATTAATGGCATTGAGAAATAAAGTCAAGATCTTGCAAGTGTTTGGGGATTCTAAGCTGGTAGTTAAACATGTAAGGAAACAATACTCATGCCATAAAAAAAGAATGACCAACTACAAGCATATAGTATGGGATCTCATTTAAGGATTTGATGCCTTCAAAATTTAGTTGATCCCCCAAAGTAAGAATCAAAATGCTGATTCTCTAGCACAAGAAGCAAGTACATTGCAACCCTTATCACTCTCAGGTTTGAAGAAGCTCATTGTGGAGCTCACTCCAGTACCATCAGTGCTTGACAACATAACCAATTTCTAGGTGTTTGAGGATGATAATCATATTCTTGATTTTATCGCTAGCTGTGATGTGTTTTCTTCTTAGGTGATTGATGAGGCAAAACCTCAAGAGGTTGAAATGGACCTAGAAGGGGTCATTAACCTAAAAAATAACACTATCCCAAGAGGCATGGTGCAATTAGAATGAATTTTTGATTTGGATAAGATAAAAGATCAAGAGAAACAAGCCAAAAGGGAGTCTCTTAGTACCTAATGTGAAACATACAACATGGGGACCCAGGATGGTGCCAAAAATGTATTTATTAGTAAAGTGTGCACTCCAGAGGAGAGGAGAGAAATTATTGAAGCATTGCACACCTATCAAGATGTGATAGAATGGAGTTATGAGGAATTAAAGACATATGATACTTCAATCATCACACATACTGTTCCCCTGAAGTCAAATGTTAACATTCAGGAAAAGACAGAGGTCAATTAATGCTCTACTGGAACCTATCATTCAAAAAGAGGTACATAATCTACTTTCAACATGAATCATATTCCCAGTAAGACATTCAACATGGGTTGCAAACTTGGTTCCTGTAAGGAAGAAAAATGAAGAAATTAGATTGCGTGTTGATTTCAAGAATCTCAACAGGGCATCCAAAAATGACAATTATCCAGTCCCTTCACTGGATGAGGTACTTTAGGTTGTCAATGGATCTTAGATGATGTATTTTCTGGATGGGTACTCTGGGTACAACTAGGTTATGGTACAATATGTGGATAGGCACAAAATCGCCTTTACTACAAAATGGGGGACTTTTGCCTAAAAAAGAATTCCCTCTGGATTAATCAATGCCGAAGCTACATTCTAGAGAGCAATGGATATTGATTTCAAATAAATCATTGGTAGGTGCATCATTAATTACATGGATTATTTGAATTTTTTTTCTAAGAAGAGAAATGAGCACGTTGTAGATTTGTGCAAAGTATTCCAAAGGTGTAGGGAGTTTTGAATCTCACTTAATCCGAAGAATGCATCTTTGGAGTCATTAAGGGAAAATTGTTAGGGCATGTTATTTCAGAACGGGGCATTTCCATTGATCTAGGATGAGTGGAGGCTATATTGAAGATTCAACCTGCTATAAGCAAAAATGAAATGAAGTAATTCTTTGGGAAAATTAACTTTGTTAGAAATCTTATCACTAGATTTGCATAAATAGTGAAGCCCTTGAATGCTATGCTAAAACAAGAAGGAAAAGTTAAATGGAGTGCAAAAGCTAAGGAGGAATTTGCAGAAATCAAGAGAGCCATTGCTGAAGCTCTAGTGTTTGTAAGTCTAGATTATGTCAAACATTTTTACATATACTCATTTTCTTCTGATCACTCCTATGCTGGAATGTTAACTCAAAATTCTGATCAAGGCGATGAACATCCCATAGCTTTTATGAGTGCCCCCTTAAAGGATGCAAAACCTAGATACCTTAATATGGAAAAACAAGCCTAATCCCTGGTCCAAACTTTAAAGAAGTTCAAACACTATATTCTGAGAAATAAGGTCTTTGCTATAGTACCTGATCCGACAATCAAGTTGTTGTTAATGAAGAATGAATTGGGAGAATGAAAATCCAAGTGGGTAACTATGTTGCAAGAGTATGATATTGAGATCCAACCCATGAAATTGGTAAGAGGGCAAGGAATGACAAAGACAATGACTGAGATGGGTTCTGACCTCACAACCCAACAATACCACCTCTAAGAAGTGTCTCTAGGAGACTAGTATGATAAAATTATTTACTATCTATTGAACCAACAATTCCATGAACACCTTAATGCAGTACAAAGGAGAGCTCTACATTTGAAGAGTGGCAGTTTTATGATGAAGGGAGCTATCTTGTACAAGAGAAATCATGAGGGGGTTTATTTGAGATGCCTAGGAAAGGAAGAAGCTGGGAGAGTGATGACTGAATTTCATGGTAAGTATGGCACATGCCATGGCTCAACACCTTCCACTACCAATTAGATCTTGAGGGTAGGATATTATTGGCCTACCCTATTCAAAGAGACACATAACCATGTGAAGACATGCCATGCATGTCAGATTGTAGCAAGTAAGGAGAAATGTGCAATCCTTCCACTTCAGCAGGTCATAGAGGTAAGATCATTTGCACAATGGGGAATGGACTTTATAGGTCCAATCAATCCACCTTCATCTATGGTCCACATGTATATTCTTACTATAACTGATTACTTTACTAGATGGATCAAGGCTCTTGCATGCAAACAATGCACTTTAGAAGTGGTAATCGATTTCATTGAGTCAGATATTATTAATCGCTTTGGATGTCCATTGGCTTTGGTTTGTGATAATGGTCTTGATTTTGCATCATTAAAGTTTTCTAATTGGGCTTATGATCATGGAATTGTCATAAATTTTGCATCAAATTACTATCCTTAGGATAATGGGTTGGCTGAGTCCTCTAATAAGAACCTTTTGATAGTCATTTGTAAACTATTAGAGAAGAACCCCAAGGATTGGCACACCCAACTTAGATTTTCTTTGTGGGAAGATGACACTAGACATAAAATATCCTTAGGAACCTCTCCTTATCACTTAATGTATGGTTTGGAACCTGTGTTTCCCATCCATCTAAAGATCCCTACTTTGCAATTCATTAATGAATATTATGATAAGGAGGATAAGCGTGAAGTCTGTCTAGCTGAACTATTACACCTTGAAGAGAGAAGAGATGAAGCCCTAGAAAAATTTACCAAACATCAAGGTGTAGTGAAGAGATGGTTTGATAAGAGAGCCAAGGTGAAATCCTTTAGAATCTTTGACTTGGTTCTCTACTAGGATAAAACCCATGATCGAAAAGGGGAGCATGGAAAATTTGACAGACTTTGGTTGGACCCTTATCAAATTGTAGAGCTTATGGGGGATAATGATTTCCATTTGAAAACTCTCACTGGAGAAAGTTTCCCATTGCTTGTCAATGGCTAGTATCTGAAGCATTATTTTCAATCATGATTTTTTTACATCTCTTTCCTTATACATAGGTAGATTAGGTTTCCAATATGTTGTTTTGTTTCTGCGTTGGTTCGCTTTGGTTGGTTTTTCTTTTTTCTCTGCTCTTGCTTTGGGTTCTGGCTTTATTTTGGGTTTGTTGCATCTATATAACTGGTTGCTTGCCTAGGGCTGTTATGAGGATTTATTTTATGAACTTCAATCATCTTTTTAGAGTCAGTTGGTGGAATCCCTTTATCTGACGTTGCATATACTTGGAATTGGAGTCACTTGATTAAGTCAAATTCTAGAATATATTTGGGTCTCATACTTACACACAAATTTTAAGGTGTCTAAGGTTGCATACGGTCCTTATGAGGTCTGAATGGGTGAAAAATCTTATATTCTTCTCTAGCGTCACTATGGTTCTCATCCTTGAGTGTGGGCTTCATCGCTTGCAAGGTGAAAGAGAAAGTTTAAAAGATCTCAAAGAGAAAATCAAAAAGAGGAAAGGAAAAGAAAATGTTAAAAATAAAAAGAAATGTTCACCTTATCAGGGGTATTCTAGTATCTCTATCGGGGCTATGGATTCTTGGATGACAGTAGAGCTATGCTAGGGAGGATCACAGTGATAACCTCATTGGGGATATGGATGCCTAACTGGCAGTGAGGCTCTATCCAGGTTACTTTTGGATCTAGAATCCTTATGTAGCCCTATCAGAGCAAGTTTGGTCCCTATTGCAACTAAGGAAAGGGAAATAAATGCATACACACACACTTCAACCCAAGTACATGAAATATTTTCTTGTTTATGATTTATGAAACCTTTTCCATATGTAACCTGATGCCTGGTCTACAAAACTTGAGATTCTGGGTTGATTCCAGTTTGTCATTGAAATTCTCTGAAGCATTTCCCCAGTGGGGTTACCATTTGTTGTGAAATTTTTCACATATGCCCCACTAAAAATGGGGACCCCCCCTTTTTTCTTGGTCTTTTGGCCCTTTTCTATGGCTATGCCTTTTGAGCTTGTCTTTGAAAATCATGGGATTTTGGTCTTTGGTTCTTTAGTCCTTTGGTTGTGGGGTTGGGTTACTTTGCACTATTCCTGAATGCTTATCTTGGTTGCAAGGTGCCTTTGTGTTATGTTCCTAGTGGTTATGGAGTCTCGCGGATGTCCACAAGATTCATGTGAGAATGGATAAAGAGCTAAGAGCTTAGGATATTATGAAGGCTCTTGTTTATCTTGATTAGGCCATTTTCTAAAATGATATAGATGTTTACAAGTTTAGGGTTGAGGCTAGCATGCAAATGGATATAATGACTATTTATGTAGTGCTAAATATTAGGATACATTAGAAAATAAGGTTTGAAAATTTAATTTTTATGATTATTTCTTCAAAGAAGGCACTAGAGGTAGAGTTGTGCCCATTTATCCCAAATTTGAGTCATTTAAATCATCTTTTAAATTAGTATTTGAGTGCACTAATAATATAGTAGAGTATTCTTGGATCAATTGTTAGGGTTATTTATTTCCTTAAATCATAAAATTAGAAATCATAGAGTGGTGTTAGACTCAAAATTAGTTATCTCTTAAATTAGAGGAAAATATGATTCTAAGGATAAAACATTGAAGTAAAATAAGAATGTTGTTTTGGATAAAATTTAAATTTGTGATGTTTTCTCCATAGATTGGGTAGAGAGAGAAAATAATATAGTGGATTATTTCCTTGAAAATGTTGCCAAAATATTAGAGGACATATCATTGATAGGGATTTCAAAATTAGAAGTGTTAACCAAGCCTTTTGTCCTTGAAAACATTCATCATTAGCAAGTCTTCAATGATGATTTTTATTTACTCCTATTTCTTACATGCATTGATGAATATCATAACTATAAAATAGACTTTCTAACAATTTTTTGAAAGGGTGGATGGTAAAGACATTATATTTGGTAATTTTTAAAGAAAATAAAATTCCTAAGTAATTGATTGCTTTGGAGTGAGAATTTTATAATGATGATAAAATATTGGTCAAGAAAACAACCATGCATGGGTAGGACTTAGAAGAAGTAAAACTAGGAACATAATCCACCTCAAAAAATATCGATGTAGGGAAGAAAATGGAGCATAAAAAGATCTTGATCATATTACTTAGGAAATATTGTAAGGTGTTTTCATTTTCATACAATGATGTGAAAGAATATAGAGAGGACCTATTTAACATGAAATTACATTGTAGCTTAATTCCAAGTCTTTTAAGAAATAGTATACTAATAAGCCCTACCATAGATCCTAAAATGTAGTAAGAACTTACAAAGATTAATGAGAGAAAACTAATCAAGCCTATAAGGCATTCATCATGGGTTTTTAATCTAGTTTCAGTAAAGAAAATGAATGGAGATATCAAATTTTGTGTAAAATTTAGGAACCTCAACATGTCCTCTCTCAAGGATAATTACCCTTAGCCAATCATCGAAGTAATGTTGCAAAAGGTGACAAGATGCAAGCTATTATCAATATAGATACATTCTCAAGCTATAATCAAGTCATGGTAAGGGTTTCTAAGTAGTATAAAACAACATTTACCACTCAATGGGTTACATACATATTTATATCCACAAATTCCTTTTCATTTAACCAATATAGGGGCTACCTATCAAAGAGTAGTGAATGCAAATTTTACAAAAAATATTGACATCATCATGGTTGTTTATTGGGATGAATTGAAAACCTTTTCAAAAAGAGGTAAAGATCATTATGATCATCTAAAAATATCTTTATGAGGTTTTTGGAATATGGTATCTCCCTTAACACTAAGAAATGCATATTTGGGTTTATTGAGTGTAGATTATTATGATATACAGTGTCTAAATATGAGATTAAAATTGATGTAGAGAAGGTTGTACTGATTAAAAATATTCCTCATCCCAAAAATTGTGAAGGGTATATAATCCTTTTTGGAGAAATTAACTTCTTAAGGTGGTTATCCAAAATTTCACTAAGAAAAAAAATTCAATATCAAATTTGTTTAAGAAAGGATAGGTAATTGTATGGGAGGGTAAGGAAACAATAAAATTTCAAGGTATAAAATAAGAAATGAAATATGATCCTATTTTGACATCACCAAAATTTAAAAAACCCTCCTAGTTGTTTTTTCCTCTTTCCATAAATTCTTTGCTATGTTATAAAATAACTAAGATAGGTGTGAGAAAATCATCTCATTTTTTAATAATTCCCTCTAGGTTGTTGAGTTGAAGTATGAAGCCATGGAAAATTAGGCTTATATCCTAATCAAGGCCACAATGAATTCTAGACCTTACCTAGTTGGTGCTAGGGTGATTACATATGTTTCAAATGCTATTGTCAAAGATATTTTCACCCAACAAGAGGAAAATGGTAGAAGTTGTAGGTGGATCAATAATATCCAAGATTTTGACATCAAAATCAAAGTCACCAGACTGGTTTGAGGGTGGAGTCTTTATAGGATAATGTTTGAGTAAAATTTGGAGGTAACTAAAGTAAAATATATCAACAATGATGATGGGAAAGAAAAGGAATGAAAGATACAAAAATTCCCATGGTATAAAGATGTATTATATTATTTGTGCCAAATAAATTATCCAAAAGGAATGACAGATAAAAAAGGAGAAGTCTCAAGCTACATGCCAACAAATACACTATGGTTGGCAAGACCCTTCTATGAAAAAATAGGGATGGCATCATTTTAAGATGCCTAAATAAAGAAGAAGCTAGTAAAGCAATGATCGAGATGCATAGTGGTGTATGTGGTGGAAATTTTATGTCTAAAACCACTAGTATACAAATTAAGAGGGCTAGTTATTGATGGCCATTTCTATTTGTTGATTCACACCAAATGGTTTAAAGATATGACCCTTGCCAATTCTTCTTAAGTAAACTCAAGAAATACAAATCTTTACATTTGAGGCCATTAATAGTGGAGGTCCCTATTTAGTGGCGAGGAATTGATTTTATAAGTGAAATAATTAAAAAATTTATTGGTGGATTCATGAGGATCCTTTTACCCATGGATCACTTCACAAAAATGAGTCAAGGCTATCACCACAAGATGAACCACAAGCAAGATAGTGGTTTAATTTTTTCATGACCATATAATAACTAGGTTTGACATCACAAAAAAGATCACATATAATTATATGTTTTAGATCAGTTGAATTCATTAGTCTTTGTTATGAGAATGGAATTAGAATTTCATATTCTTCTCCACATCATCCCTAAGATAATGGAAAAAGATAAATCATACAATAAAATCTTGATGAATATCATAAAAGGTTTTTTTGAGTATAATTTTTGGATTTTATTATGTCAAAATTTTCATCAATATTGACACAATCAAAATCCAAAAATTATACTAAAAAAACAAGATGGATTGTGGAATCTTGATATCTTTAATCATAAAAGGTCACTAGATAAGAACAATAAGGTGTGGGACATCAAGCTAAGACAAGTTGTGTGGATAATAGAATGATGCCAAGGAAATCCATTGGTTGTTCACCATTCAAACTAATCTATGATGTTGATGCAAGGTTGCAATAAACCATTTGATGCATGTTTACAAGTTTGTCCAAGAATATAACGAGTTTGATGGTGCCATGAATAATATAACATATTAGCTCATCGAACTTGATAAAATCAAAAGGAAGGTTCAAATAGTGAACATGAAGAAACAACAAGTCAAATACTTGTTAGAGAAGAAGAACACAAGAAAATTCAAAGTAGGAGACTTGGTCTTAGTACAAAATGCCAAAGCATAGGACAAGGGTAAACATAGAAAATTTTATTCCCTGTTGTTGGGTACATATTGTATTGAAGAAACATGCGTTGAATATTTATAATTCATAACCAACTTAAATGGTGGGTTTTAAGAGTTTCATATGCATAGAAAATTACTTAAAAAATATTTCTCTTAGGCTTTAGCATATTTTCTTCATGCACAACTATATATTCTTTGTTTTAAGTGTTTTTTTTAGCCATGATGGGCTATGTATCATGGTGAAGTTTTTCTATATTGTTGTGTGTGTAGTCTTGTTGCTTGTTGGGGAATGGTGAAGTGTGATTGTACTTCCATTTTGATTTTTTCTATGCTCACCTAGAGAAGTCATGGGATTTTGTTGTGTTGGGAAATGTTGTAATCCAACTATGTAAGTATAATTTTATAGATCTAGTTGTATCTACTCATGAGTTATAATGATATTGTGGAAACATACCTTTGATAATCAATTAGAGATAATATAAGTAGGTTTTTACCTTATTAAAAATTTCCCATTTATTTTGAGGTTCCCCTTTCTATTCATTATGCTTCAATATCCTCAAAATGTCTAAAAAATTCTAAGTGTGGAAGATATAAGGGCCATTTTCTTAATTTTTGTGAGTTATTAGAGTTTTGGATAATTAGGATTTCTTGTATTGTCATACCTTCCCCACTAATCTTAACTTTTGAATCATGCCTTTGTTAAAAATTTCCTAACTTTTCATTTTTTCATCTTTTTTGGGTGATCTAGCTTCATCCTTGCACCATATCTGTAACATCCCGCTATGAACCCCTGAAGGTTAAGAGCCAAAAAGGACAAGATAATATTTTTTTGAACAATAAGTGATTGAATTCACATAGAGTAGTTGCCAAATCGATATATCGATAGTATTCATGGCCATGTATAGCCGGATGTACAACCCAAAGGAGAGGACTAATTCACCCTCCAAAGAAAATCTAAATAGGAGCAAACATGACAAATCCAAAAATTTTGCTCTGAAACTTCCTACCTTGGAACTTTTTGTCGTAATATCATAGAAAAACATACAAAAAGCTCGGATGTGCTAGAACATTTGTAGCAGAAACACATGATAGCAAACATAAAGCTATGATGCGCCAAAACTTTTGTAGCAACAACACAAGACAACAAACATAAAGCTCTGATGCATAGAAAATTTTCCAGCCTATTGTATGAAGGAAATACACAACCATAGCTATAATGTTTACATGAAATTTTATTTGAATTAAAATACATAACGATCAACACAGAACAAGCGAGTCCGATACCAAGATTGGAACCTGTAAGCCAAATATAAAACATCACATTTCTTCTCATTAAATTATATGATTACATCCTCTCTCTCAAGAGAGTATAATATACATAAATGAATATGAATGAGTACAATGACATAGAGATGATACATCAATCTGATAAAATAAGTACAAGAGAGAGAACAACTCCAACTGGTGCTTCAATAACCTACACACCAATCCCCAATGGTGATGGCAATGCCTCCCAAATATGTAGGCTCAAAAGAGACCACCCCACCATGCCTGGAGGTAGTCACAAGGCCCAAGCATAAGTAAGAAGATAGGGGTAAAGTATGGTCAACACTCACATCAGTCATAGAGCAAACACATAATACAATGTATAAAACCAATGTCACGGCATAGAGATGATCATCCAATAATATGTCGGGTACTAATCACAACTACCAAGGTGCTAGGTACTAGAGTGTAGATCAGATGGAGCGTCATCATGCATGCTCGAAGGGATGGCACCAAATAGAATCAAGTACACCTCTCATATGGATGAGAAAACTCAATCATGCTTGAATTCATGCCCCACAAATGGATAACTCAACGCTTCATAGACATATATGCCTTCTCGAGTGCATCCTTAGCCTTTAGAAGCACTCAAGGCCATGCACGAGGACTCATTATCTTATTAGTGTTGTACCCCATTGTTTTTATTTAGTTATCACTTGTTTACTATAACTCTGCTACTAGTTCCCTTGGCAGCCACTTGCGGGCCTCCAACTCGTAGAGAGCCACTCCATAGGACAACTCTAATTACCTAGACCCAATCTCATCTCATTTAACCAAATGAGGAATCCATGGAAAATATGAAATAGTGAAAAATCCACTAAAATCCTTCATTAAAACCATTTAAAACATCTAAACAAACATTATTGTTAAATCATTTAAACAACTGAAATCCATAATGAAATATAGGGCATAAAGCTTTCATAAAAATCAAAGTGCTCGGATTAAAATTATAAGCTTGACCCACTTTATATTTTGATCTTTCCAATTGGAATCCACCTTTTATTTTTTATTTTAGAACTGAATATGAGGTGTTGTTTTGAAAAATGCCATTTTGCCAAGTTGGGCAAGAAAAGACATGAAAATTGAAAATGCCTAGAATTCAAATTTGACAAATACACAATTGAGATATGGGAATTTATACATGGAATAAACCTTTTGTTTTCATTTATAACAAGTGGTTAAAGAGAAACATTAACAAATTTATTTTCACAAGTTGGGCAAAAACATGAAAAAAATAAAAGTACTTGAAATTCAAATTTGACAAAGACCTAGTTGAGATATGGGTGTTTCTTCATGGAATAAACCTTTAGTTTGCAAATTTATGACCAATAATAAGGTTTTGTTCAAAAAAATGTGTTTTACTAGGCGACACAAATTTTGGCCAAAAAAGAAAGTATTCAAAATTCATTTTGGACTCAACACAGTTGAGATTTGGATGTTATTAGGTGAATTTCATAGTTGGATTTGAGTTTAAACTAAGAGATTTATACACATTTAGAAAAGTCTCAGACTTTCCCTAAAAATAAATACAATAACCAGGCTGGAAAGAAAACTCAAAAACCAAAATTCCATGACAACACTCAGAGCAGCCAAGACTCCTAAAAAATTTAAGCACACTCACACATACATTTCTAACACAAAAATTCAAGGAAAACACAGAGGAATACCTTGATTCTGCCGCAAATGTGAAGTGAAGAAATGCTCTATTAGCAAAACACAATGAGATTCCAAAACAGAGCAACAAGACAACAAATTTATGTTGAGCCTCTGGAGCCACTGCCCACAAATTTCTTCTCAGAAATTCTCCCCCATTCTACCACCCAAATCATGGGGTTTTCTTCTCCTTCCCCAAAACAGATAATTTCTTCTCCTCCAAGATAACTCTTCCCAAAAAAATATTCCTTCCAAATTATAAACTCTCAAAATAATTAAAAAAATGAGGTAAAAAATTTGATTAAACAAGCTATTAAAGCTCTCCAAATCAATTAATTTAAAATCCCTTCATATACAACATTAAAATACACAAAGCTCCCCAAATAGGATTTAAATAAGACCATAAGGGCTTGCAAAATAGATTGATAAAATCATTTAAAATAAAATATTTAAAACCTCATGAAAATAACAATCCAAATCTCCCATCAATTAAAAACCATAAAATACCATATTTAAAACCATGTAAAGATAAAAATATAAGCATGTAATCCAACATAATAACTCAACGCCAAAAACTATATATATATATATGTACCAAAACGCTGAAAAATTATATATATATATATATATATAGCCACATAAAATATTAACAAAAACCAAGACAAAATACCTCAAGAAGACATACTGGTAAACCGCATATGATCGAAAGGTGCTCCAGACATTATTGTTAGCTAACCAAATGGTAAGTCAACAACACGGGAACACTACACTAACAGGGTACAGTGGGCTAGGGTAGGGGATGTTTGGCCTGTGACTACCTCTAGTAACCACCATTGGGGAATATGAGTATGCTCAGGTTTGTGAATCTAGGTGGAGTCGATACTCAATACCTGCATCAATCCAATCACACGTTAAAGTACATATGCATATAACAAATATCATATAGCTGAAGCAACATCAAAACATCAGGGAAAAGGGTCATGATGTCATAAGCCTCTCAGATATGAGTGTTACGACATCATTCATTTCCTATCCATAATCATACAAAAGGAATGATAACAATATATAAAAATATAAGCATGTAATCCAGCATAATAACTAACCATGTAATCATGAAATCCATCATAACAGTCACAAAATTACACCTCACAGGTGCCAATACAAAATAATGATAGGAAAAATAGAGAAAATACAAAATATACAGTTATCTGAATCCATCAAGGATAAGCAAAAACAAAATACGAACATGGGGGTTGTTACATCCTACCCCCCTAGGACTAGGCATACTCCTGGAAGCCTACAAAAATATATGGATAAAGGTCTCTCATCCTTGTCACATCTTCCCAAGATGTTGAGGAATCACCATTAGGATCCCACTGGATGCTTACATACTCTATGTCTCAACCCCTAAGGGTCAACCTCCGATGTTGAAGGATGCATATAGGCTCCAAGAAAATCTATTCCTCCACCTTGACCTGCAAAGCAGTCCAATCCAGAACATGGGTCACATCAAGAATATATTGTCTAAGAACATAAACATGGAAAACATCATGAATGTGTGATAGAATCGGTGGAAACGCAATGCGATAGGTGACCAGACCAATCCTCTCAAGGATCTTAAAAGGTCCAACAAAATGAGGTGCCAACTTTGAGCCTTTCCCATAATGGATGGGGCTCTTCTGTGAATGAACTCTTAGAAACACATGGTCACCCACCAAGAAGTGGAGGTACAACCTACGAGCATCGACATACTTCCTCTATTGATCTTGAGTTGTAGCCAACTGCTCTCTAATCCGCACTACCTATTGCTCCATATCCTGAAGCATCTCTAGACCCAAAAGAACTCAATCCTCTAAGTGATCCCAACTCAATGGAGTTAGACATGGCCTACCATACAAGGCCTAGAAGGGAGACATACCGAGAGAGTTGTGGTACCCATTATTATAAGAAAACTCAACTAGGTACAAGTAGTCCTCCCAACAAGACTGTTGATCCGTAACGTACATCCAAAGAATAGCCTCTAAAACTTGATTAACCCACTCCATCTATTTGTCAATATCGGGATGGTATGCAGAACTGAAATTAAGCTGAGCTCCTAAATCATGCTGAAGAGAAGTCCACAAAGCTAAAGTGAACACTGGATCACAATCACAAATGATCCTATGAGGAATACCATGGAGACGCACAATATCCTCCATAAACACTTGAGCTACAAATTTTGTAGTGTACGAAGATCTCATGGGTGAGAAGTATGCCACCTTGGAAAATTTTTCCACTATAACCATAATAGCATCATTATGATGTGAAGACATAGGTAGCCCAACTATAAAATCAAGAGATATCATATCCCACTTCCATCTAGGGATGGAATGAGGTTGCAACAGTCCTATTGGGTGTTGATCTTCTGCCTTCACCCACTGGCACTCAAGACACTAAGCCACAAAATCTACAATATCTCACCACAAAACTACCCAATGATACAAATTTTGAAGATTGGAATGCATCTTCATGACACCTGGATGAGCTAAATAGGTTGCACGATGGGCCTCTGACAAAACCAAGGAATGAAGATCACCAAAATCCAGAACATAAATGTGACCAAGATGCTGCAAAATTCCATCAGGCTAAAGAGAGAAACCTGCAAACCTACCCTCAAGGACTCTCCCAGAGTCAATCTCTTCTCTCACCTCCTAATACCAAGCATCAATAAGAAGTGACTCCAAAATATAGCTCCTTAGATCCACTATGAGGGACAAAACTGAGATCTCATGTCTCCTCCTACTCAAGGCACCCATGAAAATATTCTCCTTACCTTGGATATAGCGAACCTCAAAGGCATACTCATAGAGGAACTCCATCCAATGACACTGCTGGGCATTCAAATTTGGCTGGGTGAAGATATACTGTAAACTACGATGATCACTATGCAACTCAAAATGTCCCAAGAGGAAATGTCTCCAATGCACAAGTGCATGGATGATAGCCGCTAACTCAAAATTGTGGGTGGATTAGATCAACTCATGATCCTTGAGCTTACGGTACATATGCAATCACTCATCCCTCCTGCATAATAATTTCCCCCACATCCTCCAACAAAGCATCAGTGCACACTATAAAATATCTTGTAAGATCTGGAACTACCAAGATAGGTGCACTAGTCAATTGCCCCTTAAAAGCCTAAAAACATGACTCACACCGATCTGACCACTCAAACTTCTTCCCTTTCCTCTAAAGATAAGTGATGGGATGGGATACCCAAGAGAAATATTTCACAAACCGATGAGAGTAACCCACCAATCCCATAAAATTGTGAACCTTAGCCACATTCATTGGTGTTGGCCAATCCACAATTGCCTAAATCTTAGAATAATCCACTGAGATACCCTCTCCTGAGATGATATGGCCCAAATATCTCACCTCAGTCTAGAAGAACTCACACTTGGCCAAATTTTCAAACAATTGATTATCTCGCAAGCACTGGAACACTTGTTGCAAATGGCCTTCATGCTCCTCCATAGTCCTCAAATAAATCAAAATATCATCAAGGAGCATGAGAACAAACTAGTCAAGATAGGTGCGAAACACCCCATTCATCAAACTCATAAAAATTGATGGAGCATTGGTCAAACTGAAAGGGACAACCATGAACTCATAATGCCCATAGCATGTACGAAATGACGTTCGATGAATGTTTGCCTCATGAATGTGAAGTTGATGGTATCTTTACTTTAGATCTATCTTGGAGAACACCTTGGCTCCCCTCATCTGATCAAACAAATCATCTATCTGAATGCATAATGATTCTTCACCGTCACTTTGTTCAACTGGCGATAATCAATGCACAAGCGAAGAGATCCGTCCTTCTTCATGAAGATAATAGGTTCTCCCTAATGGGATACACTAGGAAAAAGGAAACCCTTGTCCAGTAACTCCTCTAATTGCAACTACAATTCACTCAAATCCTAAGTATTCATACGATACGGTGCTCGAGATATAGGCTCCACTCGAAGGATGAGATCAATATAGAAGTCTATGTCGCGCTTAGGTGGTATACCTAAGATAGCACTTAGAAATACATCTGAAAACTCCAAAAGAAGAGGATGGCCATCAAGAGATACCTCTTGAATCCCACCCTCAGCAAGATCACTAACTAAAATAGAAAACATTTGACAACCTTGTTGCATGGTACGCTTCAGCTGCATCATTGAAATCATACAGAGAGAAATGGGTCTCTAGACCCCAACTAACTCAATATGCTCTCCAACATAATCTACACACTAAACCAACTTACATCGACAATCTATACTGGCTCGGTGTGCCTCTAACCCATCCATCCCTAAAAAATCCAATAGGACCCCAAAGGTAACACACAGAGATCCACTATGGTAGTGAAGGTTCCCAAATCCAACACACAACCACGAACAAAGGAGTCTGCAGCCACCTTGGCTCTAGTAGCTAACTCAACCTACCAACCAACATCTTTCCTTGCCACCATGAGTCCATAATTCTCTATGAGAGAAGGGGAAATAAAAGAATTTGAATCTCCTAAATCAAACAAAATAGATGTGGTAATCCAACATAATGCACCTAAATACTTGACCACAGTGCCCTGATGCTCAACTTGATGGTTATCCATCACCACAAAAACTCTATGAGATCTACTAGCATCACCTATTATAGGCTCTTAAGTAGCTTATTTCTAACTACCTCCAGCCACTGATCTTTGAGGATATTGAACAACTATATGACCATGTTGCCCATAAGAAAAACAACCATCTCTACAGGAACCTCGGCCCAAAAATAGTGCACACATCTATTGGGATCCACCACCCCTATAAATTTGTTGTGCACTCTGAGAAATCTATGTTGGACCACTCTACTATCTACTCCGAGAATGATGATGCAAATGATCTCTATAAAATGAAGTACCGAGACTCTTCCCACTCCGCTAAGACTGAGTAGACCTATTCCTCTACCGTTGACTGTGTCTAGAAGGTGCAGATTGAGATCTAGACATTCTAGCTCCCTGAGACTGTGTACCCCAAGTAACTGATCCTGAAGGAGGTACACTACCAATCTAGAAACCTTCCTGACCACCAAATCCTCTAGGAAATTTCTCCTCTATCAATCTCACCTTCTCCATGACGATCTCTAAGGTCTTCGGCTCAAACACACAGACACTACCACTGATACGAGCATTCAGTCCCTTGATGAAATGTTGCACTAACATTGTCTCATCATTGGAAATTCTAGCATACTTCTTAAGCTCGAAGAAGTAGTGCTCATATTGATCTATCTTCATATTCAACTGATGAAGCTCATGGAACTCATCAACACGTCTCTACTGGTAGTATTCTGAAATAAATCAAGCACGAAACCTCTCTAAGAATAGTTCCCAAGAAATGAAAAAATGTCTAGGTGAAGATTTTTCTCCTCAACTCTCCACCATGTAGACATAAATCCTCTGAGATGCATAATGGCACATCGAGCTCTAGTATTGCTACTATAAGGATACATAGAAAAGCATAGATTGAGATCGATCAACCAAGTCTCTGCCTCGGTACCTTACCAAAACCATCAAAATAAGGGGGATGGGATCTAAGGAGATTCCTCATGTCACTTACAACAATATTGTCTCCATCTACCCTATCCCTCATAAAATCAACTCTCGAATGACCCAGACTATGGGAATACTCATGCTCAACTCTAAATTCCTAACCATCTTGATGAGAAGGGTGTGACTCTTCCTCATGAGATACCTCCTAACAAGGTCCTAATCAATCCATAATCTATTGTAAAAGAGCTAAAAATTGAGCACCCCCGAGCCCTTCAACTTGGTTCTCAACACGTTGTTCCTCCTGATGCTCACCTTGATTACCCTAATTGGCATTATGTCGGGTGCTATGACAAAGAACAATGGCTCTATCACTGGCTCTACCCCTAGGAGGCATCCTATAGAAAACAAGGAACACGTCAAAATAGATCATCACAAGGATGGCCTACTCACCTTACTAAGACATGAAAGCATAACAAAAAGAATATGGAAAATAATATAAAAAATATCATGCCACACATTCCAAAAATAGCATAACATAGAAGGCTCAAGTACGCTAGGGCTCCCAATATGTGAACATGGGCTCTGATACTAGATGTAACATCTCGCTACGAACCCCCAAAGGTTAAGAGCCAGAAAGGACATGATTTTTTTTTTGAACAAGAAGTGATAGCATACATATAAAGTAGTTTCCAAATCAATATATCGACAGTATTCATGGCCAAGTATGGCCAGATGTACAACCCAAAGGAGAGGACTAATTCACCCTCCAAAGAAAATCTAAACAAAAGCAAACAAGACAGCTCCAAAAAAAATTCTCTGAAACTTCTTGCCTTGGAACTTTCTATTGTAATATCATAGAACAAAATATAGAAAGCTCTGATGCACCAAAAATTTTATAGAAAAAATAGGATAGAAAACAGAAAGCTTTGATGCATTGAAACTTTTGTAGTAGTAACACAGGACATCAAACATAAAGTTTTGATGGGCCAAAAATTTTGTAGTGTACTATATGAAGGAAATACACAACCATAGCTCTGATCTTTGCATGAAATTTTTTTGAAATAAAATCCATAATGATCATCATAGAATAAGCGATATCAATACTAACACCGGAACCCGTAAGACAAATATTAAACATCACATTTTTTTCTCATTAAATTATATGATTACATCCTCTCTCTCAAGAGAGTACAATATACATAAAGGAATATGCATGAGTACACACACATAGCTATGATACATCAATTTGATAAAATAAGTACAAGAGAGAGAGAACAACTCCAACTGGTACTCCAATAACCTATACACCAGCCACCAATGGTGGTGAAAATGCCTCCCAACCATGTGGGATTAAAAGAGACCACCCCACCATGCTCAAAGATATTTAGAAGGCACAAGCATAAGTAACAAGATAGGGCTAAAGTAACTCCAACAGGTGCTCTAATAACCTATACACCGGTCCCCAATGGAGGTGGCAATGCCTCCCAACCTGTGGGCTTAAAAGAGACCACCCCACTATGCTCAGAGATAGTCACAAGGCCCAAGAAAAAGTAACAAGATATGGGTAAAGTATGGCCAACACTCACATTAGTCACGTAGAAAAAACAAAATACAATGCATAAAGCCAACGTCACAACATAGAGATGCTCATCCAATAATATGTCGAGTACTACTCACATCTACCAAGGTGCTAGGTACTAGAGTGCAGATCAGATAGAGTGTCATCATGCATGCTCAAATGGATGACATCACATGAAATTAAGTACACCTCTCATACAGACGAGGAGACTCAATCATGCCCAAATCCACGCCTTGCAGACAAATAGGCCTTCTTGAGTGCATCCTTAACCTTTACAAGTGATCAAGGCCATGCATGAGGACTCATTATCTTATTAGTGTTTTACCCCATTTTTTTATTTAGTTATCACTTGTTTACTATAACTCTATTACTAGTTCCCCTAGCATCCACTTGCAGGCCCCGGGCCCATACAAAGCCACTCCATAAGACCACTCTAATTACCTAGACCCAAGCTCATCTTGTTTAACCAAATGCGGAATCCATGGAAAATATGAAACAATGAAAAAAACACTAAAATTCATCATTAAAACCATTTAAAATAGCCAAACAAACATTGTTGTTAAATCATTTAAGTAGCTGAAATCCATAACGAAATAGAGGGCATAAAGATTTTATAAAAGGTCAAAGTGTCTAGATTAAAATTATAAGCTTGACCCAGTTCATATTTTGATGTTTCCAATTGGAATCCACCTTTTATTTTTTATTTTAGAACTGAATATGAGGTGCTATTCTAAAAAATGTCATTTTGTTGAGTTAGGCAAGAAAAGACATGAAAATTGAAAGTGCCTAGATTTAAAATTTGACAAAGAACCAGTTGAGATATGGGTGTTTCTACATGGAGAAAACCTTTATTTTTCATTTGTAACAAGTGGTTAAAGAGTAGAATTAAAAAATGTGTTTTCACAAGCTGGGCAAAAACATGAAAAAATGGAAGTACCCGAAATTGAAATTTGACAAAGACCAATTGGATGTTATGGTTTCATTGCTAATATGTGGTTGTCATTAATTTCAACACTATTAGAATAGGTTATTCTAAAGGTTGTATATGTCGAGGATATTGAGAAAATTGTAAAAAATATATTGTAGGCAGCTAGTGGAGTTGAGACGGTCAGAATGGTGGAGAGAGTTGTAAGTTGCTAATTTGAAGGTGCGCTTCAAAGGGTTTGTTGCTTAGACTTTCTATTATTTTGTCCAAAATTTTCAGAGGTTCACATCAAGATTTGTGGAAGTAATGAATATATGTGTTCCTACAGTGATTCAATTACTATAGCAGGTGTTCTTGGATGAAGGGGATGAAATTATGGTAATTTCAGTTGTTGTGCATGTATCTTGGCATTCATGGATGAGTATAGATTATACTCTATCCTTTTACATTTGTATTGATCGGATTGTTTGTGATCAAATATTTTTCTGATGTGTTCTCAATTTTTCATGTTCTTGGCTGATATGATGGTGGTAGCATGTTGCGGATCCATGAAGATTAATATTTTATTGTTTGTCATGTTCTAAGGTGTTTTCTTGGTTCCTCAATATGTTGTGATTGACTTGTGTTGGTATACATTAAAATTTATTCATGCTTTGAGGCCGACAGTTGTAATTTATTCTTTATTTGAGGCTGACTGAATAGTGGGTGTAAATCCGTGTAGCGGATATATATATATAATTGATTTTTTTCATCATTTAGAGGTAATGCTCAGTGTGTGCAAGAGATGTACATGTGCAAATAAAGGTCAAATCATTCATGAGTAGAGTAGAGTGTGAAGAAGTTTGAGCAGAGTGTGAAAGAGTGTGTAAATGTTTTTGTGTGCCTAACTGGAACTGTAATCAAGATTTTGTAGAAGCTATTTTCTCAGTTCAACTTCATCAGATGGATTTAATTTGATTATTTTATGTAAGGTAGTGAGCCTTCCTCCGAGCAGTGTGCTCTAGGTAGTGTGCCTAAATGCAAGTGCATTCCCCTTTTATTCTTCATTATACTTCTAATAGGGTATAATCTTGTGGACTAACATCCACAGTGGTTCTTCCCCTAACAAGGTTTCCACGTATAAAATCTTGGTGTTCACATGTCTCTGATGTGTTATTGATTTATGCTTGCATTATTAATTATCAGATCTGAGATTTAAGGTTGTTTAATGTTGAACGAGTTTGATTTTTGAAATAACTGATTCACCCCCCCTCTCAGTTGTCTATCCTTATTTTTCCAACAATTGGTATCAGAGCTAGTTCCTCTTAATAAGCCTAACAACTTGAGGTGATTTGAGATGGCATCATACAAGAAGGATAGTCCTAGATCCAATGGTACAAACTACTCTTTATGGAAAGTCAGAATGGAGTGTCATTTGAAGTGCATTGGAGAACCTTTCTAGATGATCACACAGAATACATATACTATTCCTCAGAATAGTCCATCCTCTGAAGATGAGATCAAGCAAGCAGAAGATAATATCAGGGCTATTGAAGATTTGTTGAGTGCCTTGATAGATTCAGAGATGACAAATGTGTTAGGGTTGAAGACTGCATATCAGATCTGGAAAAAATTGGAAACATTGTATGAAGGAGATGCACTAGTGAAAATTACTAAGGTACAAAGTTTAAAAGGAAAGTGGGAAGACATGAAGATGAGAACATCCTCTCTTTTTCTAAAAAGATAAATGAATTGGTGATGATCATTAGATGTGCTGGTGGAACCTTGGATGAAGAAGAAATTATGGCTAAGATACTTAGATCTGTGCCTCCCTCCTAAAAAACAAGAGCTCGTGCTATTGATGAACTCGGGATAGTGACAAATATTACAAGAGACATGTTGATTGGAAAACTTGTTGCCTTTGAGTTAAGTGAATTTGGTGAATCTCTTCCTAAGATTGAATCTACATTCAAAGCTGCTGTATCTGGAAAAAGCCAACAAAGATACAATCCGGGAGAGAGTTCCAAAAGGAAATTCAAATATGACGATGATATGAAAAATAATTAGAAGAACTAGAAGCATTGATTGTGAAAAGAGAAGCCAAAGGTCATGGTAAGTACAAAGGAAAGTTACCTATTAAATATTTTTCTTGCAGTAAAATAGGTCATTTTGCATCTAGATGTCCTGAAAGAGTTTCAAATTACAAACCTAAGAAGACTAGATTTCAAAGGAAATGCTATTACGATTAAGAAGGTCTAACTGATGAAGAATTTGATAAAGAAAATAGAAATGAAGATGAATGGGTATTTATTGTTATCAAAGAAAATGGTCAGGTGTCCACTGAATCTACTAGTAATGTGAATGTTGAGAAAGCTCTTGCAACATAAATTGAAGAAAAGGATGAGTGGTTAATTGATAGCCGATGCTCACATCGTATGACTGGTGACAAAATAAAGTTTTTAAGCTTGGAAGACTATGATGGTGGTGCTGTAATATTTGGAGACAACACTTTTGGTGTGATTCATGACAAATACACTATTTATTTTGGTGGTAAGCACAATACTGATGATGTTCTTTATGTAGAAGGCTTAAAGAATAACTTGTTAAGTGTTGGACAAATGATAGAAAAGGGTTACAATCTATAATTCAAGGATGGTAAGTGCATAATAAGGGGAAGTTATGGAAATATGATTGCTTTAGGTACATAGACAAAAGGCAATATTTTTCATTTGAGTGTTGCTAGTGAAATTTGCTTGATTTCTCATATTGATGTAAGCTGTTTATGGCATAGAAGGTTGTGTCATGTGAACTTTGATAAAATTATCAATATAAGCACTACTCAAGTAGTCAAAGATCTTCCTAAATTAGTGAAGCCTACTAACACTATGTGCAAGGAATGTCAGATGGGAAAGCAGACAAGATATTCCTTTTGGAGAAAATAGTATAGCTCTAATGGAGTACTGGATTTGATACATACTAATCTATGTGGTCCATCCAGAATCAGAAGTCTACAAGGTGCAAGGTATTTTATGTTTCTCATTGATGATTATTCTAGAATGATATGGGCTGCTTTCTTAAGAGAAAAACATGAAGCATTAGAAAATTTCAAAAGTTTCAAAGCTATGGTAGAGAATGAGATAGGTCAAAATATCATGTGTCTAAGGCAAGACAGAGGTGGTGAATTCAATTCTTTTTGTGAAGAGCATGGAATCCAAAGATAGTTATCTGCTCCCTGGACCCCTCAACAAAATGGATTTTTTTAAACAAAGAAGAGAAACGTTCTAGACACTGTTATAACCATGACGTTGGAATAAAATTTTCCTCATTTATATTGGAGAGAAGCTTTAAGTACTGTTGTGTACACTATTAATAGGGTGAATGTTAATGGTAATTTTGGTAAGACACCTTTTGAGCTATGGTTTGGTTATAAGCCTACTGTCAAGTATTTCAAAATCTTTGGAAGCAAATGTTACATCAAGAGAGATGATGATATAGGCAAGTTTGATGCTAGAAGTAATGAAGGAATATTTTTGGGTTACTCTACTAAAAGTAAAGCTTATCAAAGCTTTAATAAGAGGTTAAAGAAAATGGTTGAAAGTGAAAATATCAAAGTTGATGAAGATATTGTTAGACTATCTAGATGTAGTGGATATTTTTCAGATGATCAACATAATAATACTAACAATGGAGATAATTTTTAGACACATAATCAACTTCAGATTGTTTCAGTGAACCAAGGGAATCAAGAGGCAGAGACTAGCAGAAGTGTAGAAGAAAGAACACAAGAACAAGAAGTCAGAGAAAATCCTAAAACTCCGAAATTTGTAAGGAAAAATCACTTTGACAGTCGTATCATAGGAGATAAGAGAAAAGGTGTGCAAACTAGAAGAAGAATTTTGGAAGATTACTATCTAATTTCTAAAGCTAGTTCTAGAAATATCAATGAAGCATGCAAAGATGAACATTGGATGGAAGCCATGAAAGAAGAACTAATGAAGATAGAGAAAAATTATACATGGCATCTTGTTCCCAGACCTCAAAACAAAAATGTGATTGGAACCAAGTGGGTGTTTTGGAATAAGTTGAATGAGCAAGGTGAAGTGGTCAGAAACAAAGCAAGACTAGTTTGCAAAAGGTACTCATAGATGGAAGGTATTGATTTTGAAGAAACTTTTGCTCTTGTTGCTAGAATTGAATTTGTAAGATTATTTATTTCTTATGCTACTATCAAGAATTATAAATCCTATCAGATGGATGTAAAGTCATCATTTCTAAATGGTGAGCTATAAGAAGAAGTCTATGTTGAACAACCAGATGGATTTCAATTGACTGATAAAAAGGACATGGTATACCGATTGAAGAAATATGTATATGGACTTAAGCAAGCTCCTAGAGCTTGGTATGCTAGATTGGATAAATATTTATTGAATCTTGGATTCAATAAAGGTACCGCTACCAACAATTTGTATTTCAAGTTGGATTAGAATAAAGAATTGATCATTGAATTCTTTGTTGATGACATAATTTTTAAGGTGATGATGATTTGTGTATGAATTTTGCCGATGAAATGAAAAGTGAGTTTGAAATTTCAATGATAAGAGAGTTTAAATTCTTTTAAGGACTACAAATCACTCAGTTAGATGATGGAATTTTCATATCTCAGTCTAAGTATGTGAAAGAGCTACTGAAAAAGTTTGGCATGGAATATTCAAAGCCAGTTGGTACACCTATGATAACTGGATGCAAACTTACATAGAGTGATGGTTATCTTAAAGAAAATTAGACAAGATACATGTCAATGATTGGTGGATTAATCTATTTGACTCAGACTAGGCTAGATATAATGAATGTTGTATTCATGGTTTCTAGATTTCAAGTTGATCCTAAAGGGTCTCATGTGACTGTTGTGAAAATAATTTTTAGATACCTGAAAGGAATAGTTGATCTTGGTATTTGGTATCCTAGGGATGATGATCTTATCTTAAGTGCTTTCACATATGCTAATTGGGAAGGAGATGTGGATGACAAGAAGAGTACTAGTGGCGGTGCATTCTTCTTAGGAAGAAATTGGTATCTTGGCTAAGCAAAAAGTAGAATTTCATTTCATTGTCCACTACTGAGGTAGAATATATTGTTGTTGCAAACAGTTGTACCCAATTATTGTGGATGAAGCAAAGGTTGAGAGATGTCAGAATTGAGTATGAAGAACCCATTGCCATATTCTGTGACAATTCAAATGCCAATAATATTTCCAAGAATCCAGTGCTACATTCAAAGACAAATCATATATCCATCGAATATCACTTCTTGAGAGATAAATTAAGTGACAAATAAGTTAGACTAGAGTATATACCTACCAAGGAGCAAATTGTAGACATCTTTACTAAGTCGTTGCCTAAGGATAATTTTGACTATCTTAGAGACAAGTTAGGGGTGATTTACCCTCATGATCAGAACTAAGATGCAGGTATTTGCATCAGTTTGTGAATTCATAGCCATATCTTATTCTTGATTGATGTTGTGGTGATTGCTACTCAGTGGGAGTAGTCAGATTATTCAAATATGTGATTAGAGAATGTGTACCTTTGCCACTGATTTCAAAGTGGGAGAGAAGATCAATGTGAAAAACATGGGAGAAGAAGGAAAGATGGAAAGAGTGCACAAACTCAGGGGGAGATTGTTGGAGAAGAGCTAGTTGGGTTGGTGGCATTATTTTTCACATCATGTGTTACCATCAATGCCAAAGGGTAATATTTTTGGATGTCATGGTTGCATTGCTAATATGTGGTTATCATTGATGTCAACACTATTAGCATTAGTGATTTTGAAGGCTGTATATGTCAAGGATATTGAGAAAATTGTAAAAAATATATTGCACTCAACTAGTGAAGCTGAGAAGGTCCGAATGGTGGAAAGAGTTGTAAGTTGCTAATATGAAGGTGCGCTTCAAAGGGTTTGTTGCTGAGATTTTCTAGTATGTTGTCCAAACGTTTCAGAGGTTCGCATCAAGATTTGTGGAAGTTATGAAGATCTATGTTCCTATAGTGATTCAGTTACTATAGTAGGTGTTCTTGGATGAAGAGAATGAAATTATGGTGATTTCAGTTGTTGCGCATGTATCTGTGATTTTTATCGATGAGTATAGATTGTACTCTATCCTTGATGTATGTTCGCATTGACTGGAGTGTTTGTGATCATAGATTTTTCTGATGTGTGCTCGAGTTTTCATGTTCTTGGGTGACATGATAGTGGTAGTGTGTTGTGGATCCATGAAGATTAATATTTTATTGTTTGGCATGTTCTAAGGTGTTTTTTTGGGTCCTCACTATGTTGTGATCAATTTTTTTTGGTGCGCATTAAAATTTATTCATGCTTTGAGGCCAACAGTTGTAATTTATTCTTTATTAGAGGCCGACTAAATAGTGGATGCAAATCCATGTAGCGGATATATATAAGTGATTTTTTTCCTCATTTAGAGGTAATGCTCAATGTGTGCAAGAGATTTACATGTGTGAATAAAGATCAAATCATTCAAGATCAGAGCAGAGTGTGAAGAAGTTTGAGCAGAGTGTGTAGAAATTTTTGTGCGCCTAACCGAAACTATAATTAGGATTTTGTAGAAGCTATTTTCTTAGTTCAATTTCATGAGATGGATTTAATCTAATTATTGTATGTAAGGAAGTGAGCCTTCCTCTGAGAGGTGTGCTCTAGGTAGTCTGCTTGAATGCAAGTGCATTCCTCTTTTATTCCTCATTATACTTCTAACAAGGTATAATCTTGTGGACTAACATCCACCATAGTTTTTCCCCTAATAGGGTTTGCACGTATAAAATCTTGGTGGTCATGTGTCTCTGATGTGTTATTGATTTATGCTTACACTGTTAATTATCAGATCTAGGATTTAAGGTTGTTTAATGTTGAATGAGTTTGATTTTGGAAACAACTGATTCACCCTCCTCTCTCAGTTGTCTATCCTTGTTTTTCCAACAAGACGCAGTTGAGATATGGGAATTTATACATGGAATACACCTTTATTTTGCAAATTTATGACCAAGAATAAGGTGTTCCTCTAAAAAAATGTGTTTTACCAAGCGACATAAATTTTGGACAAAAATAAAGTATTCAAAATTCATTTTGGACTCCATCCCAATTGAGATTTGGACATTTTCAAGTGAATCTCATAGTTGTATTTGAGTTTAAACTAAGAGATTTTTACATATTTAGAAAAGTCTCAGACTTTCCCCAAAAATAAATATAATAACCAGGCTGAAAATAAAACTTAAAACCAAAATGTCATGACAACACTCAGAGCAACCAAGACTCCCAAAACATTTAAACACACTCATACATAAATTTCTAACACAAAAATTCAAGGAAAACATAGAAGAATACCTTAATTCTACCCCAAATGTGAAGTGAAGAAATGCTTTGTTATCAAGACACAACAATATTCCAAAACGAAGTAGCAAGACAACAAAGCTATGTTGAACCTCCAGAGCCACTACCCACAAATTTCTTCTTAGAAATTCTCCCCCACTCTACTGCCCAAATCATGGGGTTTTCTCCTCCTTCTCCAAAACATAAAATTTATTCTCCTCTAAGATAACTATTCCCAAAAAAATCTTCCTTCCAAATTATAAAATCTCAAAACAATAAAAAAATGAGGTAAAATATTTGATTAAACAAGCTATTAAATCTCTCCAAATCAATTAATTTAGAATCCCCTCATATACAATATTAAAATACACAAAGCTCCCCAAATAGGATTTAAATAAGACTCTAAGGGCTTGCAAAATGGATTAATAAAATCATTTAAAATAAAATATTTAAAACCTCGTGAAAATAACAATCCAAATCTCCCATCACTTAAACACCATAAAATACCATATTTAAAACCACGTAAAGATGTCAATGAAACCATGTCAAAACAATGACAACCAATATATATAGCCACATAAAAGATTAATGGAAACCAAGACAAAATACCTCAATAAGACATACTCATAAACCACATACAACCAAAGGTGCTCCAGATGTTACTGTTAGGTAACCGAATGGTAAGAGAACACGGGAACACTGTACTACCGGGGTACAATAGGCTAGGGTAGGGGACATTTGTCTTATGACTACCTCCAGTAACCACCATCGAGGAATACGAGTATGCTCAGGCCTGTGAATCCAAGCAAAGTCGATACTTAGTACCTACATCACTCCAATCACATGTGAAAGTACATATTCATATAATATATATCATATAGCTAAAGCAACATCAAATATCAAGAAAAAGGGTCATGATGTCATAAGCCTCTAGGATATGAGTGTTACAACATCTTCCCTTTCCTATCCATAATCATACAAAAGCAATGATAACAGTATATAGAAATATAAGCATGTAATCCAACATAATAACTAACCATGTATACATGAAATCTAGCCTAACAGTCATGGGAATTACACCTCACAGGTCCCAATACAAAATAATGATAAGATGAATAATGCAAAAGCAAAATATACAACTATCATAATCCATCAAAGAAAAGCAACAACATAATACAAACATGGGGGTTGTTACAATATCCTTCTATCGTATTTTTGGAATTATTATGGTTGTCACACTAGTCATCTAAGTTTTGAAGTTTTTTGTGCCTTATATTTCTTTTTTCAACAAAGTTTTGGATTTGGTCCTCCATTTGTACCACTCCTATCACACCCTTGATCTCCAATTCCAATAGTTTTTTGATATCAAATCTCTTTTGTTGGGATTTTAGAATTGGTCATCCCATCATCCAAATATCCTTCCAACCCAAAAAACATATTCCTTTGAAGAAAAAATATTTCTAATTTTTTCAATGCTAAGGGTTTGAATATCCCTAAACCATCAGAGCAATTCCAAGGTTCCCTTGCAACTTTGAGAGCTACCTGTTTTCCTTAAACATTTTTAGTCTTGGGAATTTAGAATTTCCCATGTCCAATTATCACCACTCTCCATGCTCCACTTTCCCAATCCTCACTGCTCTAAAGGAATTACCTAAGTATTTCAAAGGTCCAAACATTGTCCTACTTGCATATCCTTCCATTTAACTTTTTTTTGATGAATAGGCATATATCCATATTAAAATTAAAGATAAAAATGCATATTCACAAAAAGTGTGGGTGGTAAAAAGGCACACCTCGAGGTTCACATGGGAAAATCCCAAAAGTACAAAGTCACATGGGCCGAGTATAGAAAGCAAGAAATATTACAACACAATAAAATAAAAGGCCATTAGGTGACCATTGTAGTGCTAGCAAAGGGTGGAGGGTGTTTTTCATCCGATTTCTTCCCCCATACATCAACAAGGTCTGGAGTGACATCAGGGGGAGCCCAACCATTTTCATCTATTTATTTTTTATTATCCTCATGATGAGGTGAGATTGTTAAATCCAATTGCAGGAACCATTTAGTAGTATCTAGCCAACCAGGACTTCCACTAGGAGCATTATCAACAGGCCACCCAGAAGTTTCACCATTGCCCCTTGTCGTCCCTCTATAAGGCCACCCTGAGTTAGTTCATGAAGGAGGAGAAGGAAACCATTGAGGAGGGTGAGAGCCATATCGAGGAGGAGCCTGAGAACAAGGGAAAGAATCCCTGGCAGATCCACTTCACCGCTAGCCCTGTGAAGGCAACTGGGCCTGAGAATAAGTGGGTGAGGGAGGCACATGCACCATACTGCAAGGGAAATTTCCTTAGTGGTCCAAGAGCTCCTGAAGCTAAGAAAATTCAAGCGCAATTTTATTTTCTTGCACTTGAATTTACAAAATAATATTAGAGAAAATAATCGCTTTAGAATATAAAGAAACAAATTTATCAATCCGGTTATGAAAAAATATGTAGACATTTCTATCTTTCGAAATACTGAAGAGGATTTCCACCCTAAAAGTGTGCCAAATTTGGGTATACTTAGTGGGAACTCTAGAGAGTCACCCAACAAAACCATATGCCATGAAAAAGGCTTTGGCCTGAACAACCGAAAGAAGTCATGAATCCAATTCCACAGTTGTTGAAATTTGATAAAAAATCAAAAGAGGTGCTTAAAAGACTCAATCTACCCAAAAAAAAGGGCAACGAGGGTCCTGGACCTCCAAGTGGACAAGCCGAGATGCCACTGGTAAGCCTTGGAAAAGAATACACCAAGCAAAGTGGGCATTTTTTGGCTCAACACTTGTAGACCAAATAGCATAAAATATTTTATACCAAATAGACACTAAAGACTAGATATGCCATCTCTAGTTCAAATTGTCAATCATATAAAAATGTGGTTATATCCACTAATAACCAAGACGAGGCTTGTAACTTCTGAATGGGGTGTTTGGGTGTAATGTCAAAAAAAGTAATCATTTTTCAAACTTAGTTTGAATAATTGACATAAAATTGAATTAATTGTATCTTGGAATGGTGTTTTACACATTCACATCATTCTATGGTTCTTATTTAATTTAAAATTCACCTTAATTTGTCCTTTGCAAGAGTGTTGTAAAGTGTTGTAACACACTTTCACACTTTTCTAGGGTTTAGTTAATGAAGTAAGCCTAGTGGGCCCCTTTTAATGAAATGAACTTAATGTGTACCTTATTTAAGTGTTGTAACACACTTCCACATTTATCTAGGGTCCTCTTAATTAATTGTGGTTAATTGGAGTTAATTAACCCCTTTAACTCAAATTTGAGCCTTAATTATGACACCTCCCAAAGATCTATCTCGACATCCACAATTCAAACTACATAACAATTAAATTGGGAAAATGTAGGTCCTAGAAAATGGTGTGAGGACCCATTCACCCCGAGTGTAAAATGGTTCCTCCATCTATAGGACCCATCTTTATCATTTTATTCTAAATGGGTTTTTAGTGTTCTTTCCATCCTTGAGGTTAGGTCCTAGAAAACTAAGTCAGGACCCATTCGCCCTAGGTGGTGAATGGGTCCTCCCTTAATGAGGACCCCCTTTTTGAATTTCATTGTGGTAGGAATTTAATAATTTTTATCTCCAAATTTTGTGTCAGCTTGAATTTTTTGAAATTTTGGGTTAATCTCTTAATTTAGTATAAATAAGGGGTTAATTCACATTGTTTATCCTAACAAGACCTGGCAATTTTATGAAGAATTCTAGAAATTTCAAGAGAGAATTATAGAGCACTTCAAGAGAATTTTCAAAGGAATTTCAAGGAAAATTATCAAATTTTTATTGAAGCAATTCAAGATCATATCATCATGTCAATGGTTTGATGCATACATGTTGTTGATCTAAGATTGTGAGTATAGCATTGAGTCCATCTAATTGCAAGCACTGTTTCACATCCAAAATCTACATTCTTCATGGCCACTACATGTTAGATTGTAGATTTTCATTACAAGACAACATCCAAGGTATCTACATTGCATCATTTCATGTTTCACGCTTCAATTTCTTTATTTCATCAATTGGTTTAATTACCTACAAGGGGTTTGACTTAGGAAAACCCCTATTCACTAACAATCAACAAATTTTTCTCTCCTTGAAGTTGTCATTCAAAATGTAAGAATGAAGAGTTGAAGCTAAATAATTAAGTACATGTGAGCTGAAAATTGGGAATATGAAGGTGTAGACATCGAGGAAAATAACCTAGATCTTAGTTTCAGAAACCTTAACAGGGACCTATTCACCACTAAAGGCGAATGAGTCCTTTGTGCCATAAAAAATAGGCTTCTTGCAGCAAGGTACACACATCTTTGAGCTCTAAAAAATTCCTTCATAGTTTCTATAACAATTAGGTATCATTTTTTATTGTTATTTTCATCTTTTGACTCTCATAATTGCATTAATTTTAGTGATTAGTGTGGGGAAAACTAAGTGGTTCATCATCTTGTTGATTCAATTTGGTGAGCCCTATTTTTCTCCCTAATCATTAATGGTGAACCCGACATATTGAACATTGATATTTTCTAATTTTTGAAGTCTTTTCATATTAGATTAGATATTTCATTCTTTTGCATCTTATTTGCATTGAATTAAGATCTCATTTAGGGTTTCTTGCATTGAATTTACAATTGCATCTCATTTAGGGTTTAGATTTGCATTGTTTTTCATCTTTCTAAATCTGAAAAATGCAAAAACAAATCAATGATTGTGCATATCACTTAGATATCATTTATTTTCATTTGAAAATAAAAATAAAATTGCATTTCAACATAAGTCCTTGCCTTCATCTTTTCATCACATTTTCACATTGCATTTCTAAAAAAACTGAAATTGAAAATCACTAGGTGCATCATGCCATGGGAGGACTTTCGGGCACTTTACATACTTCAGAACTAGGACCATGATACTTTTAATGGTCTTTTGAATACTATTCCTATAGAATTTCTTCACAAGGTGGGGATTTGTGGGTCCAAGCTCTGGTGGAAGGACTCAAAGTGGTACCCAGACACCCCTTTCAAAAATTATAAGCCAAGGCTTGGCTATATGTGTCTATCACCGCATTTCCCTATGTTTGACAGTATTAACCAAAGATGGCTTCTTCAATCCTTTGCTCATATCTGGCATAAAATATTCTCTGCCATTTGGTTTGTAAGTGTTGATCTGAAGCTCTCCCACTTCACTTGGTGTATTCTTTTCCAAGGCTTGCTTGTGTGGGCTCGACTCATTCACCTCGGGGTCTAAGACCCTTGGTGCCCTTTTTGTGGGAAAGATGAGTCTTGTAAGAATCTCTTCTGGTTTTGCACTAGAGCTTAGCAAGTTTGGATTTGGATTCATGATTTCTTTTGGCCTTTCAAGTTGGAACCCTTCTCCTGGCATATGGTTTTGTCGAGTGATTCGCCCAAAATTTCAACCAAATATACCCAACTTTAGCACACTTTCAGGGTGGAAATTCTCTCCAACATATGGAAAGATAGAAATGCCTACATTTTCACTCACACTCAAATGGATAAAAATGTTTCTTTGCATTCTAAAGCTATTATTTTTTGTAATGTTATTCTACAGATTCAAGTTCAAGCAAACAAAGTTGCACTTGAGATTTCTCACCTCCAGGTGCTCCTGGATCACTGGGGCAATGTCCCATTTACTGTTGCTTGGGTGCATGTCCCACCCTCCTCTTCTCATGGTCGATCACCCTCTTAGAGCTGGTAGAGGAGTGTCTTTTCTTGCCCCCACTCCCAACCTCCTTCTTGGAATGGCTCCCGCCCTCCTCAAACTAGCCAGGAGTGGCCTTCTAGAGGTGTTGCAGGGAACAATAGTGGAGGCTCTAGGTGGCCCTTTGATACCACTCCTAGAAGCAGCTCTGGTTGGCCCGGTAGCAGCTTTGGTTGGCCGAGATCTGATAAATTTTTTTTGTTATTGACGCTTGCAATCTCGCCGCAATGCAAGGAAGATAAATAAATAAAAGGAAACTAGTGATGGCTGAGGTCCTCCTCTTGATGTCACTCCTGACCCCGCTGATGTAAGGAAATAAGGCTGATGAAAAAGATCCTCTTGGCTCTATTGGCATTTCTCTGGCTGCTTGATGGCCTTTTATTTTATTTATTTTTATTATGGACTTCTGGGCTAGGCCCACGTAACTCTATTTTTTAATTATTTGGACTAGGCCCATGTGACTCTCGGGGTGTGCCTTTTTACCACCCATCATTTTTATTGAATATGTATCTTATCTCTTTAATTTAATATACATATATGCCTATTCATCAAAAAAATAAAAATAAAAATCACTGCCTTAGACATATAACTAAAAGTTATTGCTAAAAGCTTTCAAGTCATTAATTTTTTTTTTTTAAATACCTTACCAAGACCCATTCACCTTTACTGGTAAGTGAGTCCCTAATCAGGTTAAACCTAGATATTTTCGCATTTAAAAAAGAACTTAAAATCACTTTTAATTCAGCAAAAACATCTCATAAAAACCTAGCTAGGACCCATTCACCCTTACTGGTGAATGATTCCCTGTTAGCTATAGATCTGCATTTTTTGAACATTAAAATCTTAGTTTTTAGCTTTTTTTTGGTGCTATTATTTTGTTGTTTCAGTTTCTTGATTTTTTGTTTCAGCAATTTCATTGCATTTAGCTTAAATTTCTTCATTTCAGTGCATTGTTAAAAATCAAAATTGCATCCAGACATTTCATTTCCAGCTTATTGTATTTTCTGATTAGCAAATTACCATGTTTAGATCTAAAATTATAAAAATGGATAATTGTTTAAGCAATATGTGGAAGTCCTTGTTCTCTTTGGTTGATGTTTCAAGTTATGTTTTTGGCAATGACCCTAAAGAAATTGAACTCAATCATTCTCACACAAGTCCACATGTCCTCCTCATGATGTTGACATCATTGGAGAAGATGATGAAAACATGAACAACTTTATAAATGATTGCCTTAATAACCTCGAGAATAATGCATCCTTTTATCCATCCATGAAATAACCAACACAACTTGAGATGTTTGGTCTTTTACATCCCGAAATCGAGTCACAAGTTAAGCCTAAGTTCCCCACCATAGGTGAACCTAGTTCCTCTAGACAAGAAAACAATCAACCATTCTATGTTAACAAAGTAACCAACACATCAATCAACCTTGAAGAAATATATGGAAAAAGATTCATGATCTTCAATAAACAAGGAAGTGATACAACAAGTGAACATGAAATTCATTGACTCCTAGAGAAAATACCAATTGAAGATAAAAAAGGATTAGGATATCAAGATCCTCCTCCCAATATAATTTCTCTCCTTCCTAAAGAAACACCAATGCCTTGTAACAATGGAAAGATTATCTTAGATCCTCCCCCTAACATAACTATTCTCCTTCCTAAAGAGAAACCAATTCCTCCTAAAGACAATGATAAAGAAGAAAAGGTCATCTTGGGATCTCTTACCCTATATCCACCAAAGGAAATTATTGAATCTAGCAAGCGTAGAAGGCCTTACAAATTAAAGAAATTATAATTCCCTTGTCCACCACCTGAAAGTGAAACAAAATTACAATTACTTCTAAACCAAGAACTTATAACATTACCACCCATTAAAGAAAAGATAATATTATATCCTAAAGGTGCAAATTTTCCACATTTCTGATACCATAAAACTCTTGGACATAGTATGGATGAGTGTCACACATTCAAATTAATCTTGACAAACTTTTACTTCCATGGAAATAATTGTTATTGAGTGATTTCATAGCATTCCCTTCCGCTCCTTTCCATGTAATGGTTGTAGAATCACACCATTCTCACTATTACATGTCTTATATTCATTGAAAATCATTTCAAAATGCAAGGAGATATTCCCATCACCTATCTCGACTCATTCTTGTCTTGCACTAAGTGGGGGTGATAATTAGATAGTCTTGTACTAGTAATTCATTTATCATTGTCCCTTTGGCTAGTTGTACGCCTTCCATTTATACCAACCGCGATTGGGATGTGGAAAAAATGCTTTAGGTTGAATCGCATGTTCCTTACTAGTCTTTTTCATTTTTCATTTTTTCTTTGTGTGATTGCATGTGCGTAATGTGATCCACCATGTTGTTATGTTTGATGTATCTCTCTCTTTTTGTGCATTCCTATATATCTAACTTTCATTCTTTTATATGTCATAATATTTTGCATTTGTCTTGTGTTTTCCTTTTGGGGATGATACAAGGCATTGAGACATTTAGGTATCTTCCATGTTGACCCAAATTCTTTTTCTTTATCTTTTTCATTTGTCTTATGTTTTCCTTTTGGGGATGATGCAAAGGCATCGAGACATTTAGGTATCTTCTATGTTTACTTGAAAGGCTTTTTATTTTATTTTTGCTCTCTTTGTGTCATTATTCTAGTTCTATGAGTATTTGGGGAATGATGACAATTGCATGCTCTATGAAAAAATTGTAGCAAAAAGAAAAGACCCCAAATCCATAGATCCCTTATGTATTTTTGGGGGCAACCCTTCTTTCCTATTTCATGATGCAACTTATCTCGAAAACATATGACTTGACATAGGGTTTTCTGAAGAAAGTGCACATGTCTTAGGAAAAAATATTGGCTACTTTAAATCAATTTCTCATAGTAATGTTGTAGCAACCGCTTTAATGTGGGGGCATACATCAATGACATCTTTCAACAAAATTTCATGGCATTATTTTTTCTTTTTTCTTGTTATGTGTTCTCTTCATGGTGGTGTCATTGGGTTTGATTTTCTCCAAGAGTGTACAATCTACCATCATAGAATGATGTGAATGAGGAATCCCATGAGTGAATATTTGACACCTTGACTTGTCCTCTCTTGGAGACATTAGGCACAATGCTCCCTAAGAAGAAGACATTTACATAAAAAAAAAAAATCCCCTTTAACAAAATTTTACATTACAAAAGCATTTACAAAAAGCATTACATTGTGGTGCCTTATTGAATTTTTCAAGAGGATAACTTTGGTATGGTATGAGATGTTGGAAAAAAGCTACACTGAGAGGGGGGGTGAATCAGTTTTGTGCAAAAATTAACTTTATTAACCTTTATCTTCAAAGAACTTGTAACATTCAACCAAAATGCATGAACAAGAAGAAAACAACCATAACACAAGAATTTTTACATGGAAACCTTGTTAGGGGAAAAACCACGGTGGATGGCCAATCCATAATATGATCTGAGTATACTCAAATAAATTTTGTACAATATGGGGAATGCACTTGCATTTAGATGTACTGCCTAGAGCTCACTACTCAAAATAGGAAGGCTCACTGCCTTACAAAGTGTTTAAGATTAAAACCATCTGAGAATTTGAACTGAGAAAAATAGCATCTACATATGCTTGATTACAGTTCCGGTTAGGCTCAATATTCAATATTTTGTCCTATAGACTAATTCTACACTTCTACTCTATTTTTCTCACAATCACAACACAAATCCTTCATGCATAAGTGAAACTGTACATTATAACTCTTCTTCTCTGCTCTTATTCACAATTCATATCAACATACTTCATACAATCTACAAAATGATGTGAATGATCTCATATATATATATATATCCACAACTAAGAATTCATCACCCATATGTTGGCATCAATAGAACACAAAAATATTCACAATTGTTGGCTCAATTAATGAGTAAACCTAAATGTGCATCCATAATGGTTGGCTAAAACTTAGCTAGGACCCAAGCAAGGATGCACGAACACAAAAATACTTAAATAATTACTTCCCATACATTTGCGACATGATGCATTCATGAAGTCAGCTCCAGTACTGATAAAACACTAGAGGATTAGCCAATCGGATCTTCTAACTCGCATATAGATCAATACGAGGCACTGAGATTTACATATAACACTAAGTATACATCGATCAACCTTCTATGAGATATGTAGCACAATATATTAATAAAAAATCTGCATGTGAATCGATGAACCCAAAATTGTCGGATTCTCTTTTCTTCCTTAACTGTTTGCAATCTGACTGTAGGATAAATTGATGATGCACGGATCCAATCATTGACTGGGGTTTCCATCAATGACAACACCGAATGATATTAGCAGTGTCCCTTTCCAATTATCTCCCCCTTTGGCATTGATGGCAAGACTTAGTGAAAAATGACTAAGTGTCAAATCAGTACCAACATCAATTACACTACCCCAAATTTCAAAAACCAAACTCTTCTCCAAAATACAATTCTCCCCCTGAGATGATTATACATTTTTAACTCTTCTCTCCCCCTTTGACATCAATGGAAAAGGCATGATTCTGCATATAAAAATAAAAAATAAAAATTTATGAACAAGTTTCTTCTGTCCAAACGAGCTTCTTCAACTTACATAAACTTGAAAATATCTGAAAATATTTCTTCAGTAGAGTCAAATTCGTGTCCCAAACTCTTTTGAGACTCTCTAGGATTTTTATGTGTGCACAAACCAAATAGGATTGTGTCTATGAAGACTTCGGGTTTTCTGTATCACCCACTTCCTTAGGATCTTCTGCTTCTTTTAACGCACTTGATATAATTTCTATCTTTGGGCCAATTAGGCCTCTAAGTTCACATGCTCTTGAAACAATTTTTTCGTTTTCATGCTTTAAGCTCTTTATTTTTTCAAACAAAGATATCACTTCTCCTTATAACTTTCCAACACTACCATTTAATGGATCAAAAGCATCATAAATAATAGCTAATTTTTATTCTAGGTCCTTGACCTTTTTCTCATTGTCATCAGTAAATTTTGGAAAAGACAAACAAGACTTGTAGATCTTCCCACCTTCGGATAGAGCATTTTGGAAATTTATTACACAGGTGGCTACAAATTTTTATCCTTTGTTATCATTTCCTTCAGCCCATTTAATATTTTAGCATCAAATTCTTTCTACACTTTAATCATAGCTGATTTCTCAAGTGACTCGAAGTGAGTACTTACCGAGTTGATGAGCCTCTTTAGTTCACTGGAGGAGGAACCAGTTAGATATTTCATATGAGTGGGCATTATCTTTTCTAGGACTCTAGATGCAAGATTTAGAATTTCATTGTCCTCGATGTGGGACTTCAATAGTTCTTCTCTGGCTTTTTCTTGAGTGAATGATGCTACTTTCATTTTATGAATTGGACTTAGAGTAGATAGGTCGATCGGACCCTCAATCAATTCAAGATCAAACTCTTCTTTTTGTTCTACCAAAAATTTATTCACTACCTCTGTAGTGTCTCTTGCTTCTATTGGATTTTCCTTTACATCAATTTTCTTCTCTTCAACCCTTTCTGCCTCAGTTTCAGGTTCTGACTTATCTTCAGGGATCTCCACTTTCTCAATTGATACAATTTTCAAAACTTTAGTTTCAATAGGCATTTTTGAATTGTCCACTTCAGGAGGGATCTAAATATCCTTAGTTGCATCTTGTTTTTCTTCTTCTTCTCCCAGATCTAATGAAAAATTATGAGTTCCTTCAGGGACAACATCAATTATGTTGTTTAACAAAAAATTTCTCAAAATTTTTTCAGTCTTTTCAGCTACTTCTTTGGTTTGGCCAATCATCAACTTATTCACTCTTGTTTTTCTTTTGAATTATTTCCTGGATTTATTCAGTATTGACTTCATTTCTTCCATAGATACTATTGGACACAATTCAACAATAATTATTTCTCTCATATGCTCTTCTTCTGATCTGGAATCAACTCTCCTCATCTCCAAAATATCATTAAGCTTTTGGGTAGATTAGGCATTATTTCAATAAGAAATTTATTGAAAATATTCAAATGTTTTATTGTTCCCTCTTCAAGAATTCTCTGATCAGATTTATCAAAATATTCATACCATTTGCAAAGTGGCTTGCGATTCCCATCCTTAACCAAATATTTTTCAACTTCTTCCACTCACATACCTGGTTGGTCAGTTTTTTCCTTCTTCTTTGCTTGATCATCTCCACTAGAGGGTTTTAGTTTTGTAACAGTTGCTGCCTTGGTGCCTTGATGCTTGATTTATCTAACTCCTTCATCAGACTCTATTTCTTCATCCTCATAAACTGCTATATACAATCTTTTTCTTTTATCTTTCTTCCTTTTTCCTTCCTTACCAGATCCTTTATAATGAGTTTTCACAAAGATTGTCTTTGCTACAGGGGTGGATAGGGATGCATAGTTTTTGGTTGACCTAACTCGGGCAGATGGTGTTGTCGAACCAGCAGATTCAGTTTGTACTACCTCTTTTTTTGCTTGAACTTCTTCTCTTTTTCTTTTAGCTTATTTCAATTTTTCTATCGATATGCCCATACTTTATGCTAAAAATTCCACCTCTTTTCTAACTCTTTTAACTATTACAGGTTTTATTAGTTCATTATGTACCTATATATTCTTTTCAGCATAAATGTTGAATCTCTCTTCTACTTGATCTAGAGGCTTGCTCTATAAATATTTTGCATACATTTCAAGAATGCACTCCTCAACTTCATATCCCATCGGCATGATCCAGATTGTTCTGGGATTAGCGTCTTCCATCATACATTGATCAATATCTACCATAAAGAAAATTGTATCCTTATATTTCTCTACAATGGAAGTGGGGATCCTCTCTCTGGCCTGCATCATACTCTGGAAACTTTTGAAATATCCCCAGATAGTGGCATTCTTTGTCTTAATGTCTATAAATCTATGAAAGATATCTTTGATTTGAGCAACTACCAGTTTATCCTTTTCCAATGAACCTTTCTGAATCCCAAAGCCTCATCCATGAAGTAAAATAATAAGCATAATAACAAGTTACCATACTTAAAATATTTTTTCTTATCCTTCTTGATCTTCCCAATATTTTCCATCAACTGGCTTCTTAGAAATTAACAAAAATCATAGTTTGCATTTTCCTTTACCATTTGATAGGTAGCGTAAATGGTTGTACCATACATAGAGTTGTCTCTATTTGAATGATAGATTGTTTACCCAATAACCATAGATGCAAATTTGATGTCTACATCAACAATTTCATCATTTGTCATTGCTCTTCTTTCATACTTAGAACCTTTTGCATCATTGACCATTTGATTCTTCACTGATTTCAGAATCGATAATCCACCAAGAGAATTTAGGTTTGTTACAACACTGATAGCCTCCTTTTTTTATTTTGAAGGGTATACTTAACCTCATGAATTCATCATGGACTTGACTCAGAATTTAGCGAACCCATTCACTCTCCTCAAACATGAGGAATTTGGCAATCTGTGTAAATTTATTTTCTTCTAGGGTTTTATATTATGACTTCACACATAAATCTTCTCCTATGATGTGATTATTATACAAACTCAACAGTTGTGAGCTTCCTAGCTCTTCAATATTAGCATGAATATAAGCCCTAATATCTTCTATGTGTAACACACCGTACGAAACAAATGAAAAATATCCTAATGGGTCAGTCTCAACAAAATTGTAGGGATGCCATTTGAATTTGGGATGGGGTATGTCCTTAACTTCTACTACCAATGGAGTAGCCATATTCACCAATGCACAAGTTCACAGAGTTTTTTCGATAAATACCTTTTCCGTCGGATCGCAGTTTGATTTCTAAAAACTTCTTCGCACTTGAATTTTGTCTTGATTCACCAAGGTTCACCTAAAAGCTCTCCAATATTCTTTTCTTCAAAATGAAAAGTGACAAATGAAAGATATAAATGACTTTTTATCACTTGCATGCTTAACCCTTTTTCTCACAATAAATGCTTTTACCCTAATTCATTTGGTTACCCTATTTTCATGCAGTGTGATAGATAAGTCTTTTGTGGACCTCCAAAATTGCATAATAATTTCTCCAATAGGTTCAACAACATCTATAGAACATCTATGCACTTTATTGAGCTTATCCACATTCCACTGTTAGTTACTGGTAGTGGTTTAATAGATTTTCTTGACAAATCCCCCTAGGCCAAAGGCCTGAAACTAATTCTCGAATGAACTCCCAAAAGAAGGTTCTAGTGTTGGTGCATTTTCTTCATTAGAGGGACTCTTCTTCGCCCATTTCTTTTGTGTTTACTTCTTGACCACATTTGTAGTGATTTTTCTTTTTCCCTTAACATTCTTTTGCATGTTCCTTCTTTTATTTATCGGACCTCTTCTATTCCAACAAAATCTAACAATGTGACCAAATTTGTTGCAGTTGTAGCACACAACATTTTTCTATCTAGACCAATTGTTACATTGATTTTATTTTGATCTACACTGGTTAGCAATATGGCCAAGCCTATTGCATGTATAACATCTGACATTTCTATAGAATTTTTTCATCGCATTTCTGCATTCATTTGACTTGTGACCAAACTTATTGCAATTAAAACACTGACCTTAGAATGATGGACCACTTTGATTCATCCTAGTTCTACATTGAGAATCCATGTGTCCAAATTTATTGCAGCTGAAATAGTATCCATTAATTTTTTAAGCTTTAGGTTGTCTTACCAGATACCTTCCAGATTTTTCATTTGATTTCCTTGCCTGAATCTTTTTTGACTAGATCTGGAAATTTCTCCTTCTTCATATCCAAGACCTCACTTTTCACCATTTATCCTCTTATTTCCAATTAGTTCATGAAGCTTGGCTGAGCTAACATTGAACTTCTCCTTGTACTCATTTGTAGTAGCAAGTTCATCTCTAGGATTATCGATTTGATTTTCAAGTACTTCCTCATTGTTTTTAGATTGTTCTAATTCATTGTCCAATCAGTTGGATACTTAAGATTTTTACTTCAGAGACTGTGCTAGGGTTTCTTCATTTTTTATTTTGTCTTCAAGCTCCTTGGTCATCCTCATCATGATAGATTCCATCTCATGGTTTAGGAAAATATTATCTCTTGTAAGCTTTTCACATTCTTCTATATTTTCCTTCAGGGCTTGACTGAGTTGTTCATATTCAATGCTCTTACTATCATTCTACTTAATCTAATCATAGAGTTCCTTTCTCTTCTCCCTAGACTTATTGATTTTGTCTTTCAAAGACTCAATGAATTTCTTAGCATCCATGAAGTTTGCTTGCAATTTTTGGACTTCAGACTTTGACTGATCAAGATCATCTAGGGCCACCAAAAGTTATTTTTGAAGACTACTTGAATCCATTGAAACACTTTCCAAGATCTCCCCAAGTTGTTAGACTTCTTCTTCTATGGAACTAGCTCTAATACCAATTGTTGGAAACAAGCTACATTGAGAGGGGGGTGAATCAGTGTTGTGAAAAAAATAACTTTATTAACCTTTATCTTCAAAGCACTTGTAGCATTCAACCAAAATGCATGAACAAGAAGAAAACAATCACAACACCATAAAACAAGAATTTTTATATGGAAACCCTGTTAGGGGAAAAACCACGGTGGATGGCCAATCCACAATATGATTTGAGTATACTCAAATAAAGTTTACAATATGGGGAATACACTTGCATTCAGGCACACTGCCTAGAGCTCACTGATCAAAATAGGAAGGCTCGTTATCTTACAAAGAGTATCAGTATAAAACCATCTAAGAATTTGAATTGAGAAAAATAGCATCTACATATGCTTGATTACAGTTCTAGTTAGGCTCAATATTCAATCTTCTATCCTACAGACTGATTCTACACTTATGCTATGTTCTACTCACACTTGCAACATAGATCCTTCATGCACAATTGAAACTATGCATTATCGCTCTTATTCTATGCTCGTATTCACAATTCATATCAATACACTTCATACACTCTACAAAATGATATGAACGGTCTCATATATATATTTGTAACTAAGAATTAATCACCCATATGTCAACATCAATAGAACACAACAATATTCACAACTGTCAGCTCAAATCATGAGTAAAACTCAATGCACATCCACAATGGTCAACCACAACTTAGCTAGAACCCAAACAAGGATGCATGAACACAAAAATAAATAATTACTTCCCATACATCTATGACATGATACATTCACGAAGTCGGCTCCAATACTAATAAAATAGAGAATTATCCAATTGGATCTTCTAACTCACATACGGATCAATACAATGTACTAATATTTACAGATAAAACTAAGCATAAATCAATCAACCTTCTATGAGATACGCAACACAAGATATTAACAAAAAATATGCATGTGAATCGATGAACCCAAAACTGTCGGATGCTCTATTCTTCCTTAGTTGTTTGCAATCTCACTATCGATAGGATAAATTTGTGATGCATGGATCCAATTACCAACTAGGGTTGCCATCAGTGATAACACAAAATGATATTTTTAGTGTCTCTTGCCAACAAGGCCAATATGATTCTCTCATTTTCCACTTCGTTGGGACAACTCACCTAGTGGACAGACTAAGGTTCCACTACCCCAGAGTGGACAACATACATTATGGAAAAACAACCTAGATGTGTTCCACATCATGTTGGACCATCAAAGATTGATCTTTTTTCTTCGACAAACAACCTCGTTCCACATCGCATTGTAATGGTTGTGCTTAATCCTTGGTTTTTCATGATTTTTATTGGCCTTTGACAGGGTATGGTTATATATCTTTGTTATTGTTGTATACTTAAGTGCCTTGAATGTCTACTTTAGTGTGGATTTGACATGGGTTCATCCTCTCACTACACTGGGGGCAAAATGTAGTGTCAAAAAAAGTAATCCTTTTTCAAACTTAGTTTGGATAATTGACATAAAATTGAATTAATTGTATCTTGGAATGGTGTTTTACACATTCACATTATTCTAGGGTCCTTATTTAATTAAAATGTACCTGCATTGGGACAACTCACCTAATGGAAAAAATGAGGTTCCACTACCCTAGAGTGATCAACATAGGTTATGGAAAAACAAACTAGATGTGTTCCACATCACATTGGACCATTGAAGCTTTATCCTTTTTCTTGGACAAACAACCCCGTTCCACATCGTGTTGGAACAATTGTGCTTGATCCTTAGTTTTTCTTTATTTTCATTGGCCTTTGACAGGGTTGGTTATGTATCTTTTTTATCAAGTGTCTTGAATGTCTACTTTAGTGTTAGTTTGGAATGGGTTCATCCTCTCACTAAAGTGGGGGTAAAATGTAGTGTCAAAATAGATCATTTTTCACACTTAGTTTGGATAATTGACATAAAATTGAATGAATTGTATCTTGAAATGGTGTTGTACACATTCACATCATTTTAGGGTTCTTATTTAATTAATATGTACCTTAATGTTTCCTTTGCAAGAGTGTTGTAAATTTTTGTAACACACTTTCACACTTTTTTAGGGTTTATTTAATGAATTAAGCCTACTGGGCCCCTTTTAATGAAATGAATTTAATGTGTACCTTATTTAAGTGTTGTAAAGTTTTTTAACACACTTTCACATTTATCTAGGGCCCTCTTAATTAATTGTGGTTAATTGGAGTTAATTAATCCCTTTAATTCAAATTTAAGCCTTAATTATGACACCTCCCAAAGATCTATCCCGACATCCACAATTCAAATTACATAACAATTAAAATGAGAAAATTTAGGTCTTGGAAAATAGTGTCAGGACCCATTTGCCCTAGGTGGAAAATGGGCCCTCCCTCTATAGGACCCCTCTTTATTAGTTGATTCTAAATAGGTTTTTAGTGTTCTTTCCATTCCCCAAGGTTAGGTCTTGAAAAATTGAGCCATGACCCATTCACCCTAGGTGGCGAATGGGTCCTCTCTTAATGAGGACCCATTTTTGAATTTCATTGTGGGGGGAATTTAATAATGTTTCTCCAAATCTTGTGTTGGTTTGAATTGTTTGAATTTCGTGGTTAATCTCTTAATTTAGTATAAATAAGGGGTTAATTTACATTGTCTCTGCTAACAAGACCTAGAAATTTTATTAAGCATTCTAGAAATTTAAAGAGAGAGTTATAGAGCACTTCAAGAGAATTTTTAAAGGAATTTCAAGGGAGATTATCAAAGGTTTATTGCATCAATTCAAGATCATATCATCATGTCAAGGGTTTGATGCATACATGTCATAGAGCTAAGATTGTGAGTGTATCATTGAGGACCTACTTGCATATATTGTTTCACATCCAAGATATACATTCTTCATGGCCACTACATGTTAGATTGCAGATTTTCATTACAAGACAACATCCAAGGTATCTACATTGCATGATTTCATGTTTCACACTTCAATTTCCTTATTTCATCAATTGGTTTAATTACATACAAGGGGTTTGACTTAGGAAAACCCTTATCCACTAAAAATAAATAATTTTTTCTCTCCTTGAATGTGTGTTTATAGATTTACAGGTTGAAGATCAAGTGGAAAGAAATTTTAGAGAAAAATTGTCAGAGTTGTCAAGTTGCAAAGTTGTCATTCAAAGTGCAAGAATGAAGAGTTGAAGTTACAACATTAAGTATAGGTTTTTGTGAGCTAACAACTGAGAATTTTAAGGTGAAGATATCAAGGAAAATAACCCAAATCTTCGTTTCAGAAACCCTAATAGGGACCCATTCACCACTAAAGGCGAATGAGTCCTTTGTGCCCTAAAAATAGGCTTCTTTCAACAAGGTACACACCTATTTGAACTCTAAAAACTTCCTTCATAGTTTCTATAGTAGTTAGGTATCATTTTTTATTGTTATTTGCCTCTTTTGACTCTCATAATTGCATTAATTGTAGTGATTAGTGTGGGGAAAACTTAGTGGCTCATCATCTTGTTGATTCATTTTGGTGAGCCCTATTTTCCACCTAATCATTGGGTACCACTTCTAGTCCTTCAACCATGGCTTGGTCACATGAATGTAAGGAAGGTAAGGTAGCAGATTAACTTCCTACACTAACCTTGAGAGGAGAATAATGTAAAACTTTTACAAATATTTAACAGTTACAAAAACTTAAGCATAAATAAAAACAAATATCATGCATACCACAACATAATGATTTACATGGGGAAAACCCTTTCGGGATAAAAACCCCACACTCCAAATGTCGCTCAATATATTATTCAAACTTAAAAAGATTACAATATACTTGTATAGAAATCTTCTCACAAGAGTATCTCCACTAGAAATCAAGAGACACCATGACCGCTATCAGACTCTCAAAATACACCCACATCTACATACATACCACCCGCTTATAACAAGATTTTTGGAACCTTCTAGAATTAGGGTTTTCACAGTCGTTTTTCACTTGATGTGTTAGTGGGAAAAACCTTGATGTGTCAACAGGAAAAAACCTTGATGTGTCAACCAAAAAAAAAAAATTGGGGTGATGCCCCAAACCCCACGTCTTGCTACGAGTGTATATTATTTGCATGATTATTCACCACCTATCAAAAATAAACCATATATAATTGCAAGGTTGAGACACATTTTCCCAACAAATCTCACACTTGTTGAACACCTTTCAAGGACAATGGAAGGGTGTCATCATCATCTCTAATTGATAGAGGTTGAAAGGCCCATAGTCTCTGAACACCATCTGAAATTCTTTGTGCTCATATGCTTAGTTAAAGAATCAACGACTTAACAAGATTCACCCTACCATATTTGATCATATCTCTAACAAAATGATATTGTACATCAATGTGCTTGGTCTTGGCATGAAATGTTGGGTTCTTGGCTAGACATACCACACTTTGAGTGTCGCAATAAATTTTCACTACACCTTGTTTTCTTCCAATATCTGAACATGGTCTCTTAAGCCAAATGGATTCTTTACAAGCATGAGTGGTTTTCATATACTCTTCTTTAGTAGTAGAAAAATAAACCACAACCTGTCGCTTATTTATCTAGCTAATTTCACCACCAAATAAATTAAACACATAAGCATTGGTGGATCTTCTACTATCAACATCACCTACCCAATCTGAATCCACATAACCATGAATATCAAGGAGAATCTCATCTTTAGTCATATTACTATAATAACATAAGGAATGATTTGAGGTACCCCACAAATACCTGAAGAATCTTTTAACTACATCCCAATGAACTCTATCAAGATTAGACATATATCTGGAAAGAACTCCCACTACTTGGGAAATGTTTGGTCTAGTATAAACCATAACATACATAAAACTTCCAACTACACTCTGGTAAGGCACTCTACTCATTTCCTCCATCTCTAATGGAGATGTTGGGCAATCTGAAATAGATAAATTTGTTCCAACTGAAACAAGAACACACAATGGTCTACAATCTTGCATATCAAATCTTTGTAAAATTGAGTTAATGTACTTGCTTTGGCCAAGCCAGAGCTTTCTGCTCACTCTATCTCTTTTAATTTTCATCCCAAGAATGTGTTTATCAGCACCAATATCTTTCATTTCAAATTTAGCAGCAAGTTGAGATTTTAGTTTTGGAATCATACCTTTCCCTCTTCCAATAAATATCATATCATCAACATATAATGCAATAAACAAGAAATGATCACCATGAGTTTTATAATAAACACAATGATTTGATTTAGAATGCTCAAGTCTCAAAATCAACACATATGTATCAAACTTCTAGTACCACATCCTAGAACTATATTAAAATCCATACAAAGAATTCTTCAATTTGCAAACCAACTTACTTTTACCATTCACCACGTAGTGCTTTGGTTGTGTCATATAAATATCCTCCTCCAAATCACCATGAAGTAAACTATTTTTCACATCCATTTTCTAAGCCTTTAAATCATAAGCAACAACAATAGAAATAAAAAATCTAATGGATGTCATTTTTGCAATAGGAGAAAATATCTCACCATAATCAACACCCTCAACTTGAGAGTAACCCTTTGCAACCAACCTTGCTTTTTACTTCTCAATACCTCCATCTGAACCAATATTTTTCTTGAACACCCATTTACAACCAATAGGTTTTCATCCTTTAGGAATGAAGGGAAAAACAAGGATCAACTAGTGACCCAACAATGCAGAATACATTCCCTTAACACTAATACAATAGAGGAGGAGAGCTTAAAACACGTTTCAATAGCATGAAAAACTACTTGAAATGAATACATGCAAAATAGAGATTACACAAAATTGAGCATTCATAGATGACACAAGTATTTAACGTGGGAAAACCTTTTTAGGTAAAAACCAACCGCACCAAGCAAAGACTATTTTGTATTACAGTAAAAAATATTACATACAAATCACAATCTTGCTTCAGTTCAACTCATAGCAACAACATACATTTTCTCACTGTTACAATGTATATATCTTTTTATATAGTTCAAATCACCTATGTTCCATTAACTTAGCTTTCCACACACTCTCTTGGTTGACATTGAAAAGTCTCTTTGTACTCGACTAGAACAGTCATACAAAATCATTCAATTCCTCTAATAAATCACTGACCATTAGGTTGGTGAATCTCTCATCCAATCACACAATCGATCAGCCCCATGTCGATTTCCTACATCGAGCCACCCAAGCATTAAATCCATCACCCAAATCGGGTCCTATTTTCTAGCTTAAGTCAGCCTGCAATGACTGTAATAACTCCTTTGGTTCTCAACCAATTATCACTCTGACACTGAGCAACGTGTCTGCAGCTGGTATGTCTATCGCTTCTATCACCGAGTTCAACTCGATCAACCCAGTCTTTGAGCTCACCGAGCTCTCAAAGTCATTTTTCGCTCCATTGTCAAGCTTGTCCGACCCTTTCGCGGTATAGCGGTGAGCTCGTCTGACCTCACCTCACTATCTACTGCACTACCATGCCCTTTTCTGACCTACCTTGTGGTGACGCGGTGAGCACACCAAGAACAATCACACTAACTACCCCGTGCTACCACTGCATGGCAAGAGAATACCTACAACGTGGCGGTAATCGCCAGCTAGACTGCTAATGGTCTTACCATGGCCACCATGGTCATTCACTTGACTGTCTGTAGTGCGACGGTAACCACCAGCAAGGCCACTGACGGTCTTACCAAGGCCACCGCAGTTAGTCACTTGATTGTCTACGGTGTGGCGGTAACCACCAGCCAGGCCATTGGTGGTCTTACTACGGCCACCACAATGAGTCACTTGACTATCCGCAGTGCGGTAGTAATTGCTAGCCAGGCCGTTGGCGGTCTTACCACGGCCACCGTGGCTAGTCACTTGACTATCCGCGGTGCAACGGTAACCACCAGCCAGGCCGCTAGTGGTCTTACCATGGCCACCATAGTTAGTCACTTGAATTTCTACAGTGCAGAAATAACCGCCAGGGTAAGGAAGGACCACCATGGTAAAGAGGTTATGACAAAGAAAATCCAGGCGTGGTATGGTGGTAAATCTAGAAATAAACATTTTAACCGCCAAGCCTTTCAAAAAGAAGCTTAGAACTAGAAGTTGAGACATAGAATCTTAACAAGCTCCCACTTGGCAAACACTTCCAACTCTCTCAAGACTCTGATAAGCTCATTGATGGTCATAGGCCCCAAGGCCCATTGATTTTGTGCACCATTTGAACTTGTTTGTGCTAACCGGCTTCGTCAAAGTATCTGCAACATTCTTCAAGGTGTCCACCTTTTCAAGACTGACTTTTCCATCTTCAACCATATCCCTCACGAAGTGATATTGCATATCAATGTGCTTGGTCCTAGCATGAAAGGTCAGATTCTTTGCCAAACAAATGGCACTCTGACTGCCACAACAGATTGAAATCTACCCAACATTAAATCCAATGTCTGAACACAAACGGTTTAACCAAACAACCTCTTTACAGGCTGAGTTTCTGCCATGTATTATGCCTCAGTCATGGATAAATCAACTACAGCCTATCGCTTGCTCATCCAACTGATTGCTCCACCATTACGCATGAAAGTGTATCCACTGGTGGATCGCCTGCTGTCAATGTCCCCTACCCAATCCAAATCAACATACCCATGAATGTTGAGAGTCCTCTGTGATGCAACCAGACTACCATGATAACATAGGGCATAATCTGAAGTCCCCTTCAAATACCTAAATACTCTCTTAACATCATCCTAACAACATCCCAATGTGATCTTCTCAGATTTTCCATAAATCAGCTTAAAACTCCCATTGCTTCGGCAATGTCTAGTCTTGTACAGACCATAGCATAAATCAAACTGCCAACAACAATTGCATAAGGCACACTAGTCATTTCCTCCATCTCAGTAGTATTCTTTGGATAGTCTTCAACAAATATCTTTGTTCCTTGCATGATTGGAACAACCAACTTTGCTTGCAATCATTAATGTAAACCTCTCCAGAACTGTCTTCACATACTTACTCTGACTGACCCAAAGCTTTCTGATTTTTCTACCCCTGGTAATCTCCATTGCAAGACTGTACCTTTCTGCACCAAGATCTTTCATTTTGAACTTTGTAGACAACTAAGATTTAAGATTAGAAATCATAGAATTTCTATTCCCAATGAATAACATATCATCCACATACAAGGTAATAACAAGCACACGATCATTCTCAAATTTATAATAAATGCAATGATCAAATTTTGATCTCACAAATCCAATTGACAACACAAACATGTCAAATTTTCGGTACCACATTCTAGGAGATTGTTTTAAACCATAGAGAGATTTATTCAACTTACAGACTAGATTTTGTTTACCTCTTTCAAAAAAATGCTCAGGCTGGGACATGTAGATTTCTTCTTCCAGCTGACCATGGAGAAATTTTTTCTTCACATCCATCTGCTCAATTTCAAAATCATACACAACTGCCAATCACAATAAAATTCTGATGGATGTCAACTTTGCTACAGGGGAAAAAATTTCTCCATAATCAATTCCCTCAATTTGAGAAAATCCCTTTGCAACCAACCTTGCCTTATACTTCTCAACACTGCCATCAAGGCCTATTTTATTTTTGAATATCCACTTATGGCCAACAGGCTTTCGCCCTTTAGGCAATGGTACCAAATTCTAGGTTTTATTCTTTTTCAATGAATCCATCTCTTCATTCATGGCATCCAGCCAAGAATTTGAATCAGCCATGCTAATTGCTTCTTTAACAATGCTGGTAATTAAAACATAGGCATAGTTTGAATCTAACATAGAGAAACCATACCTTTCAGGTTGCCTTTTCTCTCATGTAGATCTTCTTATAGGCTGAGGTTGTTCTTCATCATCAGAACTTCTAGAGCTGCTTGAGCTCTCCTCAGTCTTAGGTACACCATGCAACTCTTCCTTTTCTAGAGTTTGGAGAATCTCAACTGCATCCTTCTGCTTGTCACTCTGGTCTATCTCAATATGTTGATCAATTACTAAAGGTTTTAGCTCACGAAATATCATGCTCCTTCTGTACAAAACCTTCTTAGTAACAAGGTTCCAAAGCTTGTATCCTTTCACACCAACTCCATAGCCGATGAGAATACATTTGACAACCTTGTTATCCAATTTAGATCTCTTTTCATTTGGCACATAAACATATGCCTCACATCCAAACACACGAACATGCCTCAAAGAGGGCTTCTTACCAGACCATGCTTCCAAAGGTGTCTTGCCAACAAGAGCAGAGCAAGGAGATCTATTTATTAGATAACATGTTGTAGCCACAACCTCAACCCAAAAATTTTGTTCCAGACCAACACCGCTCAACATACTCCTTGCCTTTTCCATCAGCTTCATGCTCAACCTTTCAGCAACTCCATTTTTCTGTGGAGTGTAAGGCGTTCTCTTATTCCTTTTAATTCCATGATCAAAGAAATACCTTGCAAAATCTGCAAAACAAAATTCACCGCCATTGTTTGTCCTCAAACATTTAATTTTCCTTTCAGTTTGGTTCTCTACCAAAGATTTAAATTATGTAAATCGACTGAACACTTCTGATTTACTTTTAAGAAAATATACAAATTCCCTTCTCAAGCAGTCATCAATAAGAGAAACATAATATCTAGACTTCGATAATGAAGAAACATTAACTAGACCAAACACATTAGAATGAACATAATCCAGTATACCAAAAGATTTGTGAGGACTAGAATAAAATGAAACATGGTGTTGTTTTCCATATATACAATGTTCACAAAAATCAAACTCAAGATTACAATCATCAAGCCCTTCTTCAAGATTTTTATTGTTCAAGGTTTTTAAACCTTTCTCACCAATGTGACCAAGTCTATGATGTCATAACATAGTCTTCTCAACTGAGAGTTTTACCTCCAAATCATTTGCTGACAGAGAAGTGTCATCTTTTTCTACAGGAGCAAAATTGCATGACTTTACAGAGGCACTATTACAAAGAACAAGACGTGCGTCCAACTTATACAGAGTGCCAGAACGAACACCCTTAGCCAACACCATTGCACCTCTAGTTATTTTACATCCCTTACTTGAAAAATAAACTTCTACACCAACATCATTTAACTTACTGACAGAGAAAAGATTATGACCCAAACCTTGTATGTGAAGTATGCCACCTATTCCTTTGACTCTCCCGTCAGGAAATTGAATTTTGACTCTTCATTTGCCAACTATCTCCAGCATTGACTCACTTGCCAGGTACACCTTTCCACCATAATACTCCTCGTATTTAGAGAACCACTCTCTGTTGGATGTCATGTGAAAGGATGCACCTGAGTCAACCAACCAAACATCATCTGATGCTTGAGTTTTCAAGGCTACTACAGTGAAGGCATCTGCATCACTTTGAGAAGATCCATTGTCAGAAGAATTCTTCTTCTTCTTCTCCTTGTAGTCCTTCCGGATGTGACTAGGTTTCCCACAGTTCCAACATCTCACCTTGAAATTTTTACCAAGATACTTTGATCTCCCTGCAAATTTGGATTTTGACTTCTTGTCCTTGTTCTTGCCTTTCTCCTTTGGTCTACCTCAAATAGCTAGAGCCTCTTTGGCCATCTCTGAAGAAAACAATGAGGCAACAACGTCTTCCATCTTGAAAGCAATGGTAGTACTTCCAATGGCCATTACAAGATGATCCCAACTATCAAGTAATGATCACAACAGGAGCATGCAACGATCCTCTTCCTCAGTCTATACACCTACAGACACCAACTGAGTAACACTCATATTAAATAAGTTCAGATGGTCTGCAATAGATGCACCTTCTTCCATCTTCAAGGATTACAAATTCTTCCTCAAGAATAACTTATTTACTAGATACTTTCCTTGATAAATATCACCAAGCTTCTTCCATAATGAAGTTGTAGACTTCTCCTCATGGATGTTCAAGAGTACAAAATTGGCTAGACTGTCTTATAAGACCTCTTTCTTTTCTATCAACAAGATCACTATCCTCTTGCTTCATACTTTGTGTCATAGTTCCAAACACAACAGTCTAGAGGTCTCTATCCACAAGCAAGTCTTCTATCTTTAGTTTCCATAACTCAAAGTTTTTGCCATGAAACTTCTCAATCTCTACTCTACCAAATGTACTCACATCTCAAACATAATTTTTTTTTAACACAATAATACTCCAACTGAAACAGTATTAGCACAAAAAATGGATCTTTCCTACAAGAATAACACAACTCACCAGGCTTTGATACCACTTGAAGGGAAAAACAAGGATCAACTAGTGACCCAATAGTGCAAAATACATTCCCTTAACACTAATATAATAGAGAAGGAGAGTTAAAACAAGTTTCAATAGCATGGAAAAATACTTGAGATGAATGCAACATGTAAAATAAATATTACACAAAATTGAGCATTCATAGATGACACAGGTATTTAATGTGGGAAAACCTTTTCAAGTAAAAAACCCACCACACAAAGCAAAGAATATTTTGTATTACAGTAAAACAATATTACATACAAATCACAGTCTTGCTTCAGTTCAACTCACAACGACAACATGCATCTTCTCATTGTTACAATGTATATATCTTTTTATACAGTTTGAATCACCTATGTTCCATTAACTTAGTTTTACATGCACTCTCTTGGTTGACATTGAAAATTCTCTTCGTACTCGACTAGAAAATTCATACAAAAACATTCAATTCCTCTAATCAATCACCAACCATCAGGTTCATGAATCTCTCATCCAATCATGCAATCGAGCAGCCCCATGTCGATTTCCTCCATCAAGCCATCTAAGCATTAAATCCATCACCCAAATTGGGTCTTGTTCACCAACTTAAGTTAGCCTACAATGATTGCAATAACTCCTTTGGTTCTCAACCAATTATTGCTCTGACACTAAGCCACATGTCTATAGTTGGTATGTCTATCGCTTCTATCACCGAGTCCAACTCAGTCAACACATTCTCCGAGCTCACTGAGCTATCCAAGTCATTTACTGCTCCATCGCCGAGCCCGTCTGACCCATCCACGGTATGGCGGTGAGCTTGTTCGAGCTCACCTCGCCATCTACCGCACTACTGTGCCCCTTTCTGACCTACCTCATGGTGACGTGGTGAGCACACCAAGCACAATAAAAATAACTACCTCGCACTACTGTTGCATGGCAAGAGAAGACCCATGGTGTGGCGGTAACTGCCAGCTAGGCCGTTGGCGGTCTTACCATGTCCACCACGGTCAGTCACTTGACTATCCGTGGTGCGGCGGTAACCACTAGTCAGGTTGCTGGTGTTCTTACTATGGCCACCATGGTCAATCACTTGACTATCTACGATGCGGCGGTAACCACCAGCCAGGCCGCTGGCGGTCTTATCGTGGCCACCGCAATCAGTCACTTGACTATCCGTGTTGCAGCGGTAATCGCCAGCCAGGCCGCTAGCAGTCTTACCATGGCCACTGCGGTCAATCACTTGACTATCTGTGGTGTGGCAATAACTGCCATCCAGGATGCTGGCGGCCACCGCGATCAATCACTTGACTATCTGCGGTGTGGTGGTAACCGCCAGCATAAGGAATGACCACCACAATAAAGCGGTTATGATAGAGAAAAAGCCAGGTGCGGTATGGCGGTAAAGCCAAAAATAAACATTTTAACTACCAAGTCTTTCAAAAATAAGCTTAGAACAGGAAGTTGAGACATAGAATCTTAACAAGAAAATGGTACAAGATCCCATGTATCATTCTTCTTCAAAGATTCAATTTCTTCATCCATAGAAATCTTCCAGGATTCTGCATCATTCATACCTGGTGCCTCTTCTACAGATGTAGGTTCATCCATGTTAGTATTCAAAGAAAAAATACATCTCCAATCATAAATTGAATTCCTTTCAAGTGGTTGTCTATGCCTTGTATACCTATGAACAAGTTGAGTTGGAGGTTCTTCCTCCTCTTCTAAAGACCTAGAGTTAGATGAGCTCTCCTAAACTTCTTCTTTTTCCTTGGGCCTCGATTCAACTTTCTCAGGTGTAGAAGGAAATTGAATCGCATCTTCCTATTTTCTTTGTTTAGGTTGCAATATAATAGAAAAAGGCTTCGGTTCTCTAAAACTAACACTTCTATTGTGTATTATATTTTATGAAAAAGGATCCCAAAGCTTGTATCCTTTCACACCATAATTATATCCAATGAAGATGCATTTCATAGCCTTGTTCTCCAAATTTTTTCACTTCTCCTTTGGCACATGTGCATATGCCTCACAACCAAAAACTCTAAGATGTATTAATGAAGGATTGTGACCTAACCATGCCTCTATAGGCATCTTATCAACAAGAGTTGATGTAGACCTATTAATCAGGTAATAAGCAGTGGCAATAGCTTCAGCCCAAAACCTTTGTTTTAGGCTAGCACCATTCAACATACTCCTAGCCTTCTCCATAAGTGGCATGTTAATTCTTTCTACAACTCCATTCTATTGTGGAGAATACAAAGTTGTCTTTTGTCTATAAATACCACAATATTTACAAATATCAAAATCATTAGAGAAAAATTCACCACCATTATTAGTCCTCAAACATTTTATTTTCTTTCCAATCTACAATTCAACCATTGCTATAAATTCTTTCAAATGATTGAAAACTTCAGATTTACTCTTTAAAAAGTATACCCATGTCTTTCTACTATAATCATCAATAAATGAAACATAATATGTGGATTTACCAATTGAAGGGACATCTACAGGACCAAACATATCAAAATGAATAAGATCTAATGCGCCACAAGATTTATGAGAACTCGAGTAAAACTAAACACGGTTTTGTTTTTCATAAATGTAATGCTAGCATAAATCAAATTCAAGATTACAATCACGCAAACCTTCAACAAGTTTTTTATTTTTTAAGGTCCTTAGACCTTTTTCTCCAATTTGGCCAACTATCTAGTGCCATAACATAGTTTTCTCTATATGTAACTTTATCTTTGAAGAAAGAGAACCATTGGGTACCCAAAAGCCATGACCATCTGCTGAAGGTGAAACCCTCACTTCTACAGACTTTATTTTCATAGAAGTATTATTGCACTCAACAGTGCATGCATCAAGCTTATACAATGTCCCATATCTTAAACCTCTAGTAATCACCATAGCACCTCTAACCATCTTACATCTTGTACCAGAAAATACTACTTGCACACCCGCATCTATTAGTTTTCTCACAAATAAAAAAATTCATGCTAATCTAGGGATATGCAACACACCATTAATCCTTTTTATTCTACCATAAGGAAACTTGAATTTAAATTTACCATAGCCAAGAAATGTCTAAATGAGAATTACCACCCAAGTACACCTTACCTTCATCAAATTCTTCATATTCACAAAACCAATCTCTATTAAATCTCATATGAAAAGATGCACTTGATTCTATTAACCATGCATCATTACCTGCATGAGTTACAAAAGCTCCAATGAATGTGTCACCATCTTCCTTCTCAGACTGAGAATCAGATTCAATTTTCTTCTTTTTCTTCTTCTTTTCTTCTTTGAATTCCTTAAGAAGATGTCCAAGCTTACTACAATTCTAGCAAATAACTTTGGAATTTCCAAGAGACTTAGATCTCCCCTTGGACTCGAATTTTTTATGCTTCTCATTTTTCTTGCCTTTTTCCTTAGGTCTTCCATGAACATTCAGGGCCTCCTTAGCACTGATGGATACCTTCCTCCTCATCTCTTCAGAAAGAAAGAACCCACCACATCTTCAGTGTTCAATATAACCAAAGTACTCCCAATAACCATAACAAGAGAATCCCAGGAATCAAGAAAAGAACAAAGCAAGATCTGACATTTCTCCTCCTCATCCATTTTGACTCGAACTGATGCCAACTGAGCCACTAGCATATTGAATACTTCCAAATGGTCTATAATTTGTCCACCCTCTTTCATTCTCAAGGAACATAATTTCTTCCTCAAGAAAATCTTGCTCATGTTGTTTTGTGTTTTTGCACAACAACAACTCAGACAGAATAAAATTTATCCTATCTCTCTTGAAAGGTTGATCTCTATGACCAAAGAGATAACCCCAAGGTCTCATGGGTGTCAGGTCATGACAATGCAATAGAACAAACTCAGTGATAAAATGTGAAAATGTTGGTAATCACAAGGGGTCTTATGCACAAATATTGGAAGCTCTTAACTCATCATATTTTAAGATATGTTGATGCTTTAATTTATAGTTCTAACCATATAATAAAAGAAATAGAAAAAGATGAGGGTTCCAGAAGTCCTAATGTTAACACTACTTCTAAGATTAACCATGCAAATGATGAAATACTTGGAATGGACCAATCCCTTAAACTAATTTTTGTTCGACAGAGGCTATACCTGCAATCTTGTAGAGAATAGTGCAATATTCTAAGGTGTTAAATATTTTCAGGTTGTAGGCATTCATTCAATAAGATTGGATGAACATATATAGTTGAACTAAGCACATGAATATAAGGTACATGTTGACCTTGCACAAAATTCCCACAATCAAGAAGCTGCGAACCAGAGATTGCTACAACACTCTAGGCATTAAATCATAGACATTACTAATTAAACCTAAGATACATCCAAAAATTTCTGATCGATTTAAAAGATAGAACAAGAACCATGCAAGATTATCCAAAGCAAGAGAGGGTACCAGTCATAACACAATGTATGCACTTTGTATTAAATAATCACATTAGCAACAATTCCAATCTGTTACAACACTTGCTTGAAATGTAAAAACTAACTTGCAATCTTCTAACATGCTACTCTACTGCTAAACCTAATGATTAAAATTCTTCTGACATAGTCTTCCAATATCCACCAAACCTATCCAATTCCAACCTTTACAAATGAGGCAGAGTGCCATACTTATAGAAACAGGCCCATGTGAACTAGAGCTAGGGTTAGAAAGAACCTCGTCCACCAATCAAATCAGCCATGACAACTAGCAATAACTCGTCGTCAAGCAATGAATGCAGCAAGGACCCCCATCGGATCTATATGGGATCGCACAAATTTAGGGAATGGATCCTCAAGCCACACCCACCAAAATACTTCACCTACATAAACAACAACGTGCACAAAAACACTAGCTTGAACACAAGCCATCAATTAGATTCGAGTTGGGCAGATGAACGGTTCAGATCAAACAAAACCAGGTTGAGTCCCTTTAGATCACATCTTCTTCCTATTAATGGCCACCAACCAAATTGACCTTGCATGCGGGAATGGGTTTCGTTCAACAACAAACACCAAGTGCACTCGACTACACCCACAAATCACGCCAAATCCTCAAAGTACACCCAACAACCCCAACTTGATCTGACCTGCACCCAAACGGGCCACCATTAATGCTCAATACATCATCAAAATCCAAGTAGGTCCATTAGAATTCCTAAGGCAAGAAAATCATGCACAAACCTAGGCGGAAGCAGAACCAAAGATAGGCGGAGGTGGAGATGGAATAGGAATAGGAACGGAGAGGAAAACAAAACCAACCCTAGTGAAAGCAAAGGCGGAACAGGAACCAAAACGGGAACCGAAGGGAAACATGTGGAGGCAGAAAAAAAACCAACCCTGGTGAAAGTGAAGGCGAAACGAGAACAGAGACACAAAACAGGAAAGGGTGGAGGCAGAGACAGAATCAAGATGGGAAAGGGAGGAAGATAGGCAGAAGCGGAGGTAGAAAAGGGATAAAAATTTAAAACAGAAGGAAGACAGGCGAAGGCCGAAACAAAACCAACCCCGACGGAAGCGGAGGCGGAAAGAGAATGGGAAAGAAACCGTGAACTTTGCCAAAGTTCATAGTCAAGTTCCATCTCAGTACCGGCTCTGACGGAAGACACAAATACTGAAGTAGACCCAAGGGAAAGAAACCAACCTGAAGGCCGAACACGGAAAAATGACAAAGACACGGGAAGCGGAGCCGAAATGGGAATGGAAACCGAACCATGAACTTAGCCAAAGTTCATAATTCAGTCCCATCCCAGTCTCGCCTCTAAAAAAATGATAGAAAAGAAAAACGAGGAAAACCTAAGGGTGAAAACCAACCCTTAGGCCAAAAATAGGCAAAGCAACAAATAAAACGAGAAGGTGGGAGGCGGAGGCGAAATTGGAACAGGAACAGAACCGTGAACTTCGTGAAAGTTTAAAGTTACGTCCCATCCCGGCTTCGCCTTTAAAAAATGAAGGAAAATGCGAAGCAAAAGAAAACCTAAGGGGGGAAAGCAACCCTTAGGACAAAAGTGAACAAAATGAAGAAGAAAGAAAAAGAGGGGGAAGTAGAGCCAGAATAGGAATGGGAACAGAATCGAGAACTTTATGAAAGTAAAAAGTTATGTCCCATCTCGGTTTTTCCTCTAGAAGAACAAAAGGAAACAAGGAAAACCTAAGGCAGGGAAGCAACCCTTATGAACCGACAAAAACACCAAGGGAGAAAACAGAAGGCAAAAGAAGACCACCCCAAAGACCACATCCACAAGAGTCCAAAACCAACAAGAACTGAACACAAAGGCACCCACAACCAAGAAAAGCACCAAAGACCAAAACCCAAAGATTTTCAAAGATAAGCACAAAAGAGGGGGCAAGTCACATAAACAGGCCAAAAAGGCAGGCCAAGAGAGGGTCCCCACTTTCAGTGGGGCATGTGTGCAAAACTGCACAAGAGTTCACTAAAGATTTGTCTTGATACATTTCACCAAGCTTCTTCCATAGTTTTTGTGTAGAGGTCTCTTCATGGACATTGATTAAAATAGAGTTTTCTAGGCACAATCTGATTAGACCCTTATCTTTACAGTCCATAACATCATATTGAGCCGCATGAGTAGGATTTGTAGGCCTTGAAACATTCTCATTGACAAAATCCCACATATCTTGATCTATCAACAGATCCTCCATCTTTAGCTTCCAAATTTCAAAATTATTTCCAAAAAAATCATTCACCTATATTCTCTCTGATGAACTTTCCATATGGAAAATCCTACAACAAGATCAAAAAGTACCTTCTACACAAGCTCCCACTCAAATCTAGATTAGTTCAAAAAACCCAACAACCCACAACTGAAACCAAAGGTGATCAAGCTCTGATACACTTGTAAGAAAGCTAAGGTACCCAAACAACTTCCTACACTAACCTTGAGAGGAGAACAAAGCAAAAATTTTACAGATCTTTAACATTACAAAAACTTAAGTAGAAATAAACACAAATATCATGCATACCACAACACAATAATTTACGTGGGGAAAACCATTTCGAGAGAAAAACCCCACTCCAAAAGTCACTCAATATATTATTCAAAAATCAAAAGCTTACAATATACTTGTAGAGAAATCTTCTCATAGGAATATCGCCACTAGAGATCAAGAGACACCATGACCGCTATCAGACTCTCAGAATACACCCAAATCTACATACATCCCATCCGCTTATAACAAGATTTTTGGAACCTTCTAGAATTAGGTTTTTACAAGGTCATTTTCCATTTGACGTGTTAATGGAAAAACTTTGACATGTCAGCGGGAAAAAACCTTGGCATGTCAATGGGAAAAAAGCTTGATGTGTCAATGGGAAAAATCTTGACGTGTCAACGAGAAAAAATGTTGATGTGTCAGTAGGGAAGAACCTTGACGTAGTGCTATGAGTGTACAGTATTTGCATGATTAGTCACCACCTATCAATAATAAACCATATATAATTGCAAGGTTGAGACACATTTTCCCAACAAATAATACCCACCTTATGAATCATCTCAGTCGGAATGGCATTCACCAGGCCATCGTAGGTTTCATGGTCATGGTTTTGAAAACCAAATTGAGCACGAAAAGCCTCCTAAGGAAAAATATGCCTTATGGGTTTGTGAAATAAGTGTTGAAGGGTTTGGATACCCCTCTTTTGAAACCTAAGAGCCTTAAGCTAGGGAAGCTTGGCCAAGGCTTGACCAACATTAGAAAATAGAGTTGGCCACCACACATTTTATTGATTAAGAGAGAGCCCATCATGAAATCCAGAGCCAGACCAATGGAGCCAAGGCTTAACTGCCTCTCAAGATCTCCAAATGCTCTTGGCCATGAAATTTCACATAATCTATACTGGTTCCCTCATAACCAGAAGGGTTTGAAAGACAATTCTCTTCTAAGGTATGTGCATAGGAAAGCTGGACTGAATACAATGCTTGAGGAGGATTTTCCAGGCCTCATAAGTAGTAAGTGCTTTGATAATCCACTTGACACAAAGAAAAATCCCTTGTCGCTAAGTGGAGAGAAGGCCAAGCCCACCAGAGTCTTTGGGAAAGCACTAAAACTCCTAGGCAACGTGGTGAAACCCTCGATGAGTCTCAAAAGAGGCCAATAGAAAATCATGTAGAAATTTTTCTAATTTAGCATATAAGGCCTTCGAAAGGGCCCAAAAAGAAGAATAATACACATAGTTGCTACTAGCACCTTTGAGAAAATTTGGAATTTACCAGCCAGAGAAAGTGGCATGGTAATCCAAAAAGAAAGTTTCTTCTCAAACTAAGAAAGAACCACTTGCTAGAGATCAGTAGAAGAAGCCTAAAAGGAAAAAGGAATGCCCATAAATTAAAATATTTCACCAGGAACAATCCACTTCCAACCATAATGTTGAATCTAGTGAGGACTAGGTAGGATGGACTATTTGAAGCACAAGGTTTTATTCCATTGAATGGTAGAACTGGAGGCCAGGCATAAAGTCTCAAGGCAATGAAGAGCAGCTTTGAAATTATTTTCCTCTTCCAATAAAGTGAAAAGAATCATCAGTGAAGTGGAAATTGACTAGCTAGATTGGTGAATTAGGCAAAGAAATTCCATGAACCCGCCTCTGGGAAATAACATGAGCCAACAAATACCCAAAACCCTTAGTAACAACCACATAAATCAAGGGGAAAACAGGAAACCCTGGTGAATGGAAAAAAAAAAATCAAAGGAGGTGGCAGAGAATGAAATTTACACAGATTATATGAATTGAGGACCAAAACCCAAGGTAGATAGCATGGAAAGTATGAAATTCCATTCAATGTAATCATAAGCTTTAGCAAAATTAATTTTAATAAAGATAGATTTTTTATTAGAGTATCCCACCCATTCCATACCTTCCCTGACAATAATAATGTTTTCTAAGATGAACTTGGACTTAATGAATCCAATTTGCTTTGGGCACACAATCTGAGGCAAAAGATGGAATATTTTCAAGGCAAGGGCTTTGGAAATGATTTTGAAAGAGACATTGAGGAGCGTGATGGGTTGCTAATTGCAAACATCCTTGGGATCACCATATTTAGGTAAATTTAATATTACCCTTATTAATAAGATTTCCTAAAGTTTTAGAATGAAAATATTCAAGGTAAACCTTATGCAGATCTTTCCCAACATAGTCCCAAAGGGCTTTGTAAAATTCACATAGGAAACCATCAATGCCCAAGGCCTTATCATCAGCCATAGTGCTAATAGCTTCTTTAAGATCTTCAATTGTGAGAAATTTCTCACATAATGCTTATTGGGTTGAGGAGAGCCTATTTCGCACAATTGCAAGACAATCCTGAAGACACAAAACATCAATACTAGCATACTTTTGAAGAGTATCCTAATAGAATACTTCCTAGAGAGGTCTGTCAGACCTCAAATATTCCATGAGAGGAAATTCATGAATGAAACTCCTCCATATCATTAGAGTTTGGCTCCTCATCCATAGTGGAGAAGCAATTCTATAAAAATTTGGTGGGATTGGACCAATTTGAATAGTTGGAGATGAATGTCTTCATTTCTCCTACACATATTCTCCTTCTTTTAGAGGTTGAGAATAACTTTGAGACCTCCTATGAACTCTTGAAATGAGAGGAGACTCAATTGGTTGTGCTATCATAACCGAGGTAGGTTGGGGTGTAGCCTTAGTCCTTAGACTCATTGAAGTGCTATTCGAGCCTATTTGGGATTCCTTCCTCTTCGCATAAGGGTTTGAAACTTCTTTCACTAGCTCAGGGGTTTTGGAAATCGCCCCAGAAATATTGGACTTATTTTTTTGCTTGGTAATTGTTGTCCACTTTTCCTCTAGTTTGGAAGAAACACCTTCTGCCTAATGGGGCTTATCAACATCTCGTGGCAGGGAGGGAGTATTGGAAACTGCAAAGGGTAATCCACAATCTTGTGGTTAGTGGAGTGACATCTATAATTTAAGTATTCGGCAGATTGAATTAAGTGACCTTCTGGGTATGCCGAAAAGAACCAATTTAAATATCAATGGACTCTTTTCAAATCCTATGAAAGGTCCACTTTGACACATGCTCACTTTTGAGGGTGGGATTGATAGAACCTATCTTGTTTGACACAAATAACCCTCCCCATAGAGGAAGCAATATGCTACAAGAAACACACATAGGGCAACGACAAACCAGGAGACTCAATCCAAACTGGGACCTGCAACTTGGTGTCATATGAGACAATGAAGTCTTGGGTCCATGACTAGAAAAACAGAAAAGAGGACCGGACATACCAAGGACTATGGTTCAGGATTTCCTAAACATGATTGAGCTCGACAAAGCAAAAAATAAAAAATCCTTTAGTCAAATTTTGGACCCTATAAGGCAGACCACATGAGGGACCCAAGCCTTATGAACCCACTCTTTACGAACACTTTTAGGGGGAGTCCTCCCACAAAATAACCAACAAGAGTATGTTTCTCTAACCATTGACATGCAAAATCAAAATTTGGGATGGGTAATACCACATCAGTCAAGGAGTTAAAACACTTACCTTGTGGAACACTTTCAAAAAAAATTCATAGGGATTCTTGTTTTGAGGGGGATTCATTGAGAAGAGCCATTTAACCACTAACACCAACAAGAAATACTGGGTTTTTAGCTGGTTGAAGGCATAATAAAATAAGGAAACCCACAATAAATACAAATGTACACAAAGTAAATGAGAAAACCCTGCGTTTAAGGCATGATATGACACAAGAGGGGACAAGAATGATTGCAAACACAAGAAACCCTAGCAAATCTCATTCACCTCCATTTTGGTCAGCTTCCATTTAACTTTGATTCCCTCATGATGACATCATGCTAACAACATCCTTTCATAAATTTTGTGATATGCTCCATCCTTTCTCTTTTCATGTTGAAAATTCATTAATGTATGGTATTGACATCATCATTTTTGTGTATTTCCTTGATGAGTCATACTTGTTGACATCATCCTAACATCATGCTAACATTAGCTTTTTTATACAACAAATTTTTCTAAGTTTCTTGGATTGGGATATTAACCCATCAATCTCTTTAGTACGCTATTTTATTTTTCCCCAAACTCTAATTTCCCATTTCATTATTCTTCTAAAGTATGTTGGAGTAAAACTTCATAGCTCAAACCTTAATCTAGTACTCATTTCCTTCAACCTTGAATACCCACTATTTTAGAGCCACTATTTTGTAAAAACAATTTAGAGCCAAAGTTTTAGCCTTTCTATACCATAATACCCACCATAAGGTCATCTTGATACCCCAACCCTGACATCTCAAAATCCTTTTCCTTATCAGGGTTCCCTCTTTTGAATTCCCTATTTTTGCATCCTTGTCCAACCTAACATCTTAATCATCTTCAAAGCCTAAGGAACTGATCATAGAATTTTAGAATGAGTTCCTCTTAAAATCTAAATTTTGATAGTCCCACCTATATTTGATTGGTTTCCTTATAACTCATCAAAATAACACAAAATGTCGCATAATTGTTGAAAAAGGACTCAACTTGTTAGAGAAGATAGTGATAGTTGATAAAGATATATTTTCACTACTTGAGAGGATTTGAGCATAGTTCTGGTACATAATTTGTGAAATTTTCATTAGTGAATGTAGCCTACATTCCAAATTTCAAATAGTACGAATGTTGGCCAGCGTGGGCTAGTGACTCAATAAGGAAGTGGTTAAAAATAATTGGGTCCTACTGGAATGAGGCCGCTTTAATTCCCATTCAAAGCATAATGTAATGGGATAGTGGTTTGACAACGTCAAATCCACTAATGGCCTTATCAAAACTAGTGAAGAGCTAGAAAAAGAGAGAAAAAATTGAGTCGAGATCATAGCACAATAAAGGTGTTTAAATATCCTATTAGACCCATCTTGATAATTGCATCAAGTGTGCTAGAGAGAATGAGAGTGGCGATGGCCAATATTGGGGTTTCAAAAAGATCAAATTTATTACATATGTAGTACCATGCCTCTCTTTCACCAGCTACCCACCAAAATGGAAAATTACCATCTTTGTTGTATGCCACCTCAACCATATTGAAATCCCCACATAGCAACTAGGTTGCAATTGGTAGTGAATCAACAATCCATCACTAGAGAAGAGATTTTTCAACAATATCATTTGATGCATAAACATTAATGATCCCAAAGGAATGATTATCAATGTTAAGGAGAATCTAGATGACTCAATGTGTATGGGATTAGACCCATGATCAACCACACAAGCCTATCACCATGGGGATAGGAGGGTGACCGTTTCGCCACGTCCAACCTCATGTTTAATACAATACATTTTATTGGTTGGCCAAATGGAATGACAAGCTAAAGAAAGCAAGAAACCAAATTTCACTTCTTGAAGACACAAAGCATCAATACCAGCATACTTCTGAAGAGTATCCCTAACAAAATACTTCCTAGAGAGGGTTGTTAGACCTCAAACATTCCATGAGAGGAAATTCATGAATGAAACTCATCCATATCATTATAGTTTGGCTCCTCATCCAGAGTGGAGAAGCGATTTTGTAAAAAAATTGGTGGGATTGGACCAATTTGAATAGTTGGAAATGAATGTCTTCATTTCTCCTCCACATATTCTCCTTCTTCTAGAGGTTGAAGACTTTGAGACCTCCTATGAACTCTTAAAATGAGAGGAGACTCAATCGGTTGTGTTATCATAACCGAGGAAGGTTGGGGCATAGCCTTAGGCCTTGGCCTCACTGAAGTGCTATTCGAGCCTATCTGGGCTTCCTTCCTCTTCGTAGAAGGGTTTGAAACTTCTTTCACTAGCTAAGGGTTTTTAGAAACTGCCCCAGAACTATTGGACTTATTTTCCCAGTTGGTAACCGTTGTCCACTTTTCCTCTTGTTTGGCGGTAACACCTTTCACTTGATGGGGCTTATCAGCATCTCATGGTGGCGAGGGAGTATGGTAAACGGAAGAGGGTAATCCTTAATCTTGTGGTGGGCTAACATCTATAACAAGTATTCGAAATATTGAAATAAGTGATCTTTTGGGTATGCCAAAAAGAACCAATTTAAATATCAATGGATTCTTTCAAATCCTATGAAAGGTCAGCTTTGACACATACTCACTTTTTAGGGTGAGATTGAAATAAGATATCTTGTTTGACACAAATAACCCTCCCCGAAGAGGAAGCAATATGCTGCAAGAAATGCACATAGAGAAACGACAAACCAGGAGACTCAATCTAAACCGGGACCTACAACTTGGTTTCATCTAAGATAGTGAAGTCCCAGGTCCATTGCTGGAAAACCAAAAAAGAGGATCAGACATACCAAGGACTGTGGTTTAGAATTTCTTGAACATGATTGAGCTTGGCAAAGTGAAAAATTAAAAAGACTTTAGTCAAATTTTGGATCATATCAAGCTAGGCCCAATGAGGGAACCAAGCCTTTTGAACCCACTCTTTAAGCATGCTTATAGGGGAGCCCTCCTACAAAATAAACAACAAGAGTATGCTACTCTAACCATTGGTATGCAGAATCAATATTCGGCATGGGTAATAGCACATCAGTCAGGGAGTCAAAAGACTTACCTTGTGGAACACTTTCAGAAAAAATTCTAGGGATGCTTGTTTTGAGGGGGATCCATTGAGCAGATCCATTTAACTGCCAACATAAACAAGAACTACTAGGTTAAATTTGGTTGAAGGCATAATAAAACAAAGAAAACCATAGTAAATTTAGTTGTACACACAGTAAATGAGAAAATCCTACACCTAAGGCATGGTATGACACAAGAGGGGACAAGAATGATTGAAAACACAAAAAACCCTAGCAAAGCTCATTTACCTCCACTCTGGTCGTCTTCCATCTAACTTTGATTCCCTAATGATGACATCATGATAACATCATCCTTTCATCAATTTTTTGATATGCTCCATCCTTGCTCTTTTCATGTTGGAAATTCATTAATGTATGGTATTGGCATCATCATTTTTGTGTGTTTCCTTGCCAAGTCATACTTGTTGACATCATCCTAACATCATGCTAGTTCATTAGCTTTTTTATAGCCCAAGATTTTCTAAGTTTCTTGGACTGGGATGTTAACTCATCAATCTCTTTAGTACCCTATTTTATTTTCTCCCAAACTCTATTTCCAATTTCATTATTCTTCTAAATTATGTTGGAGTAAAACTTCATAGCTCAAACCTTAATCTAGTACTCATTTTCTTCAACCTTGAATACCCGCAACTCTGCCACTATTTTGTAAAAAAAAAATTAGAGCCAAATTTTTAGCCTTTCTATACCATAATACCCACCATAAGGTCATCTTGATACCCCAACCTTGACATCTCAAAATCATTTTCCTTATCAGGGTTCCCTCTTTTGAATTGCATACTTTTGCATCCTTGTTCAACCTAACATCCTAATCATCTTCAAATCCTAAGGAATTGATCATAGAATTTTAGCATGAGTTCCTCTTAAAATCTAAATTTTGACAGTCTCACCTATATTTTATTGGTTTCCCTATAACTCATCAAAACAACACAAAAGATCACATAATTGTTGAAAAAGGACTCAACTTGTTAGAGAAGATAGTGATAGCTGATAGAGATAGATTTTCAATACTTGAGAGGATTTGAGCATAGTTTTGGTACATAATTTGTGAAATTTTCATTAGTGAATGTTTTAAAGTAGTTTTAGTTTCATTTATTGCTCGATTTGGCCCTACACCTAGCTGAAAAATCCTTAAAATCATTCTCTATACCCAAAAAGGCATAGATTCAATGGACATGGATGTCGTGGCCATGTAGGTGTTATTATAGGTGATCATTTTCTTGTAGGGAATGATATTTCATATATATTTTCCTACTTTTAATATATATACATGAGTTAATGGGTGATTTAATTGAAGATCTTCATGGTTTGATTTTTTTATGGCTATTGGCATTTTCTTTGAGTGTTGGGTGGCACTTTTGAGGCTAGAGGATGTAGATGGTGATGAAAATGGTATGGTATTTCCATGCCCTGGTTCTAGATCTATGTAAGAGCTTTTGAGATTCATTGTAAAGGGTTGGGTTTTTAAATCTATAAGGTAAAATTCTCATTCAATTCAAGCTTAAAAATTCTATTATAACTTTTGTAAATGCATGTAACCGAGTTTTCTATTTTCATTTGATATTTTTTAATGGTAATGTAAAAATTTCTTAGAAAATCAATAGAAGACATTATCTTTATCTTTGTAATATATTTTTTCTCCTACGTTAATTTATGTTATTTCACATTCAATAAGTTTTGTAAAACTATTGTATTCTCATGTAGTAGTATGTCAAAGCAACAATTATTTCATGGTTAACATGTGAAACTATTAAAATAATTTTGAATTAAGAAGTAGAGGTATATTATTGGAAAAGAAGGGAATTAAAGGATTTAAAATCTAAAAGACAAAGATAAGCACATTAAAATCAAATTTGTTGTAGAATTATGCACTGATCAAACTTGGAAGCCGACCATATTCACTCATTAAAAATCAAGAAAATCATAAGTGATGGTCTATTTCTTTTAGTTTTATTTTTTTGGTCGTTATGCATACTCCACTACTATAAATCTATGTTATTAAACCTATTATAATTTTATGATTTATAAAAACCATAGATGACTATTGCATAGTGTATTCTAATATTTTAATGATGTGTATACTATTTTCATTGATATATCTCAAGATATGTGTGAGCAAAGACCTTTCGTTAGTTGCTTCTTTTAACCTAATTACCTAGAGAAGATTCTAGACATGTTTATTGAATAAAGTAAGCTCTCACAAAGACCAACAATCAGAGATAAAATATAGATTCATACTTCTCAAAGATTATATTCAAGCCTTATTTGTTTTATTCTTTAAAAAATATTTTGGATCACCCTCCCAAGGTTGACAATACTTGAAGTATAAAAGAGTTTAAAACCCTCTTGTTTGTTGGCCTTTTTCAATATTTGAATCAAAGATAGGTGTCTTCCATGTGTAAAATTTTGGTCACATTATTCACAACTTGGTAAGAACCTTAGGGCTGGGGGTTTAACATAAAAAAACAAAAACTTCATTAGCAACTAGACTAGAAATTCCAACAAAGTAAAGTACTAGACTACAAAACCAAATAAAAAAAGGAATATTTTTGGTTGATGCAAGATTATTGATTGGCATAGGATGTATTGCATCATTTGTACAATATGTAACATATATCCTAGGATTAATTAAGCTTATAAAAAGATTATTTGAAAATTAATAATCATCTAAATATGGTCATCGTGTTTCCATTCATGGTGTAATTTATGCATCCACTTGTGGATGGATGAGGATAGTGTACATGAAGTTGTTTGGTCTTCATACTATATATAATTTGTACTTGATACAATATTATCATTTTTTTGTAGGTAGTCTCATCATTTTATCCTATTAGCTTTGTGACTTCAACTACTTGAGAGAAGAGTCTCATTATTTCAAAAATTACTTAAGGATAGCATCATATATTTTGATGTAAAAATATATTTTTCCAAGGTATGGGTTACACCTATTTACTAGATGATTGATTTCTAGAATATATTTCTTATGGGTGAAGTGGGTGAGGTTTCTTCTTATAAGTTGCATGCTATTTAAGGAAATGTGTCTACCTTCTTGCATGAGGATAGCACCCAATATAATTCTTGAAGTCTCTTTTATTGAAAAAGGTTTAGAAAATTTAGGTATAGAAAGAATTGGTGTAATGCACATAACGCACTTGTTAATTTGGAAGGACCTTTTTTCCATCTTTGAATAATGAAAGGAATCATTTTTCATCATGGATGTAAGGGGAGCTATAATTTTCCCATAATCCTTGATAAACTTTCAGTAATATCTTGTAAGGCTCCAAAATTGATGAAGTCTCTTGATAGTTTTGGGTTTAGGACAAATTTTATAGCCTTAATATTTTTTGAACTACTTCAAATCCTTCCATGAAAATAATTCTCCCTAGATACTCCTTTTCATTTTGGTCAAATAATAATTTACAAAATTTGGCACATAATATATTTTTAGAAACAATTTGGAGGGTTTGGTCCAAGTGCATTACATAATTTTACACAAAGATGCCACCAAAGAAGATTGATTTTAATTTTAGATAAATAACCTAAGTATGTTGTACAATAAGCTTTGAAATTTTGATGGTGCTTTGTTGATGACAAATGACATGACTAGAGACTCCCAATGGTTGTCACAATTTCAAAATTAATCTTAGGAATTACCTCCTTATTGATTCATATTGTATTATAGATTGGTTGCAAATCAATATTTGATAAAAATAGGCATTGTGAAGTTCATCCAAGATTTCATAGAGAACCAAAATAAAAAATTGTCCTTGTTCGTAATTTTATTTAACTTACCAAATTGAATACTATTAGGAGTAAGGAATTTTCATTAGATAAATGAATTCTACTTGCAAAAAATTCTAGATAATTTTTCTATTTTAGTATTCTATAGGAATGCATACTGGCAAAGATAAATATTTGGAGGTAAACTCCTAGGTAATAGTTGAATCATGTGATCTTTGGTATGGAATAGTGGTAACTATGTTAGTTATTTTAATAATTTTCATGTTATGATAATAGTTATTATAATTTCATGGATTGGGTTGAAGTGTTTAATTCATTGATGTTGATAGCACCAATTTGGGAAATAATTCCACGAGATATATTTTTAAGAAACTTGTCCATATAGTGATAGATAATGACACTTGGTGATCTATGAGTAATTTTTTTGGGGTGAATTGTTTACCATTAGAAATGAATTACATCCATAGTTCAAAAACTCCCCATAATACGGTTCCAAGGGTTCTTAGCCATTATGTTCTCAAAACCATGTCACAATATCCTAGGAGTAGGAAGCACATATTTGATTTTTTATTAAACTATCCCATTAATACTTGAACATTTCTCCACTTTCCCTTACAAGGTAAGGTCCCTCATTTTCTATCATAAATTAAAAATTTGTACGTGATAAACATACATAATGAACTTATTTTTCTAACCATGATTCAATAAATATATATATGCTTCTACAATTGATGAGGATGGCGAGAGGATTTTTGTAACTAACCCCTTAACCTTAATTATTTGAACGGTCATCACACCTAGCAATACATGTATGAAAATTTTGGGCATGGGTTCCTCACTTGTGTCCTTGGTTGTGTAAGGAAGTTAAGGTAGCAGAACAACTTCCTACACTAATCTTGAGAGGAGAAAAACACAAAACTTTATAGATCTTTAACAATTACAAAAACTTAAACACAAAAATCATGCATTCCACAACACAAATATTTACATGGGGAAAACCCTTTCGAGAGAAAAACCCCACACTCCAAAAGCCGCTCAATATATTATTAAAAAATCAAAAGATTACAATATACTTGCAGAGAAAGCTTCTCACAGGAGTATCACCACAAGAGATCAAGAGACAACCCAACCACTATTAGACTCTCTGAAATACACTCTCGTCTACATACATCCCACCTGCTTATAACAAGATTTTTGGAACCTTCTAGAATTAGGGTTTACAAGGTCATTTTTCATTTGACGTGTTAACAAAAAATATTTGATGAGTCAGCAAGAAAAAACCTTGACATTTCAACGAGAAAAAACCTTGACATGTCAACGGGAAAAAACCTTAACGTTTCAACGAAAAAAAATTCCCCACATCTTGCTATGAGTGTGTAGTATTTGCATTATTAGTCACCACCTATCAACAAAAACTATATATAATTTCAGGGTTGAGACACATTTTCCCAACAGGTTGTTTGTCCTTGATTGCTTGATTTGATTCGTCCTAAGATTCCTTATAACCTTCATACTCTTCAAGTTCTAAAGGGGAAAATACATTAAGTAGATATAAATTTTATTCTATATAACAATGAAAGTATAAATCTTCATAATAATTGTAACATATTCCTTTTTACTTACACACTGACATCTTTAACTTAGTTAAATATTTGATTAATATAAATAATATAAATCAAGGGCTAGGGTCTATAATGGGATGCATTAGTATAGTATTTTTGAATGGAGATGGTTTATATAAATGATGTGTTTTTAACTTTTCTTCATTTAACTTAGCTAGCCTAATGATTCCCATCATTTCCTTTAGTTGAACATTTTGACCTCAACTCAGATCTCATATTTTAATTTTCTTATGAAAAAATATTTAATAAGTTAATTGTCAAATATATATTTGATTATAAATATTTTCAATTAATATTTGATATTCATAAACACAATTGACTCAATTCAATTAGGTTAAATATTTGATAAAATCCTCCTAGGATTTATGGTTAAATCAAACTAGTAGAAGGTCTATAAATTTTGATTGCATTAGCTTAACATGGGAATTTTTGTACCATATGTATCACTATACAAATTATTTTTCTAGGTTTAAAGAGGCTATAGGGATCATATCCACAAAGGGTAATTGTATAGGAAAAAATATTACTTAGCTTGATATATCAAATTGCTAGGATATATACCATCAAATTTAGGAAAATTTGGTTTAGGGATATGTGGGGCTTTTCTTGAGTAAAAGATAGTTTTATAGATGTCCTATTAATTATAATATGGGCCAAAAATATGTAATTGGTGGAGGATATTGAGTATTTATGTTTGACCATCACTAAGGGTGTTTATGTTGGATTTGAATTCATCTAATGTAGTAGTAACTAATCCATTTCTTTTGATCATGTGACACTATCATATAAGGGGTATTGAGGCTATCAAAAATATGATCAAAGTTATATATAAAAATAATTATCTTAATAAGGTGATCACAATGATGTAGGTGTTTGAATAACATCAATGGCTACCTAGGACAAAAAAAGGTTCATAGATAATGTATTAAAATGGTTAACTTGGAGAGAATATCACAATGTGAAAATACCTTATGGAAAAATATTCTAGATAGAGATATGAAATTATTTCTAGTTTAAGAGAAATTGGTCCATGGTTTTAGACTATCAAACTATATATGAGTCAAACCTTAACACACAACTACTTCAAATATGGTTGTCAAAAATAAATAACCTATTGATGACTTGATTTTTAGATAAAAAAATTTATTTAACTAAATTAGATCTACTAATGCTATTGGGAATTAATAATTGGTGGAAATATCATTTAATTACAAAAAGGATAAATCTATCAAAGATGGGCCATAAGTGGAAAAGTTTATATAGGATATGTTTGGTCTATGATATCAAAATTATATAAATCCTATTTTTAAATGGTGCTATCCCAATATTTTAGAGCTCTAACTATGAAGGAATAAACTATCTTATAGCCCAATATCCCATCTCCAAGGTATAATATGAGTAACTTCTCAAGACTAACTAATGGTTGGTGCACCATTGATTACAAATGATCAAATAACTATTAGGAATAAGTTTCAAAAACATTCATAAGGTCTTCTTATATGCTTGGAGGTATGTATAAGCTCAAATTTATATGTGGGGGGGCGGTTGGGGGGGGGGAGGGGGTGATTGGGTATTGAAGTTTAAGAACCCCTCACTTCCCTAGACCTTTTATGGAGAATTTAGCTTAATAAAAAATGGAAGTCACTTAAAGGGTATTTAAAATCTCTCCTGGGGGGGCTAGCGGGGGGGGAATTGGGTATTGAAGTTTAAGAACCCCTCACTTCCCTAGACCTTTTATGGAGAATTTAGCTTGATAAAAAATGGAAGTCACTTAGAGGGTATTTAAAATCTCTCAACAAAGGGTTTCTAGCCTACGACAAAAAATAAACTACTAGCAAAAAAAATGGTAGATTTTGAAAAATATGCTTAGTTCTACTACTTTTATAGCCATTTTATAATCACCAAAATTGTAAGAGGGTGAGGTGAGAGAATATGGTGAGCATTCACAAAATTCCCTAAATTTGATGGTACTATAGAAAATGACCTTAGAGCGAACTTTGATGCTAGATGTTATAATCTTTCCTACAATAAATTAGTTTAATACAAAAATTATAAAGAATATGCATTGAAATAGGAATAAAAAGAGAAATAGTGTATTGAAATCAAAAAATCACATTATAAAATATTGTTATCCTCTTCAAGAGGACAGACTCATTTGATTAATGCTCAATATAAATAGACAATGATTAATGCTCAATATAAATAGACAATGGGTGATCATGCCTCTTTCCTAAGTCCTCAATTTAAAGAAATCATATTAAAGAGAACCACCACTTCACATAAATGTGGGATATTTACAATTAGCTAAAAGGATAACTTACAAAGCATATGCATCCAAAATATTATTTAACACCTAAAGAAAAGTAAATAGTTAGGATGAGGAGTCCTAATAAATCTTGATACATCAATAGTGGATAAATATTAGTGATGCTTAAATGAATTCTTTAGAATTAGTGAATTCTCAATCAAATTTTAATTACTATGATTTTGACCCCGCAAATGTAGATGTGATATGTGTTTATGCATTTTATTTTTGTTAATTTTTAGATTGTTACTTTTAGCTCTCTCAATGATGTTCTTAGATTGTCCTATCTTAAAAGTTAGTTTTGGTATTTGATAGGAACTCATAGCTTGTATTAAACTATGTAAGAGTACCAAATCATTTACAAGAAAATAAATTGAAAATGGTACTCAAACATGCAAGATGCTTTAACTATTTGTACTTGCAAATTCTCAAAAAATACTTCTAATAATACATGAAAATAATAATAATAATTTTAAAATGATGAATCCAAATATTCTAACATATTTTTAAAAACTTCTTTAAATACAATATCAAAAATGAAATAAAATAATTTCACATCTTAAATCGTTACACATTGATCACAAAAATAAATAAATAAACACATTAATCATTTCTGCATTGAGAAAAGTGATCAAATTCATTTTCAACACAAATCTAATTTAAAGAAAAAGGTTTTATTTTCATCCCTAGATGAAATTATTTTGATCACTCACACCATGTACAAGTAAAAATTCATATTATTTTGCCATAAGATTATACACAGAGAAAAAGTATATGAAATGATTGAATACTTGTGTCTCATTAACACCCAACAAACTCTTTGCTCACTCTCTAATAACTATCAAATTAAAGTAAACTGCACAAACAATTAGACATCTTATCAAAAAAGCAAATAGAATTGCAATGCTAACTAACACAAGGTAAGGCGAAACTTTCCATCAAACTAGGCATAATTTCATTCCATCACAAAGAATAATTATGAGTTGGAGAAGGTCCACAACACAAAGATCACATAAATATATTGAAACAAGGTAAATATTATAAGAAATTATAAAGTGTTTTTATTTATCGTATTTATATATAGTTTTTTACACAAAGTATTAATGATAATGAATAATTTTAATGTTTTTAAATTAATTTATAAGATGCAATGTTTACAATGTCATTTTGTAAATTTAATAATATTTCTAGTGATGCAAATTATTGTAGTTTTATATTAATTTTAATTAAAGATTATTTAAATTTTTGTTTATTTTTATGTTTTTTAAAGTTAATCATGAAATAAGAGTAAATAAGTATAATAAATATTTAAATATAAAATCAAGAATTTATTTTACATCTTATTTTTTGAAAAAATAATCTTGCTTGTTTATATTTAGTCTATATAATGGATGTTTAGGTTTTGAATAAGTTGTTAAATTATGTGGAGTTTTATTGGTCTAGGAGTTCATCAATTAATTGTAGGTATTAACATAATATTAGATTTAATTTTTAAGAATAAAATAATATTATAATGACATAAAATTAAATGCAATTAAAAGATAGAATTAAAATATTTCAATATTTGCATTCAATTAGATGATAATGAAAGGAAATTAATTATAATATAGTATTCGAGTTTTCAAATATAAAGAGGATCAAACAAAGGTGGCACAAGGATCCTAAAAAATTACGAAATGGCATGTACCTATTATCTCTAATCTAGCTAAGAAATATAAAAATCACATAAGTGTAGCATCATAAATTGTCACCCTTGACAATTTTGAGATTAAAGTCGAGTGTGGAAACACTTATGTAATGAAAATCAATTGTGGAAGAGGTTGCAAAACTTTGTTTCAAATTTATTAACTTTTACAATTAACCTTTAATATCACACGTACATCAAGAATTGATTTCGGATTTAAACCATAAAACAAACAACATAGAACTTATGTAGAAAAACCCTTTCAAAAAAAACCCACACACTAAAGCACAGATCAATTATATTATAGTAATATGGTAATTACATACAATATGCACATTTTATGCTCTTGCAGTTGTAGTTTCACGCTGATACAAATCTAGAGTGAATTCAACAACATAATGATGTCTCATAAATTACAATCATTCTCTCTACACAAATGCACTAAGGTATAAATAAATGCATTTCATACATGATCATTGATTTTTTCCATGTGTCAATCTTCCAGTCTCTGCATGCATACAAACTGAAAATCAACAACATGCACAAGTCCCAACTGACCTAATTAGAAACCTATCAAACATGCAAGTACATGCACCAACATGCAATAACATGCAAGGATTGCAACTCCAAAACTCAAACAACCTCACATACTAGGCGACCCATAAAGAAAATCAAATTATTGCCAAAATATAACTCACCCATAACTCCAAGTCACTCTAAGTGACAACTCAATCTCTGTTTAGTAACATTCCCCTTAAATCATTAGTCAACGATTCAAATACATACCACATGGCATAAGGGTGCTCCTCCTTGAGGTTTTTATAATTTATAATTCTAAAATGTGCCCATGGTGACAAGTGTCACCCTTGTCTTCACTTGATTGAAGAGATAAACTTGCATACAAGTGGACCCCCTACCAATAATTATTTCCAAAATACATTGCCACATGTTAGCATGACACCCATTCTAGAGGGTTTAATGCTTGATTCCTTTCCAATTGAGCGTCCATGTGACATGTGTCACAATCTTGCACTTCATACCTTACATGTAGGATGTCAACTCTCTGTTGGGTCCCACAAAGTAACTTAGCAATTTAAAAACAAATATTATTACATTTAATAAATAAATTCAGCAACTTAGGGGTAAATAATTAATTAAATAATCATGGGATTCACTAAGGTTGAGACACCTTAATCCCAACATTCTCTCACTTATCGAAGACCTTTAGGAGTCTTTGTATCATTGCTCAGGCCACAAGGCCCATAGAACTAGCACACCATATGAACTTCTTTGTGCTCATTGGCTTTTTCAATGCTTCTACAAAATTCACTAAAGTGTCCACATTTTCTAAGTTAACCTTTCCATCTTCCACCATATCATGAAAAAATGGAACTACACATCAATGTGCTTTGTTCTGGCATGTGGAAAGTATGATTTTTCACTAAGTAAATAACACTTTGGTTGTCACAATGCAATTTGTCCTACATCAAAATAATATTTGAATAATCTTGAGCCAAATGGATTCTTTGCAAGCATGAGTAGTTTCCATGTACTCTTCTTTAGTAGTGGACAGAGTAATTGATCACCCATGTGACATGTGTCACAATCTTGCACTTCATACCTTACATGTAGGATGCCAACTCCCTGTTGGGTCCCACAAAGAAACTTAGCAATTTGGAAACAAATATTATTACATTTAGTAAATAAATTCGGTAACTTAGGAGTAAATAATTAATAAAATAATCATGCAATTCACTAAGGTTGAGACACCTTAATCCCAATATTCTCTCACTTATCAAAGACCTTTAGGAGTCTCTATATCATTGCTCAGGCTGCAAGGCCCATAGAACTAGCACACCATTTGAACTTCTTTGTGCTCATTGGCTTTGTCAATTCTTCAACAAAATTCACTAAAGTGTCCACCTTTTCAAAGTTAACATTTCCATCTTCCACCATATCACGAACAAAATGGAACTACACATCAATGTGCTTTGTTCTGGCATGTGGAAAGTATGATTTTTCGCTAAGTAAATGACACTTTGGCTATCATAATAGATGGTAATTTATCCTGCATCAAAATAATCTTTGAATAGTCTCTTAAGCCAAATGTCTTCTTTGCAAGCATGAGTAGTTTCCATGTACTCTGCTTTAGTAGTGGACAAAGTGACTACAACTTGTAGCTTACTCATCCAACTAATTGAACCACCAAACATCGTGAAAATATATCCATTGGTGGATCTCTTGTTTTCAATGTCACCCATCCAATTAGAATCCACATATCCAAAAATTCTCACTAAATGTTGAGGTCCAATAAGATAACCATGAAAAAATAGGGCATACTCAAAAGTACCCCACAAGTACTTAAAACCCCTCTTAACTGCATCCCAATGCACTTGTCCAAGATTATACATAAATCAACTAAGAACTCCAATTGCTTGGAAAATTTCTAGCCTTGTACAGCCCATAACATACATCAAGATGCCAAAAACAGTTGCATAAGGAACTCTGGTCATGTTCTCCATCTCGGTTGTAAATTTTGGAAAATCCTCCAAAGAAAGCTTCATCCCCTCCATAACAGGAACAACTAACTATTTGCAAGTAGTCATGTTGAATCTCTCCAACACATAGTTCACATACTTGCTCTAGCTTAACCAAATATTTTTGTTAGCTCTATTTCTTCTAATCTCAATCCCTAGAATATACCTTGTTGCACTCAGATATTTCATCTCAAACTATGCTAACAACTAAGAATTCAAATCTGAAACCATACTTTTTATATTTCCTAATAAACAACATATCATCCACGTGCATGACAATAATGAGAATACAACCATTTTTTAGTCTTGTAATAGACACAATGGTTAGATTTGGATCTCAAAAATCCCAAGGACAACAAATAGGTGTCAAAATTTTGGTACCACATCCTACGAGATTGTTTTAGACAATACAAATATTTTCTCAACTTGCACACCAAATTCTCTTTCCCTTTCACAATGAAATGCTCTAGTTGTGACATAAATTTCCTCCTCCAAATCACCACGAAGGAAAGTTGTCTTCACATCCATTTTCTCAACTTCAAATTCATAAGTTGTTGCAAGTGATAACAAGAACCAAATGGATGTCAGATTAGCTATGAGAGAGAAATTCTTCCCTTAATCTATTCCCTACACTTGGGAATGTCCCTTCATGACCAACCTTTCCTTATGCTTCTCAATACTACCATTAGGACCCATTTTCCTCTTGAACACCCATTTACAATCAACAGGTTTACGTCCTTCAAGAAAATATAGTAGATCCCATGTGGCTTTCATTTTCAATGCCTCCATCCAAGACTTTGCATCATGCATACCCATAGCCTCTCTAACAATCCTAGGCCTATCAATGTTAGCAATCAAAGCAAAAATGAAACTAGAGTCTAACATAGAATACCCAAATCTATCAAGTTGTTGCCTTTCTCATGGAGACTTCCTCAATGGTTGAGGTTGGTGTTCCACCTCTTCTTCAAAGTTTCTAGAGCTCTCCTCGTCATCAGGTCCACCAAGAGTGCATAGTTCATCCTTTTCAGGAGTAGGTGGAATTTGAACTACCTCCTATTGGAAACAAGCTACACTAAGAGGGGGGGTGAATCAATGTTGTGAAAAAATTAACTTCATTAATCTTTATCATCAAGCATTAGTAACATTCAATCATAATGCATAAACAGGAAAATAAACACAACACCATAACACCAATATTTTTACGTGGAAACCTTGTTAGGGGAAAAACCATGATGGATGGCCAATCCACCATTGATATGAGTATAATCAAATGAAGATTACAAAATGGGGAATGCACTTGCATTCAGGCGCACTACCTAGAGCTCACTACTCAAAGAGAAAGGCTCACTACCATACAAGATTTCAGATTAAAACCATTTGAGATTTTGAACTGAGAAATTTAGCATCTACAAATTCCTTATTATAGTTCTGGATTAAGCACAATAATATATTTTTTGCCTTACATACTAGTTATGTACTTCTTCATTGTTCTTCTCATACACACAATACATATCTTCTATGCACAAGTGAAATTGCACATTATCTCTCTTCTACTCTGCTCTTATTCACACTTTGCACCAAAATAAACTTCATACATCACACAAAATGATACAGACAATCTTATATATATATCCGCAATATGGGATTCAATTACACTTTGTCGACTTCAATAGAACACAAAATTAATTACAGCTGTCAGTTAGATCCTTAATTAAATCTTTATGTGCATCCTCCAAAGTTGGTTAAGACATAGAGGGGACCCAAAAAAATATGATCGAGCACGAAAACATTTAGTTAAATACTCCTTATACATCCGCAAAATAATGTATTCATGAGGTCGACTCCAATACAAGAAAAACAAGGAATAGGCTAACCGGATCTTCTAGCTTTCACACGAATTGATACGAGCCACTGCGCTTCTATAGTAATAGAGACAATATGCCAAGAATAATTTTTTGAGATGCACAATACAAGCTAATAAACTAAAATCTTCATACAGATCGATGAACACTTTGTTACCGAATACTCTATTCTTCCTTGACAACTTTCAATCTTCCTGTCTGTATGAAAGAATGATAATGTGTGTATCTAATCATCGACTTGAGTTTCCATCAATGACAACACTAAGTGATACTGCAGTGTCTCTTTCCAACAATCTCCCCCTTTGGCATTGATGGCAACACTTAGTGAAAAATGACTAAGTGTCAGACCAATACCAAGATAGACTACACTGCCTTCTCCAAAATTCAAAATACAATTCTCCCCCTGAGATAATTGAACATTTTTTAATCCACTTCTTCTCCCCCTTTGACATCAATAGAAAAGGTAGGGGTCACATACTGAAAATGGATCAATGTATCAAAACTGCTATGCAAAAAGTGTTACTCTAACTTACATGAGCTGAAAGATGTCTGCAAAGTCTTTCTTCAGCTGAATCAAATTTTTATCCAAAATTTGTTTGAGACTTTCCAATATTGTAATATGACCATAGATCAAATAAGATTGTGTCTCCGCAGACTCCAGGTTGGCCGGATCAACAACTCCTATAGATTCTTCTCCTTCTTTTAGAGCACTTGTCAATATGTCAAGTTTTGGACAAATTATGCTTCTGAGTTCACAAGTTCTGGCAATAATTTTATCATTTTCATGCTTCAAACCTTTTATATTATTGAGCAAGGACATTACTTTGCCTTCTACTTTCCCAACACCACCGGAAATCAGATCAAATGCTTCAGAAATAGCACTTAACTTGTTTTCCAATTCTTTGAACTTTTTCTCATTTCCTTCAATAAACTATGAAAAAGACAAACATGCTTTGTAGATCTTTCCTCCTTTTGATAAAGAATTTTGCACATTCTTGATACATGTGGTTAAAATTATTTTGTCGTGGACAATCATCTTTTTCATTCCATTAAACCTTTTAGCATCAAATTCATTTCGCACTTTCACCATGGCTAACTTTTCTAACTACTCAAAGTGAGTATCAGCTGAGTTGATAAGCCTTTTTAGTTCACTGGAGGATGAACTAGTCGGATCTTTTACATAGGATGGCATTATCTTCTCCAGTACTTTGGATGCAAGGTTTAGTATCTCACTATCTTCAATGTGTGATTTTAGTACCTCTTCTTTGGCCTGTGCTTGAGCAATCGTAGCTAATTTCATTTTATGGATTGGGCTTAATCTAGATAGGTCAAGAGGACCTTCAATCAGTTCTTGATCCAATTCTTCCTTTTGTCCAACCAAAAATTTCTTGACTGCCTCAACAGTGTCTCTTATTTCAACCGGGACTGCTTTTACATTATCTTTCAAGTTTCCTCAACTATTGCTTCCTTAGTTGAAGGTTTTGATTTATCTTCAGAGATCTCTACCTTTTCAACTGATACATTCTTAGGTGCCTCAACATCCATAGGGATTTCGATGTTAACAACAACATCAAAATTACTGCTTCTTTCACCGAATCAGATGAGACATCGTCAGCATGTGTTTCCTTAGCCACAACTTCAATTCTTTCATTCAATAGTATTTCCCTCAGAATTTTCTCTGTCTCTTTTGTGACATTGTTGGTCAGACCAATCATAAGCTTATTAACCCTTGTTTTTCTTTTGAATTTCTTTTGGGATTTGTTCAAAAGTGTCTTCATCTCATCCACAGACATCACTAGACATAGTTCAACAAGAATCCTTTCTCTCATTTTTTCCTCTTATGTTCTATCACTCAACCTTCTTGATTCCAAAATTTCATACAAACTCTTTGCAAACTATGTATAACATCAATCAAAACTTTATTGAAAACATTCATAGGTTTTATAGTTGCTTCTTCAAGAATTATTTTGTCAGATTCATCAAAAGATTCGTACCATTTACAAAGTGGTTTTAGATTTCCATCCTTAACCAAAGCTTTTTCAACTACTTGTACTGACATACGTGGTTTTTCAGTCTTTGCTTTCTTCTTTGTTTGTTCACCTTCACCAGAAGGATTTCCTTTTGTGATTGTTGTTGCCTTGGTGTCTTGATGCCTGATCTCTTTTACTTCTTCATCAGACTTTATTTTCTCATCATCAGAAACAACCATATACACTCTCTTGCTCTTTTTCTTATCTTCCTTTTTGAATCCCTTAGAATTAGTTTTTACAGGGGTTAGCTTTGTTGTAGGGGTTGAATGAGATACAAATCTTCTAGTGGTTCTAGTTCAAGCAGATGGTTTTGTCAGACCAACTGATTGAGTTATAGTTGCCTCCTTAACTTCTTGCTTAGCTGCTTCAGCTTCTTGCCTCTTTTTTCTGGCTTCTTTTAACAATTCTGCAGATACCCCCATGCTTTCTGCAAGAACTTATACTTCTTTTCCGACTCTCTTAGTAATCACAAGTTTTCTAAGTTCATTATGGACTATGTGTCCTTCTCTACATATGTGTTGAATCTTTCCTCTATCGGATCCACTGGTTAGATCAATATGTGTTGAGCGTACATATCCAAAACTTTCCCATCAACTTCATATCCCATGGGCATGATCCAGATTGTTCTCGGATCAACCGCTTCCATCATACACTAGTCAACATCCACCATGAAACAAATTGAGTCCTTGTACTTTTCTACAATAGAGGTAGGAATCCTCTCCCTTCTTTGCATCATAGAATGAAAATTTTTAAAGAATCCCCACATAGTTGCATTCCTTGTTTTGATATTTGTAACATTGTATAATAGATCTCTGATCTGTTCAGCTACTGGCTTGTCCTTTTTCCATTAAACTTTTCCAACTCCCAGAACTTCACCTATGAAATAACAAAATAAACACAAAATCAGGGTACCATATTTAAAAGAATTTTTCTTGTCTTTCTTTATCTTTTCCTGATTTTCCATTAACTGAATTCTCAGCAATTCATAGAGGTCATAGTCTACATTTTCCTTCACCATTTGGTAAGCGACATAGATTATTGTGCTAGACACTGATTTATCTCGACTAGAGTGGTAGATCTTGTATCCAATGACCATGGATGCAAATTTGAAATCTATGTTGACAATGTTGTCAATAGTCATTGCTCATCTATCATATGTTGATCCCGTGGCATCAGTGACTGTTTGGTTTTTCACAGACTTCAGAATAGGTAATCCACCGGAAGAGTTTAGATTGGTTATTGCACCGATAGATTCCTTTCTAATTCTGAATGAAATGTTGAGCCACATGAACTCATCATGCACTCGACTCAAACAATAACGACCCACTCCAACTCTCCAAATATGGGAAATCTAACCATCTGTGTGAATTTATTTTTTTCCAGGATTTTATGTTCTGGATTTACACAATAATCTTCACCAATGATATGATTATTGTACAAATTTAGTAGTTGGAAACTTCCTAGTTCTCTAATATTTTCATGAATATAAACCCTAATGTCCTCTATGTGTAAAACTCCATGCGGAACGGACGAAAATGCTCCTAGAGGATCAGTCTCAAGGGATTTGTAAGGATGCCACTTAAATTTGGAACAAGGTCAATCTTTAACTTCAACTACCAAAGGAGTATTCATTTTCCCAAATCACAATCTTACATTGAAGTTTTCTAAAAAATACTTTTTTCGCCATATTGGAATTTGAATGTTGAAACACTTCCAACGCTTGAATCTTGCCTCAAATTGCCAATGAGCTCTCTAGACTTCTTCTCTTCCAAATGCAAGGTAAAAAGTGAAGTGTGGAAATCACCTTTTATTGTTTACACACCTAACTCTTTTATCGCAATAAATGCTTTAACCCTAATACATCTGGTTACTCTATATCTATACACAGTGACGAATAAGACATCTGTGGACCTCCAATATAGAATACTATTTCCTCCAATGATTTCAACAACATTCATTGAGCATCTATGCATCTACTGAGCACATCCACATCCGATGTCACTTACCAGTTTAAGGGTTTGTATGATTTTCTCGACTGCTCCCCCTAGGCTAGGGGCATGAGACTAATTCCCGGAGGAATTACCAAAAATAGGTTTTGGTGTTGCCACATTTTCTTCAACCGCAATAGAAGGATATTTCTTCACCCATTTCTTCTACATCTGATGTTTGACTGCATCTACAGTGAGTTTTCCTTTTCCTTTGATATCCTTTTGCATGTTTTTCCTTTTTTTTATTAGACCTTTTATGTTCCAGCAATGTGTTGCAATATGACCAAATTTTTTACACTTGTAGCACACAATATTTCTCTTTCCAAACCAGTTATTCCACTTATTTCCTCTTGATCTGCACTGGTTAGCAATATGGCCAAGTCTATTGCATGTCTAGCATCTTATGTTTCTATGAAATTTATTCATAATAATTTTGCATTCATTTGACATGAACAATCTTATGACACTTAAAACATTGACCTGAGAAAGATGGACCACTTTGGTTCATCCTACTTCTACACTGAGAATCCATGTGTCCAAACTTATTGTAATTATAATAGTATCCATTAAACCTTTGAGCATTAGGTTTCCTTACAGGATACTTTTCAGATTTGTTCACTTGGTTTCCTTGTCTAAATCTTCTTTGCTCATATCTGGAACTTATCCTTCTTCATATCCAAGACCTTGCTTGTCACAATGAGTCCTCTGACTATTAATTAGTTCATCAAGCATGGAAAAACTAGCTTTGAACTTCTCTTTAAAATCATTGGCAATAGCAAATTCATTTTTGAAATCATCCAATTGTCTTTCAAGTGCCTCTTCATTGTTCTTAGATTGTTCCAGTTCATCATCCAATTGACTGCACACTTCAGATTTTTCTTTTAGGTACTGTTGTAGATTCTCTTCATTCTTCTTCCTGTCTTCAATCTCCTTGGTCATCTTAATCTTGATGGATTCCATCTCATGCTTTAGGATTGTATTGTCTTTGGTAAGCTTTTCATTTTCATCTGTCTTTTCTTTTAGGGCTTGATTGAGGTGTTCTTCTTCAATGCTCTTACTATCATTCTGTTTGATCTAATCACAGAGTTCCTTTCTCTTTTCTCTAGAATTATTGATTGTGTCTTTCAGAGATTCAATGAATGTCTCAACATCTGAGATATTTTCTTGCAATTTATGAACTTCATCCTTTGAATAATCAAGATAATCTAGGGCCACCAAATTTTTTTGATGAAGACTGCTTGAATCCATTAGAACACCTTTCAAGATATCCCCAAGTGGTTCTAGACTTCTTTCAGAGGAACTAGCCCTGATACCAATTGTTGGAAACAAGCTACACTAAGAGGGGGGTGAATTAGTGTTGTGCAAAAATTAACTTCATTAATCTTTATCATCAAGCATTAGTAACATTCAATCATAATGCATAAACAGGAAAATAAACACAACACCATAACACCAATATTTTTACGTGAAAACCCTGTTAGGAGAAAAACCACGGTGTATGGCCAATCCACAATTGGTTTGAGTATACTCAAATGAAGATTACAAAATGGGGAATGCACTACCTAGATCTCACTGCTCAAAGAGAAAGTCTCACTACAATGCAAGAGTTCAGATTAAAACCATCTAAGAGTTTGAACTGAGAAAGTTAGCATCTACAAATGCCTAATTATAGTTCTGGATTAAGCACAATAATAGATCTATTGCCTTACAGACTGGTTATGTACATCTGCTTTGTTCTGCTCATACGCACATTATAGATCTTCTATGCGCAAGTTAAAATGAACATTATCGCTCTTCTTCTCTACTCTTATTCACACTTCACACCAAAATACACTTCATACATCATACAAAATGATATATACAATCTTATATATATCCGCAATATGGGATTCAATTACACTTTTTCGGCTTCAATAGAACACAAAAATAATTACAGTTAATGTCGGCTAGATCCTTAATTAATTCATTATGTGCATCCTACAAATTCAGTTAATACATAGAGGGGACCCAAACAAACATGATCGAGCATGAAAACATTTGGTTAAATACTCCTTATACATCTGCAACATAATGTATTCATGAGGTCGGCTCTAATACAAGAAAAATAGGGAATAGGCTAACCGAATCTTCTAACTTTCACATGAATTGATATGAGCCACTGTGCTTCTATAGTAACAGAGACAATGTGCTAAAAATCATTTCTAGAGATGTGCAACACAAGATAATAACCTGAAATCTTCATAGATATCAATGAACATTATGTTACTGGATACTTTGTTCTTCCTTGACAACCTTCAATCTTCCTGTCAGTATGAACAAATGATAATGTGTGTATCTGATCATCGACTTGAGTTATCATCAATGAAAACACTAAGTGATACTACAGTGTCTCTTGCCAACACCTCCTTTTTATCTTCCTTCTTTGTTTATAGATCAATTGTGGAAGGTTTCATCTCACAAAATATCACATTTCTATTATAGAGAACCTTCTCTGCAATTGGATCCCAAAGCTTGTACCATTTCACACTAACACCATAGGTGATGAATATACATTTCACTACCTTTTTCTCCAACTTAGATCTCTTCACATCAGGCACATGAGCATATGCCTCACAACCAAAGACTCAAATATGTATCATTGAATTCTTCTTTTTAGACCACACCTCAATGGGTGTCTTTTCGACAAGAGACAAAGTAGGAGACCTATTAATCAGGTAACTTGCAGTAGCAACAACTTCAGCCCAAAACTTATGTTCAAGGCTAGCACCACTCAACATACTCCTAGCCCTCTCCATCGGAATTCTCTTCATCCTCTTTGCAACTCAATTTTTTGTGGAGTGTGGATTTTTCTTGTCTCTCAATCCCATGGTCCTTACAAAACCAATCAAATTCTATGGAACAAAACTCACCATCATTATCCATCCTCAAGAATTTGATTTTTCTACTATTTTGGTTTTCAACCAGGGATTTGAACTCCTTAAACCAACTGAAAACTTTATATTTTCTTATGAGGAAATACACAAATGTCCTTCTAGAATAGTCATCTATGAAAGAGAAAAAGTACACAGATCTAGACAATGAAGGAATATTAATTGGACCAAACACATCATAATACACATAATCCAAAACCCCAAAATATTTGTGAGAACTAGAATAAAAATAAAAATAGTGTTGTTTTCCATATATACAATGTTTGCAAAAATAAAACTCAAGATTGAAATCATCAAGGCCTTCAACAAGGCTCTTATTTTTTAGGGCTCTAGGACCCTTCTCACCATGGCCAATCCTTTGGTGCCACAACATTATTTTCTCAGTAGGAAGTTTCATTTACAAAGCATTGGAACCCTTAGGTACCCAAAAATCATGACCATCAAATGTAGACACCAAAGTCTTCTTTCTGCTCGATCTGATGGTGAGGATGAAGAATTCAAAGCCCTTTTCTTGGACTTCACATAAGAACTATTGCACTGAATCATTCATGCATCCATCTTATACAAGGTTCAAATCCTAACACCCTTAGAAAGCACCATAGTACCTTTATTCATCTTGCATTATCTACTTGAGAAAACAACTTGCACTCCCACGTCACCAACTTACTCACTGAGAGTAGGTTTCACGCCAAACCAAGGATGTGTAGAATACCATAAATTCCCCTCACTCTACCATCAGGGAATAGAATCATGACTCTATGTGTGTCAAGATTCCCATAAATTATAACAAGGGTTATTGAATGATCTACTCAAACCATTCATGCTTACATCTAGTTTCTCACAATCCTTTATTGGCATAAATACACACTCCACTAAAGTATACAACCTTATCTTATTAATCCATTATCATTATTATAGCCTATGTTCCATCCTCTTCATGATTAATCCACATGTTCTATAGCCTCTTTACCACCCTTTCTACCAACCAATTGATATAGGCATTAACTATCAACCCTCGTCATGTGCAACCTATCATTTTTTGCTTGAAACTTGCTCCTCAACCTTTTTTTACCATCCTCCATTCATCCCCAATGACTTCTTTATTATTTTTGTGCTTCATTTACTACCAAATCATCCCTTAAAATCATTTTACTACTCAAACATGGTCATCCCTTTGGACCTTAAAAACTCCATAAATCAACCCTCTTTGGACTTCTATTTTTACCCCTTTATCCATTTGTTTCTAGTTTTTCCTAGTTTTGAAACTCATTGTGATCCATGTGGCTTAATAAGACATGATATTTATTCAATGATTTGATTATATTTAGTATAGCTATACATCTTGTATTAACCTTATAATGCTAAATTCAAAGAATATTTTTGGATGTATACAATTTGATTAGAGGGATATTTCTTGTTTGATTTGCATTCACATTGGTTGTTATATCTTGTACTTGATCTAATCATATCGTAAAAATACACTTGATGTGTTAATTGAGGTTTCAACTAGTTTTATAACTCATTGTGATCCATGTGGGGTAATAAGATATGATATTTATTTAACCATTTTTCCCTATTTAAATCATTCATGATTCAAGATCCCTATCTATGAAAAAACAATAAGTGCATATTATAATGTGTTCTTTCAATTAGTTTGTATCATGCATTTATGTTTGCTATGAGTTGTAAATGCATTAAGGCCTAAGGGAATGATAAAAATAAACTTGAAATATCAAGGGTGTCATTTAGATTTAGTTTGGTGAACTTTAGCATGATAGAAAATATCATTTTTACTGTATTTATGAAAAAATAGAAGGGTTTATGTGCATATATGAATTGGGGGTACTTTTTGATTTATTAAAAAAAAAAAATGACTTGTTTTAGCGATTTATAAGGTTTTTAGGATAGTCATAGGTTCATTAGGAAAACCATAAGTTCATTAGAGTAGTCATAAATTCATTAGGAAATTCATAACTTGATATTGTGATGGTTATAGGCTCATTAGGATTGTCATAACTTCATTAGAATTGTCTAAGGTTCATTAGGATAGTCATGAATTCATTAGGACTGTCATAAATTTATTAGGATAGTCATAACTTTGAATTTAGTGCATCATGGGGCCAAACTGGCAATGCCAACATGTCTGGATGAGCGGGTTTATGATAGACAAGGTCTTATTTCATGCCCCATCTTGCTCGAACGTTATTGGCTACATTGTGTCAACACTTTCTCTTAAGTGCCCTAAATGCCAAAAAGTGGAAAACTTTATCAGACTATTTCTTAGAAACCATGGCACCTATAAATATTTAGTCTAAAGATACAGGTTCATGTAAGTTCCCTCCACAATAATCTTTCTCAAATTTTTAAATCTCCAATCCATTTGACTGTGGTAGTATTTTTTAAATGTTGCAAAATGTGTCAAATGTGTTTAGTAAAAACTTGTCAAGAGCCATACTTTTTATTTTGTTCATTGTGTGACTAAACCGACAGTGTCAATATGTTTGAGTGGATGGGTTTATGCTAAGCAGGGTCTTGTTTCGTACCCCGGTATGCCAGATCATTCTAGGCTACATTGTGTTAGTGCTTTCTCTTAAGAGCCCCAAGTGACAAAAAGCGGTGAACTTTGATGAGTTGTGTCTCAAAAATCATGACACTTAGAAATGCTTTTTTTGAAGTTATAGGGTCATGTAGGGTCACTCTACAATAAACTCTCATTTTTTCATATCTCCAATCCATTTGGCCATGGCAACAAGTTTTCACACATTGAAAAGACATCAAATGCATTGAAGAGAAAGTTGCAAGGTAACATAATTTTTGTTTTGTTCATCGTGCTTCCAAACCAACAATTCAACATGTCCAGATGGGTGGGTTTATTCTAGTCAAAGTCCTATTTTTTGTTGGGAAAACTATTATTAGTGTTCACATATTTGTTAGAATTATTAGTTGCATAGTTTGTTTAATAGATTATTTGATTAATGATCGTATGTTGAGTTGTTAAAACAACTCAGTCTATTTAAAATTATTGTTTCCTAAATAATAGGATATGAAAATCCTATAAATATGTTTTATGTATTTGAATGAAATGAAGTGAATGCAATCATATTATCTTGTGTTTAATATTTTGCAGCTTCTCTTACTCTGCCCAAATTCCCAACATGGTATCAGAGCAAACAATATTGAAGGGATTGTAAGATCTCGAAGATTTGATGTCATCACCAAAATTGTGCTTTGAAGATGTGAGAGACAGATAAGGCATGACTATATCCACCTAAAGTGTGGAAATCAACTCTGAAGAGTTGTTTGTCATCCTAAGCGGTGGCTCTTGCATTCTTCCACCCGACTTGAGGAGATTGTAACATGTGCACATAATTCTTCTCCATCGACATCGCACCAGGATGGACTCTTCTCTTCTTTTTTTTCTCCTCTGTTATCCTTTGTTGAGAGTTTAGTTAGCTTGGACTGGTGTATTTCAAAAGTTTCTCGTCTGCATTCATCGAAAACAATTCCCTCCTGAGACAACATCGTAGTATTGTGCCCAGTCGGCTAAGAACTACGTTCTTCACTTAATAAGCAGAGTCAACTTTCATTTATTAGGAGACGTGCACTTAGAAAGCTTCCATGGCCTAGAAAATGGGACGAGAGGAGTTTTTATGATGTTGTGTTAGCTACAATCTTGAGTAGGAGGATGGAGGCAATGAAGGAAGGAGGTCAATAAGCAATCTCTCGTCAGTCACCAATGATGAGGCCGCATGCATGATATGGTGACAAATATATATGTAATGTGTTTTATTTTTTTCAGTTTTTCAGTGTGGTGTGTGAATGCTGAAAAAATGATCGTATTGGAGAGCAGATGACTGCAAAGATCCTCTGACTATGGTGATCCTCTGACTATTGTACTTCATTAGAAGATAATTGATCAGTGAATACGTTCATTGGAAATGGTGATCATGTGCAACAAGTTCTAGACAATAAGATCCAAACAGTAGTATGCAACATGATATGATTCATTTTTCAGTGTTCCTAGTTGTGTGAATAAGTGGAATTTCACATTTTGGAGAGAATATAACCAATGTTCCATTTCCATTTCATTCAAAATTGACTAAAGTCAAGGGTAGCTTCCAGTGGTAGTAGGGGTTGTCTATGTTGTTCGAGATCGAGTGCAGTGATCAATAATAGTGACTATAATTAAGAACATTGTGTTCTTATGGAATGTAATGGGAAAAAATTTCTAGTATGGGTTTTTTAGATTTGTGATATGAATGTTGATTCATATATCACTTCCCTAGTGTAAAATAGTGTAATGAACAAAAGCACTAACGTAATGCAATTCATGGATCTTAAAAGGGTTTGTGGGAGGTTCTAGAAAACCACAGGAGGTGGACAGTCGGTGGGTTCCTGTTCATGTCTAGGTTTGTGGTAAGCCTCTATGAAAACATGAAAGGTTGATGGGAGGTGTCTTTCATTTTGAATCAATATCATGAGCTTGAAAAGGGTTGGGCTTACTACAGGTGGAGTGTGAGTTCTTATCATGTTCACACTAAGAGGGGGAATGTTGGGAAAACTATTGTTAGTGTTCACATATATTTGTTAGAATTATTAGTTACATATTTTTTTTAATAGGTTATTTGATGAATGATCGTATGTTGAGTTGTTAAAACAAATCGATCTATTTAGGAATATTGTTTCCTAAATAATAGGATATGAAAATCCTATAAATATGTTTTATGTATTTGAATGAAATGAAGTGGATGCAATCATATTATCTTGTGTTTAATATTTTGCAGCTTCTCTTAATTTGTCCAAATTCCCAACATTTTTCACCCCATCATGCTAGATTGTTCCAGGCTACATTGTGTCAGCTTTTTCTCTTAAAATCCCTACATGCCAAAAAGTGGCAAACTTTGACAAGCTATTTCTTGAAAAATGTAGTAGTTATAAATGTTTCATATGAATGTATAGGGTCACCTAGGGTCCCTCTATAATAACCTCTCTCATTTCTCCATATCTCCAATCCGTTTGTCCATGGTGATAAGTTTTTGCATATTGAAAAAAGTGTCAAAATGTATTGAAGAGAAAGTTGAAAGGTAGCATAATTTTTGTTTTGTTTGTCATGCAGCCAAACTGACAGTTCCAACACATCCAAGTGGGTGGTTTTATGCTATTAAAGGTCATGTTTTGCACCCCATCATGCCGGATTGTTCCAAGCTACATTGTGTCGACGCTTTCTCTTAAGAGCCTAAGTGCCAAAAAGTGGAAAAAATTGATGAGTTGTTTCTTAGAAATCATGGCACTTAGAAGTGTTTTTTCTAAAGGTATAGGATCATGTAGGGTCCCTCCAAAATAAACTCTCAATTTTTCATATATCCAATCCATTTGGCTATGACAATAAGTTATCGCACGTTGAAAAAAGCATCAAATGCATTGAAGAGAAAGTACAAGGTGGCATAATTTTTGTTCTATTCATCATGCAGACAAACTGATAGTGCCAACACATATGGTTGGGTGGGTTTATTCTAGGTACGGCCTTGTTTCACTCCCCAACATACCGAATTGTTCCAGGATACATTGTATCGACGCTTTCTCTTAAGAGCCATAATTGCCAAAAGTGGTGAACTTTGACAAGCTATTTCTTGGAAACCGTGGAACTTAGAAATGTTATATCTAAAGGTATAGGGTCATGTAGGGTCCCGCTACAATAACCTCCCTTATTTTTTCATATCTCCAATCGATTTGGTCATGGTGACAAGTTTTCACACATTGAAAAAGTGTCAAATGGATTGAAGAGAAAGTTACAAGGTGGCATAATTTTCATTTTTTTCATCACTAGGAAAAATCGACAATTCCAACATGTCTGCATGGGTGGGTTTATGCTATGAAAGGTCCTATTTTTCACTCCAACATGTCAAATCATTCTAAGCTACATTGTACCGACACTTTCTCTTAAGACCCCTAAGTGCCAAAAAGTGAAATTTGATGAGTTGTTTCTCAAAAACTGTGACACTTAGAAGTGTTATTTATGTTCAAAAGTATAGGATCTTGTAGGGTCTCTCTATAATAATGTCTCCTATGTTTTCATCTATCCAATCCATTTAGTCGTGGCAACAATTTTTCACATGTTGAGAAAGCATCAAATGCATTAAAGAGAAAGTTGCAAGGTAGCATAATTTTATTTTTGTTCATCGTGCAACCAAACTGACAATTCCAACATGTTCAAGTGGGTGGGTTTATGTTAGGCAAGGCTTTGTTTCACACCCCATCATCTTGAATCATTCCAAGCTACATTGTGTCAGTGCTTTCTCTTAAGAGCCCTAAGTGCCAAAAAGTGGTAAATTTTGACAATTTGTTTCTTAGAAACCATGACACTTAGAATTATTTCATCTAAAGGTATAGGATCACAAAGGGTCCCTCTACAATAGCCTCTCTCAATTTTTCATAGCTTCAATCCATTTGGCTATGGCGACAAATTCTCACACATTGAAAAAAGTGTCAAATGTATTTAAGAGAAATTTCCAAGGTAGCATAATGTTTATTATGTTTGGTGTGTGGACAAACCAATGGTTCCAAAACATCCGAGTGGGAATTGTTATGCTGGGCAAGGTCCTATTTTGCACCCCAGCATATCAGATCGTTCTAGGTTACATTGTGCCAACGCTTTCTCTCAAGAGCCCTAAATGTAAAAAATTGGTGAACTTTGACAATCTATTTCTCAAAAACCATGGCACTTAAAAAACATTGTGTCTGAAGGTACATGGTTCTTTAGGGTCCCTCTATAATATAATAACCTCTCTCAGTTTTTCATATTTCCAAGCCATTTGGCCATGGTGAAATTTTTTCTGTTGTCCCAAAAATTTTCAGATGCATGCAATATGAAGTTACAAGGTAGCCTAAATTTTGTTTTGTTCTTTATGGGGCCAAATTATCAACTCCAACACATCCAATTTGGCATGTCTACACTAGGCATGGTATTGTTTTGCACCCTAACTCTCTTGAACATTTTGGGTTACACTGTGTTGATGCTTTCTCTTAAGATCCCTAAGTGCAAAAAAATATCAAACTTTGATGTGTTGTATCTTAGAGTCAATGGCACATACAAATGTTCTATTTGAACCTATAGGTGCATGTCAGGCCTCTCTACAACAATCTCTCTTAGATTTTGAATAATCGAAACCATTTGGCCATGGTGATTTTTTTTTTGCTGCCCCAAAAATTATCAAATGCATGTAATGTCAAGTTGCAAGGTAACCTAATTTTTGTTTTATTCTTCATGGGGAAAAACCATCAATGCCAACATGTCTGATGAGCACGTCTATGCTAGGCATGGTCTTGATTTGCACCCCAACTCTCTCGAACATTTTAGGAGACATTGTACTAATGCTTTCTCTTAAGATCTGTGTTGTCCATTTTTCAATAGTTTTTGGCATTATTAAAGGTTTCGTTTAATTAGTTTTTATCTCCAGTCTATAAAAAACCTTCATATTCAAAAATGAAATATTTTATTTTGCATATTGTGTGTCAATGTTCCATTTAATGTGTTAATTAATGATTAGGTTTGTCTCACTAAGCTTCTCTTAGTTGAGACTCGTAGTGGAAATTGTATAAAATGATATAAAATCTTAGAGAACATGACATGAGGAAGGTCAATTAGAAATCATGGTGAAGATCATGAATATGAAGGCTAGAATAATTAGGATATAAATGGTTTTGTTACAGGAGGAGGAAATAATAATGTAGCAAGAGAATGTTGTTGCGTCTAAGCACACATACTCTTGGGTGAGAAATATCTTGAGGAGCTAGTATTATGGGTGTTGGTGATCACAAAGTGTGAGTTTACATAAAAGGAGCTTGAAGACATGTAGAATGTATATTTTATAGAGAGGAGGCTATATGATAGTGTAATAGAATAATGATGGTATCTCTACGAGTGGAGATAGCACAAGGGTAGGGAATGGGTACATGAGAGGAACATGGAGGAGACATTGGAATGTTGGAGAGAGTTAGTTAAGCCATATCAATGAAATAACTACCATGAGATAGTTCGATATATAATAAAATACCCACAAGGAGTCATTGATAGATATGTATGGGGATAATCTCAAAGTCACGCCTAAGAAAGATATCATTGACAATAAAGATGAGTTCCCTAGGTTGGGGAGTGAAGTATGCCACCTACTATAAGGATATGGAAATGAAAGCTTGGTATAGAGTATGTCACTCTAAAATATAAATATTTCATAATGGAAGCTTGATGTACAATGATATAGAGCATGATGTGCCTAAAGTAAGGGTAACTAGATAAAAGTATGATACAATAAGTTAGGATGACAATGTGATCTCTACACATGTGATATAGTGAATTGACCCAATAATATATCTTTTATGGTTGCATTATAATAATTTTTAGTTTCATTATGTTACCAAATTCTTGTTATCTCAAATTCATCCATAATATATCTAATAAAGAGTTCAAAAAATCACATGCTTGTGCTACCAATATTGTTTAAAATAAAGGGGGTTGCCCCCTTAAAGAGGCCTAGGATATTTGTAACAATTTTATGGTTACTAGAAACGAACTTTGTGTAATTATTAATCTACTCAATTAATCATTTGTAGTGCAAATATGGATAACAATGGTAAAAAAATATTTGCATTAACCAAAATTTCATAAGGCCATACAACATTATATGTCAATAAAAGTATATAATATATCCAATAAAGTCATATAAGCTTGCAAAAAAACTATATGGACATAAAATGTCACATATCCATAATACAAAACATATGTTCAAAAATGCCACATAGGCATACAACAAAGGACCCTAATACATAGTCATTTCCTACTATGGGAAGGAAATAGATAACGAGCTCGATAAAAGCACAAACCTATGGAACACTTTCGATGGACTAAATATTTTCCAGTGTAACAGTTTCAACCTAAACAATTTCATTCAAAACAATTTCGACCAAAACTATGTGGCCTATACATGGCACATAGAGTTTCAGGTGAACCCTTTCGCTTGAAACTACAAAATTTGAATTTTTCCCTTTGTCACTTTAAAATATGACTCAATTTATATGTAATTTTTCGATTGAAAGGGTTTTAGTCGAAACAATTGCACCCAAAACTATCTATGTGGCATCCTTGTTGGCAGCCACCTCATCTTTTTTCAAAAATTTCTAAAAATTTCCACTTGAACATGATATTTCTTTTGTTAGATTTTTTTTCAAAAAACTAAAAATACCCTTTTGTAGAGCTCGAATTAAAGAATTTAAATATATCACTTTTTGATATTTTTATTATTTTTATTATGTTTTTTTATTTTAAATAACACAAGTAGGTTGTTAAAATAAAAAATGAGGTTGATTAGAAATTTAAAAAAAATACTAAATGAGCCCACCAGGGATCAAGTCTTGTTGAGTACAAAGGCTTTGACACTGAAAAAGGAATGAGGTCGGGATCGTGCCTCGGGTGAATTTGGCGGAATGGATACCCCTCAGTCCTTGGCTCTTAGCCAAAGAGATTCAGCCCAAGAAGGCTTGTGCTCCCGTATTGGGTAGCGAAAAATAATTTGTGGATGACCTCCATCAAAAAAATAAATTACAAAATATATGGTGCACTAGAGGAGAGAATTCTCTTCAAAAGGGTATACTTTTTTTTTTAAATGATAAAAAAAAAGACAATAGTTGACATCAAATGAAAACTATCAAATTTTGGTACATTTGACTTTAAAACGTTATTATGAGGAAAATATAGATCAATTTATTTTTTATGCACTAGATATTGAAGTTATCTATTCGAGAAAAATAATTTAGGGGAAAATAAAATTGTTTACTATTTTTACTTGATGTCAACTCAACGCCACTTTTTTTCTGAAATTTTTCAGCAATTCAAAATCTACTCTTAAATTTATAAAAAAGTATTAATACAATTTTTTTAAAAATTGAAAAATTATAAAAATAAACTTCATCAAGATTTCTACATTTCATTATTTTACATCATTTTGAAATTCAAAACATAAAGACCACTTTTATGCGGTCGAAGTTGAGAATTTTTGTTTGTGTTGGTCGATTCCTTTATAAAGTGTGACACAGGTTTGTACTTTTACTTAGCTTTCTTTGACTGTTGACTTATAGATGGAGATGCATGTGATGTTGGTGTCTTTTAAGTGTGCTCACTCATCCTCCTCTCTAGACTTCTCTAGAGGCCCATCTAATACAATAAAAAGTATATGCATTAATATATATAAAAATTGAATTGTGGAATGACATATAACATAATAATCACTTATCACATACAAATAATTAACATGCTCATCCACAATATGGACACGTTCACAATTTGGAGTGACAATTTCATGTAGCAAGCATCAAGATAACTATTAAACTACATACGAGTATCATTAAAATTTTCAATAATAGACCAATAAAAGAAAAAATATAATGTGAAATTTATTAATCTATCTCATACCTCTATCAAAGGATCAAAACTTACTACTACTGCAGCAACACCATGGTCCATTTTGACACAAACATTAAGAGGAGTATCTAATGTCAGCATCTAAAAATGAAATAATAAATGTTGTTCAATAAACCAAAGCTACCTAACATTATTTTAGAAGAGCATTTACTTGGGTGAAATTTCATCGACGATGATAAGTGTGAGGTGTCGATGTTAAAGGTCCACCATCAAACTATTCGACATCCAAAGTGAGTTATGAGAAAACCATTCATATAAGGTTCAACTATTCACATGTAATATTTATTTCTTTATTGGTTACATATCTATGGACTCAACGACGTCATAAAATAAGGGTTTGGGGGAATGTTGCAAGTAGCATGGAACTCTAACCCTAAATTTTTATCATAACCATTCTACTAATTTAGTTATTCTTATATTTTAAAATAAAATTTAATAAATAGAATTAAATTTACTTGCTGAAATTTACTTGAGCATCAATGTCAAATGTTTCATTCAACAAAGACTGTAATAATCATCCTTTGTGTAGTTGATGTATCATGTGTAGTCGAATCCTTACTACTCTCAGGATCATATGTGAAAACAACGTCGCAAGAGTGAAACTAGTGGACTGGAACTCCAGGCCTAGAAGACTTTCCCACATCACCATGTACTAGAGGCCTCACATATTGTACATGGCTCTAAGTGAGCAAGCTAATGGATTCCAAGGTGTTCACCTTGACACTGTCCTTCACAATGGAAGGAACAATCGCATGCTCCACCATGAATCTAGCCAAGGATTTCAATGCTAGTTGTGGGTTATGTCATGCCCCCACTATGTCATATGTGGAACCCTCACCTCTAACTTGGAAATCTAGATATTCAAAATAATTTAGAATCTCATTGAGGAAAAACTCACAATAGATTTTCCTCAAAAGTATTGTGTCACCGCATAGTTATTGCATAGAGGTTGGTCAAAAAACATTCACCACCTATCCCAAAAATTATTTTTATCCCTTCATGGTGGCACCAATGGATGAGGAACCTCCTGCATCTAGTTGATAAAGGTTGATTGGTTTGTGGGTCAATGAAGGGGGCACACAAGTCAGATTTGTAAATATTATTTTTCTTTACTTTCTTATACGAAATTTTGTTTGCAAAAAATTATTTTTGTTCCTCCCACTTATTGGACAAAAAATTAAATTGTGCACTCATTGATCCTACATGAGATAAAATAAACTATAGGGATTCAACAAGGCCTCTCCTATGAGGGTTTTTTGCATCAGTATCTTTTAGCCTTGTAATAACTTCCTCAAGTTCTTTTTTATTGTTTTTCGTTTGCCCTAGAATATTTTCTTGTGTTCCTAGGGGATGTTTAGGAATTGAAGGAATATTTTGATGTGGTTGTTGTTCATGAGGGTCTTCATGAGGAGGTGATGGAGGATTTTTAACATTTGGGGGTGGAAATTCATTTCCTAGAATTTAAAAAAAAAAAAAAAACTAATTCAATCTGCAATTTAACCAAAATTTGAAACTAAAAAAGTAGAGATACTTACCTCTTTGACCTTTTTGGCATCTTGACGAAGATTTGACAAGCTCCAAGTGAAAAATGGCTATGTATTTGGCAAGCACGGGTTGGGGAGTAAAGAAAATTTAGAACACTCGAGGACTTCAATACAAAAAGGAAAAAGTCAACTTTGGTTTTTTTTATATAACAACTTTAACATTTGGCACTCGCTAAATGTTCAATTCAGGGAAAAACAAAAGTGTCATCTTAATTATGTCACAACTTTGTGCACTCGCCCATTGATCTTTTTTATTTAGTATATTTTCATAGATAGTAGAGTGACAACAACCAGTGACTTTGTGAAGCATAGCTAGTAGATACTAAGTTCACTCAAAGATGAGCTCTAGCAAGCCCAAAAACATCATAAGTTCTTCACAAAGTTGGTAATATAGTTTTTCTATGATTACAACCTTATAAAAAATCATATTAAAATAAATGGAGCTAAAAGGATCAAATATCACTTCTATGGACCTTATATAATTTTGAGGAGAGTTAGTGAAGCTTCTTATGAGTTGGAACTTTAATAAAATAGCAAGATCCATAATGTTTTCTATGTGTCTTTCCTCTAAAGGCACTTAGATAATGTGTTAAACCTTCAGTGAATTTTCCACCCTTTGATGATGAGGGAAAGCTCATCTTGGTACTTAATGCTATTATTGACACTAGGGTGAAAAATTTGAGAAATATAATCATTACAAAGTACCTAGGTTCATTAAAATAATCTACCTATATAGAAGATGCTACTTAGGAACGACTAGAGATCTTGGAAAATCCAAATTTACATTATTTGAGGGAAACAAATTTGGGAAGGGTTGACTTATAGTAATCACTTTTTAATTAATTTAATTTTGAGAACCAAAAGCCCATTCTAATATTCCTCATGGGCGAAGGGTATTTTCCTAGGGAAATAAATTTAATTGGTATTTAGTTATTGGACATAAATTGATTATTACCTTTTAAAAGTTATAAAATGGGCCAATTAAATATTAATATTATTATTTATGTGTAATTTCCCAAAAATGGGGCATAGAATTTTATAAAGAGGGCATAATGTAACCCCCTAGGCATGTGGCATCTCCATTATCTCAAATTTTATAATAAATTCTATTAAAAAATATTATGAGAGAGTTATAGAGCATAATGATATATTTTATGACAAGAATTTAGCTGGGGGATTGTAAATTGATTAAGAAGGAGCATATTCATAGTTATTTAATAATTTTTAGGAGGGTTGTAAGAGAGTGTAAGAGGAGCACCTTGATTAGATAAAAACAACCAAATGGAAGAGGAATTACAATAACCATTTTAGTGGGTCTCATAAATATAATAATTAATGTTTACTTGACATATCAAGGAGAACTGGAACTTGGGTTATTCTAGATTGCTTCATTTTTTTATCATTTTCTATTTTATCCAAAAAAATCTATCATAGGTTTTGTAGTTGTTTTAATCTATTAAATCTAAGGATGAATCCTCTTCAATTTGGAGATTGAATTGCAAATCTAGTTGGTTTCTTGAAAGTAATTTCATCAAGAATTTGCATCTATCCTTAAGGATTATAGTCATTTCATTTTTTATAGGACTATGTGGAAGGGATTTTCAACATACTAAATTTTGTTTCAGATTTAAACATCATTTGTATTATTTACAATTTTATAATATATTTCAATATTTTTCTACACATTTGATCAATATAGATTAGCACCATGATGTTTACGAAATCCTTATTTATAGATATGTAAACATTATCTATTTGTATTGTTAATTTTGGACATACATTTAATATATATGTAATTTTAATATTTATTCATGATATACTCTCACCTAAACCTTGAAGATCTTGATGATTAGAAAGTGATAAATAATTATAAAAAAATATATGTGAATCATTACAATGTATGAGAGAAAACCCTACTCTTCAAGCCATAATGATACCATAAGGCAACATATATTGTATGTCACACTAGAAGATAATAGCACCACATTCATAGAAGATTGGGTCCACCACCACCAAAGGTGACATGCGGCAAAAAATAATATAAATTATTAGCATGCTAGGAAATATGAACTAAGGTAAAACCATGGTAAATGAACACTTAGGATTTGAGAACACATTACAATATATCATGAAATTATATATAATATCAAATTAGAAGCACAAAAAAGATATCTTAGGCTCATGAACACACACCAAGCATAAAGTTGAAAGACACATGATTCAAGGGGCATTTTAAACACATAACATTGACAATATAGAAAATAGCGCAATCAACGATCAATTAAACTAAATCATGGGTCATTCTCTTCTCTTTATCTTTGTTCCCCTCCCCTTGGCTAATAAATATCAAGTATGACCAATAATGACCATTTAGGGTAAAATAAGTCTCATAGTATAAACCAATTGATAAGAACATGCAGAAATTAAATCTGTAAGATGATAATATTTTATGTATTTTATCAACTAATATGTGTTCCTTATACAAGATCATAATTTATTTCTCTTTCACTTTATGATTCAATAACAAATTTCCTGATACTTGAACAAATTGTAAAAATAAGTCACCACACAATGGAGTGTATAAAAATCAAGTATACATTATGGAGAATTTAATAAGTTTAATTAGATGCAATTTAGTTTCAAACCAAACAAATTTAATACTGGTAAGAAGAGATAATTATGACCACTAATGACCAATTAGGTCAGCTAGGTGCAATTATTTCCGTAATAGCCAAATCTTATAGTCACAAGGGAAACTTGTGCCCAATTGAGTAAATAGTAATGACTAAATAATGTTAATTGAGTGTTACTAACTTGGAATTAAATGAAATTTATTTTAAATGGGGATAATTGTGAATAATTGCAAACACATAGGACCAACTAGGTGCTATTAGCACTAAATAGACCAACTCTTATACTAGAAAAAACTAATTCAACCAATTGTGACCAACAATTACCATTGAATATTAATCAAGGTCATATTACCATGGCAATTCTATGCATGTGTTCTTTTGCTCAAACTCTGTGTGCTTTGTTCAACATATGCTCGTTTTCAATTTTAAAGTGTCATATATATCACCTCTAATTCGATCTAAGTGCACCCTATCACCTCAAATTAAATTCTAATCATAATTCAAATTGACCAATGTGAACTAGTAAAACATCTTTGAACTTGATTAATAAGTTCACCTTTTAATAATTAAAGAGTGTAATTGAAGAGATCATTGTGAATATTTGGATCCAACATGGTTGTATACACCATTTATGCTTTAGTGGATCATAATATATAAGCATTATAGTGATATGTGGTTTTGAGACACATTGGTTCAAATATAAGTTTGAAATCCTTCATATTAAGCTTAGAAATGATGCCAATTTTTATTCTCAGGTTTGACTTATTTGTAGCAAGATTCATATTTTAAAAATTTCATGACAACATCAAACTTCATCAAACTTGTTTAATGAAAATCATAAGAATTCTCATTGTTTAGTTGCATGAAAACACAACAAAAATGGTTAACTAATTGTTTTCTTTCTAAATGATGAATTTTTTCTATGATTAGCATTTTTTTGAAGTATTTTATTATAAACATACCTTTGTATACCTCAATATATACATAATTTTTTTTGCATAATTTGTATTTGATTTAAAGAAAAATCGTAATCTACATTTCATTTTATACACATTACAAAAATTATTTAGGGAGCTGTCCAATAATCTATTTTTAGAGCGTGTAGGTGTATCAATCTACATGATATCCTCTACCTTTTCATATAAAAACTTCCTAGAAATATTTCAAACTTGTTGAAAATTTATTTAAATTAGTATAGATATAATAAGTGCATAGAAATATTAGTTTCAAGGTGTTTATATTGAATTCTTAAAGTAAATAGACATGTCAAAATAAATACATTTAAAATATCTATATCAATTTATTAGATTTTTATATAATTGTGAATGTTTGACAGATAAACAACAATCAAATTTATTTTTAAAAAATATTATTATCTAAATCACTTCTTTATATAATCTAAATTAAATATATATATAAACTTGCACTTTTTTTATGATTATAATTGTTTGTTCTCGTCTGCTTTATAGATAGGTATGGTGTAACTTCCAATCCACTAGAGAATCTTAGGTATGTGAGGGCCTGCACTAACTTTAATTTTCATCTACGAGTGTCATGATATAAATTTTAGATTGGAAATAGGAGAATTTAACTTTCAGAAAAGATAATTCATTACAAACTTTATTCTCTCCCAGCCGTTATGCAATCAATGTCATACATATACCAAACATAGTCTTATCAAACATCACATTCTTTCATTTCCAACATCTTCTGTGACTGAAAACTTAAACCCACAGTCAATTCCTCTTTTGCATCACATTGTTTATATTTGAGAAAGTTTTGGTGTAAATTGAAAGCATGAAGAACATTGGTATTGCAGCATTAAGAAAACCAGGATCAAGGCTTGCCCAATTTATTCTAGGCTTCATCTCTTATACAAAACATGGGCAAAGGGATTGCAGACAGGTAATTATAGTACACCATTGCTTTTGCTGACAGGAATATGCTTTGTGTGCTTACATTTGTTAAGGAATTACTTTTAACATTAAATTGTATTATAAGATATGGTAGCATAACTTTGTATAGATTACATTATTAGAGAGTAATTAAGGTACAAAGATTGCCAACAATGAAAGTAGAGCATCTCTGATCATACACTGAGTAAAGCAAAGTGAATGGATGGAATATTGCAGATACAAAACTATTTTATAATCCTGCATTACCAAAATTTTCTTTTAGAAGAATCTTATTATTGAAAACCTTGCAGCTCAGGTTTGTCTGAGGAGCTTCACTAGGTGTCTTTGGATTGGCTTAGTGAGTTCACTACACCAATGATTTCCATATAATTCTTACTTGAAAGTATCTAATTTATAAAAAGTTTATAGGGATGATCTGCAGATCATCAACACATAAATTTCGAGAACACAATTTTGTTTTGTTGATATTCATTTGTACATTTATATAATGAAATTGTGAACTGAATCCAACGAATCAGATAAATAATTTTACAAATACCTTCTAGCAAACTAACAATGTTCATTAAAATTAATTCCTTTCATCACCTTGGTGGGAAGCCATTCTTAGCCTCTAATATAGGCCTTTTGACTTTCATTGTAGTCAGTGTACTTCATATCATTTTCTATTTCCAAGATGGTTTTTCATAAATCAATGTAAGTACTCAATTCTAAAAGGAGTGCATTCAAGTCTCATGTTCTTTAAGTGCCTCTGATAGAATCTTCAATCTTTTCTAAAGGAGGTTACAAATTACTTCCGGAAAATTCTTAAATTGGTTTAGATGGGCTATCGGGACTGTATGGCCTAGTGTGTTAAAGGTTCCTTTGTGCATATAATAGTGATATTTTGTAATGGTGCAGATGAATGGGCCAGTGCTGCTTCTGTACCAAATTCCAGCATTGCTCTGCTGCCATTCGCTTTTACATCAATGATGATGACTTGTGATTGTACCTGCAAAATCTGCGTGGGATTCACTTTCTCCAGCTTGGTGATGGGTGTATTCTTCTGTGCTGTTTCACATATAATATGGAAGATCATAGTCCTGCTTATAAGCGAAATACTTACAAGGTTGAAGCAGTAACTTTTTGTTTTCTAGTCCTCAAAACATATGAAATACAATTTTTAAAGGTGTATTGATTGTGTTTATGTTTCTTGTGTTTTTCAGGGATTGTGACTGGGAGAGCTGTGATATGGAAAAGGAAATGGTTAATGTTGAGGCTTTCTGTGTAAAAGCTGCACAGAATGGATTCGGTGAGATTGTGCACTATATTGATTATGATGGAGGAGTCTTACAAAAGGGGGTTGAAGAAATTTTGCAGCTTGAAGATGGAAGTGTTAGAGGTTTTAATGGGTTTGCGGAAATTTTATCGTTTGATAATCAGTGTCCGGAAGGTTTTAAACTGAGTCAAGTTGAGGAAATTTCGCAGATTGATGATCAATTTGCTGGATGCTTTATTAAAAAAGGAGTTGAGGAAATTTCAATGTCCGATGATCAATGTGCTGGAGGCTTTATGAAGAAAGGAGTTGATGAAATTTTGCAGTTTGATGATCAATGTGCTGGAGGCTTTACAAAGAAAGGAGTTGAGGAAATTTCATTGTCCGATGATCAGTGTGATGGAGGTTCTAAACAGAACGGGGTTGAGGAAATTCCACAGTTTGATGATCACTGCCTTGAAGATTTCAAACAGGACGAGTTCGCTGAAAAGTTGCAGGTTGATGATCAATGTGTTGAAGGTTTTGAACACAATGGGATTGAGGAAATTTTGCAGGTTGATGATCAGTGTGTTGGAGGTTTCAAACAGAATGGGTTTGAGAAAATTTTGCTGGTTGATGATCACTGTGCTGGAGATTTTGAACACAATGATGATCAATGTGTTGGAGGCATGAGGCAGAATGGGGTTGACGAAATCTTGCAGCTTGATGATCAATGTGTTGGAGGTTTTAGTCAGGATGGTGCTGAGGAAAATGTAACCCATTTAGAAAATCATGATGAGGATCAACATATATCTCAACTTAAAGAGGATGGATGTGCTGAAGATCAGGAGTTGATTGCTCCGGATAGTAGTGAAGCTGATGTCCAAATTCTTGATGAGTCCTATAATGTTGAGGTTTTTAGTGATGGGGAAGCAGGTTCAGAAGAACTAGTCTCTTGTGCTGAGTTTTGTGTAGAGCAGAATGCATTGATCACTCTAGGAACAAGTACAACTAAAGAGGAGCAGCTAGAAGTCTATGGTTTCTGTTTTGGAACAGACCATAATGTAGAGGATAGTTTAGACTCACCTAAATATGAAGAAAAAGGATTAGAGAGTCCTGCAAGTGAAGACATGACAGGTCAAATTGAGGAAACAGCCCCACAAGAGAAACCTGCAGTGGAGGACATGGCAGTTGTTACTGAAGAAACAGTTGCAAGTGAAGATTTAAACACTAAATTTGAAGAGCAGAATGTATCTGAAGCTAGCATTGAACACAATAATTTAAATGAGGTTTTGAATGTAAATGCTGCTGAGGGGACATTTATGATTGGAGAGATGTGTGAAATTGAAGAGAAGAAGAATGCACTTGATAAGATGTTGGAAGAATTAGAGTCAAAAGAATTAGAAGAACTGTGCACAGTTCCAAACAATAACAAACAAATTTATGAGCTAATGCATGATCTAAGCAAGGATGTAGATGAGGAGAACCAGGTTTGTGAAATAGTGGAAGATGATAACAGTGATTTCAATACTGAAAAATCAAAATCAGATCACTTTAAAGTGGCAGATAGGATCAGGGACCTTAAACATGATCTTCTAAGGTTACAGTATGAATTCGTGAGTGAGGAGTCAACATCAAAATCCTCGGAAAGTGAGCAGAGAAACTCCACCATGAGCAGACAATCTGAATTAGAAGATTGTTGGTATAATCAACCAGCTCCTCCAAGCCCTGGACAAGGGAGTAGTACAAGTACATCAATAGATGAATTGTATGAGACATACACTGAAAGGATGAAGCATTTTGATAGGATCAATAATTATCAAATGCATTCAGTTGGTCAGTGACCTTGCTGCCATTAATCTCAGTAAAGAATATTTTGAAATAATTCAAAGCTCATTTAAATTTTGTAGTAAGTATTTTCATATTATGGGTTTATCACTGGCTATGAATTTTTCTGTACAGGTATTTTCGAGCCAAGATTCTTGCAAAAGACTAAGTCCCTCAGATTAACATCATCTTTCCGTCAACTTTCTTCGAGAAGAAAGGAAATGGAAAATGATGAAATTGATTACAAGCTGCAAAAGGAAGAACTGGAGACTGTTTATGTGGCTCAGACATGCTTAACATGGGAGGCACTACATTGGCAATACAAAATTGTTCGGTATTTAGAAGCATCAAATTCAATTGATGAAGAAGCTTCTCTATCATATGATCAAGCAGCAGAGCAATTTAAACAGTTTCAAGTTCTGCTACAAAGATTTCTAGAGAATGAACACTTCAACCAGGGAGCTAGAATTCAAGAATATACCAGGAATAGATCTCTCATGCCTAAATTACTTCAAGTTCCTGCTCTCAAAGGTAAATTAGCAGATAATATATCCATATGCCACTGCATAGAGAACTGCATTATTTATGCGGCTTTAGGAAAATAGACTTCAGGCAAATTCACCGTCAACAATTCACCGTTACCGTCAATAAATTCACCTCCAACAATTCATCGCCACCAGCAATTCATATCATATTGCTGAGGTGAATTTTCCACAAGATGAATTTGTCGTGGTGATGAATTGTTGAAGGTGAATTTGTTGACGGTGACGATGAAATATTGGCGGTGAATTTGCCTGAAGCCTATTTATACATAATTTTACATGTGTGTGCCCATAGAAAATGAGTTAGCACTGTATTAAAACTGCATGTTTGAATGTAATCTTGAATCTTTTGTGTGCTGCTCAAATCTTTTGTGTGTTGTACAGCAGCTTCACCAGCAGGAGGAGAGGAGGAGGAGGAGAGACAAGAATTATACAGAGTTTCAGTTACCATCTCTCAGTTGATCAACATTATGGAGGAAGCTATTATGACTTTCTGGGATTTCATTAAGGCTGATAAAGACATTAAAAGTTGTAAATCAAAGAAACATCAGAAGCTAATGGATTCAGCAGACTCCACCCTTCTACATGCCATTAAAAGATGCCTGGAGAAGGTGAGTCTCATGTGTTCGACCGATCATTGCAATTTCTGCTATATTCTTATTTTACTGATTCAGAAGAAAGAAAAAAAGTCCCACCAACTGCTTCAAGGTGATATTAAAACTGGGAATGGCTTATGTGCTAAATATAATTGTATTTTTTTTGGTTTATTATCACATTTTTGCTCGTTGGACTTCTCCATTATTATTAAAATTATTGTTGCTTCTGCTCTTATATTATTTAAGAAAAACAAATGATAAACTACATAATTTCACACAATTTTTAGCTCCTAAAAGGTTGCAAGTAATTACCATGCTACAAGAGACCACCATGTAGATTAGAATCTGATGATGACTATTGTGTATAACTTTTGACTCAGGTTGACACGTTTATTCATTCTGATGGATCTAAAACTAGTAATAATTTTTAGGCCTCATCAAAATATTATATTTTAATAGTAGTAAACCTTGAGTGCCTCTACTTTGAATTATCCAAATATGTCATTTAGGCACTTAAAGCAAATACGTGAGCTTACTGGGTATATAGATAGAATTCAGCCTAAGTTTTACTTCATGATAATAGGAATAGGACTATAAAATAAACTCTTAGTTTCTATGATGGGTGCAATTCCTCGTTGTATACTGCACTTTTGTCTTTCACATTAATTCCTTGTCTATAAAATTAATGAATTTAAAATATTATTCATGATTTTTTTTCGAGATTAAATGTTATTTTCTATTTAGACAAAATAAATTACAATTATTTGCAAATCATATATAAAAAGTAAATATACAAAAGTTTCAAATTATTTTAATAAAAAAGGACGTGGAAACTCTATTATATAGAGATTCAAATTGTAGAACAATCATATTCACCAATATCCCAACTATTATTGCATATAAAAAGACAAACAACAAAGTCAAGAAAGACAACTAAACCAATAAACTCAATAGACATTATTGTTGTCATTCTCCCCCATAATGACCATTGGGAAGAAGTTGAACTAGATTTATGAGCATTTGGAAGCTTCACGAGCAAGAGGCCTTGTGAAGATATCTACTATCTAATCCTCTAGACTATAATACACAATTTCTATCAATCCATGTTGGACCAACTTTCTGATGTAATGATGTTGAATCTCAATATGTTTGGTCCTATTATGAAGCACTAGATTCTTTGTCATTTGTATAACGCTCTTGTTAAACCCTTAAAAAATATTTTTGTTGTAGGTATAAGTCTATCATTAAATACCATGCCCTTGATGGCTACTTAAGACCATATAAGGCCTTCTTCAATCTATAAACATGTTGTTCTTCAGAAGATATTTCAAAACCTCTATGTTGTGAAACATACACTTCTTCATCAATATATCTATTCAAAAAGGTACTCTTTACATCTATTTGATAGCCTGTCCAACTTTGTTGAGCGACCAAAGCCAAAACCAATTTGATAGTATCCATTTGTGCTATAGGTGCAAATGTTTTAGTATGGTCAAAGGATTCAAAAAAAATCTTCTTCAACTTCATCCATCTCTATCTCTTGTCCCTTTGTTTCATTTTATTTGATATATCTTCTTCTTCTTCAACTTCATCCATCACTCTCTTTGCCCTTTGTTTCATTGTATTTGGTATATTTGCTACTTCATTAAATACCACATCTCTACTTATCACAAACTTCTTGCCTAGTAGATCATACAACCCATATGCTTCATTTTATGATCCATAATCAATAAAAATATATCTCAGGTCTTCATCATCTAGCTTATACCTTTTTTTCTTTAGTATGTGTGCATAAGAAACACACCTAAATACCCTCAAATGATCAACACCTAGCTTAATCTCAAGCCATGATTGTTCAAAAGTTAATCTTTTAATTGCTTTTGTAGGACTCCTATTGAGAAGATATATTATTGTGCATATTACTTCTACCCAAAAATGTTTATCCAAATTATTCTCTTTCATCACACCCTTGTCATTTCATCAATGGTCATATTCTTTCTTTCAACAACTCTTTTACATTTTCTTTTAAATGTCATTTTCTTCAATTTTGCAATTTGTGTACCTTGATATACATTTTTTAGTATTTCACACAATTTCTTAAAATGAATAGTCTCACTTATCCAAATACCACTTATTAAATTACACCTCGAATTAGAAACAAGATTGCATTGTCTTTCCTTACATTTACTTTATACTTTCTTTTTTCTTTTATCACTTAATGCATTAAATGCATTTATATTTGTTGTTTCTATATACCCTATTTGCATAATTTTCCACAAACCTTTAGATTTTAGTAAGGTTTGCATCCTAATACACTAATATGTAAAATTATCCCTTTCAACGATGGAAATTGACATTGTCAAACATTACATTTTCTACCATAATTACCATAAAAATTGTACACAATGACAAAAAAATTAACACAATCTTGAAGAGCTCAACACAAATAGATACTCTCCATATCCTCTCAAATGAGACCCACACACAAAAAATAAAATATAAAAAAATAAAAATGAAAAAAATATATATATTATTTTGTTTGTCCACTTCAACTAATAATATATTTGATTACAAAATATATTTATCATTTTAATAAAAAACTATAACTTAAAAAATATATAACTCTTCTAAAGCAAATTCCAATATCTAAATTAGATATCACTGCTAATGAATCATTCTATTCACCCTTTTGCTTTTAGTAAAAATATAAAATGCAACATAAATAATTGAGACCAAAAGTAAAAAACTAATTAACTTTGTTAAACAAGTACTTCGATTTTTATTTTTTAATGGCTTTGAAAGACTTTCTTTCACCTGACTCTTAATATTTCATAAGGCATAAAACCTTTCCTTCCCACCATTCATATTCCGTAGATGGCATATCAAAGACTTTCTTTCAGCCTGCAAAAAGAAAAATGCTCACACGGCAATCTTTCCAACGCCTCTTCTTTTGACGGCCTGCACACACTCTCACTCTGCTCAAACAAACAAAAAGACAAAAAAATGAAAAAAATACTACTAAACCAATAAACCCAAATGACACTACTGCTGTCAAGCTGCATTTGTTGTTAAACTTTGTAATTAAGAATATTATTTTGATTGGATGGTCAATCAGATGTTTTTTTGATATATGGTCAATAAAGGAAAAGAAATGAGAGGTCTTTTTATAGTTCATTCCGCCATCTGTTTTTGGTTTTACAGATGGTTACATATGACTTTAAGTATATGGGACTACCCCATTATGAAGGATAACTCTTGCTTCACACAGGATTTGAATTTGTGACATCTCTTTCAAGAATACAAGTTCTCCACCCTTAAATCAATTCAGGAATATAAGCTTTACTTTTTTTTACTAAATTATGTTGATAAATATAATTTTAAATATTGATCTTTATTTTTTTGAACTTATTACTACAAAACTCCTTTTTTTTTGGACACCTTTTTATAATGTTATCTCTATTTTAAAAATTGTCACGTTAACAAGAGGTCACCCTATCTTTTTAATACCCACCTTTGTTTTACATAAATTTTTTACAGTCTATATATAGTATTTTAAAGATAGTTTCTAGTATTAAATATATATGTTTTTATATCGACATTTCAGATCATATTCAACAATTCATCATAAAAAAATTGAAAAAAAAATTGATTTGAATTGATTAAAAAAAAAAGAGTCTTTCAAATACCTATGTTTATACTGATATATACATGTACAAAACTTAAGACTTACCTCTGTAAACTGGGTTTTATAAGAATGGATGGCATCCCCTGTGGACATTCGTATAACACTAACTCTATTTTTATTGGTTTATTCATTACAGAAGTTAGAATGACCACTGAATGTATGATTGAACATGCTTTTCATTACTGCATGGCACCCACATGGTTTCTCTGTTACATTTTTTTATAGATTTATCTATATAATATCTAGAGTTTAAATAAGTATTGATACACAAAATGTTGTCCGTTGGGCAGAAAGAGTCGAGACTTAATGATCTGAAAAGGAGAGGAAAATTTCTGAAAAAAAGCAAATCAGATTCGAGAAGAGCAGAAAAAACAGAAATCTTGCTTGCCCTTATCGACATGAGAATAATAGCACGGGTGTTGAGTATGTCAAGGATCACCAAAGATCATCTACGTTGGTGTGAAGAAAAGCTAAATGCACTCAATGTTTCCCAAAGCAAGCTGCACAGAGATTGTATGCCTGTATACTTTCCATCTTAAATTTTCAAGCTGATCTTATTATACATCACACGCCAATCTATTGTGAAGAGTGGTTTAAAAATGTATAGATGACATATGTATGCATCTTATTTTCTTGGAGGAGGAGGAACATGCACTGTGCAGTATGTTGGTTAGTGCCAATGCAGTAAAGGATGTTTTGTAAGTTTGTAGAGACTTCGTTTATAAATAAAATCAAATGTTCAGTCATGTAAAGAGTTTGTATTTAATTGAAATCAAATGTTGTTATAGCAGAAAATGGTCTGGATAGCAGTTGGCACATATGTTGCTGCTGGTTTCGATTTCTTATTCAATGAAAACTAGACTGTTATTTCTGCAACTCTAAGTTAGCTGCCTAGGACTTTTTCTGATTTGCCTGTGATCTTATAAGAATCTTGAGCTGTTGTCACTTCTTCTTTTTTCGTTTGATTCTAAGAATAGTTATGAATGTCGGCCACCACAAAACCACCTCAAAAGATAATCATGCCCAGTGTATTAATGAAAGTAAACTAATTCTCATATATAGATGTAGATATAGATATTATGTGTGTTTTCATATACATGGACTTTAACCAGATCTTTTGTTGTAATTTTCTATTCTCCTTCTAATTTAATTATCTACCTTTTTTCAATAAATAAATAAAAAATTGAGATCTTTTGTTGTAGTCTAGTTGATTGAGTAAAAAATATTTGCTACATCGTTGATCTTAGATTGTGCATAGGATTATGAGTAGTAGGTTTGTGGCTATTTAGTGTGTGCATAGGGTTATGAGTAGTCGGTTTGTGACTACATTAACTCTTAAATTAAATTATATGATCATAATTATATTTTTCTTTAGATATTTAGATCATCCTAGGTGTTATATTTAAGTGTCTAAGTTGGTCAAGGTTGCAGCCAGAGCATAATTAGGTATATATTAGAATTAGAGGTAAGTTTATTATCATTAGATTGTGAATTGTGTTCTTATTGAAGATATTTGGAGGTTTTCTCCCTCGAAGAAGCTTGTTATTCTTAGTTATTATAAAAAAATTGCAGAATATTTCATATTATATTTCTTCTTTTGTGCAATGTATTTTATTACAAGTGGTATCAAAGTATAATCTTCGGACGTGAAAGCAAGAAACAAGACATTTTTTTTATATTAGAGGTCATATTGAAAAGCACATATCTCTCAAATTTTGGTGAATTTTCTCCTAATTTTTGGAGGGAAAATGGTCTAGATTTTAGAGAAATTGGAGTAAATTAAATAGTTTATTGTAATATTAGGGTTTTCACCAAATTTGTTCTCAAGGATTCAAATAAGCTAATTTCTCGGAAATTTTTCTTGGAAAGTGAGATCTATGCCCTAGTAAGTTATAGTAAAAAAATCAAATTATTTGGATTTGATTATGTGATTTATTGCAAAATTATTTTTTCCATCATGACAAGGTGCAAAAAAAGGCAAAAAGAATGCTATCACACCTAAAAATTATTTAGATAAGGATGAGGTAGAAATTGAGGATATTACTCCTAATGAGGAAATCAGCAAGGTTAAGAAATAAATTTCAGCAATGAAGAAAGAGATGACTAAAGGATTTTCATCAGTAAAGAAGGGGATGAATGAAGGATTTTCATCAATAAAGATGGAGATAAATGAATTGTCAAGGAAATAGAATTGTTTATTCATGGTATAAAATATAAGAGAGATTATTCACATAATAAGGTGAAAGATAATTCTTCTATGGGATATGAAATGTTTGAGTTTGACTTAGATCTCAAGATGGATCAACACTCAAATAATCATATGCCTAGGCATTTCTTACCAAAGTTAGATATGAGAAAGTTTGATGGCGAGGATCCAACCAATTGGATTTGCCAAATGGAGAAATTATTTGATCAACACCATGTTCCTTATCAACATAAAGTGGTAATGGAACCATTATACTTGGAATCAGACCAATTTATTTGGTATCATTGGTTATGTGAAGAGAAGAAAAATAAGGGTTGTGTAGTCACATGGTCAGTTTTTCAAGAGGAACTCGCTAACCATTATGGAAATAATTTTATGGATAGCTCCTTCTACCAACTCACTAAATTAAAGAAAACAAGTATGGTCAAGGACTATACTTGTCAATTTCAAACCCTTTTTTTAAGAGTGAAGAGTGTTACAAAAGAAAATTTGAAGAAATTATTTCTGTGAGGTTTAAAGGACCACATAAAATATGAGGTATATTTATTCCAACCACAATCCTTGTCCCAAGCGATACTTGTGGCAAGGCAAGTGGAGGAAAAAATTTGGCTAATAGGTGACAAGCATTTGTAAATATGAGAGAAAGTATCTCTCCTACATAGTCGTTTCCTCAGGCTACCGAGTTGACTTCACAATAAATTGAAGAGAAGAAATCCAAATGGTTATGTTTTAATTGTTATAGAAAATATAGTCATGATCATAAATGTGCCAAAAAGAAATTATTCTTGTATTGAAGGTCCAAATAAGGAAGAAGAGGAGGATGAGGTAATATTAGATGGAGGAAGTGAGATGGAAGAGAAATCTAGAGATGCTCACTCAATCATTTATTTTCATGTTCTTGTTCCAGATTTAATGCCTCGCAAACTTTTAAAGTGGTGGGCTTACTAAAGAAAGAGAGAGTAACATTCTTGATTGAATTAGGAAGCACTCACAACTCCATTAGCAAGAAGTTAGCCACTTATGTAAATTATTTTATATACCCTACTCTATAATTTCAAGTTCAAATTGTAGATAGAGGTACAGTTAGTTGTTTAGGATAATTTCATAGCATTAAATTTATAATGGAGAATTATCATCTTGATTGCTTAATATTTTTTATTCACATGGGTGCACCATTTATATAGTATTGGGAGTACAATAGCTCACTATGAAATTTTGGGATCTATTTGAATGATATTTCACTCATAAGGAAAGATAGTGGAGCTAATATGGTTACATGCAAAGTCCCCATAGATGGTAAGCTCTCATTAAATGAAAAATTTTCTTAAGAAAGGAGCTAGTGGATTTGCGGCCCAATTATTTTTATTAGTAGCCTATCAATCAAATGCTCCTACCCATCTAGATCTACAAGAAACTATAGATCATCACTCAATGTTTTTTGAGATATTCCTAAAAGACTATATCCTAATATGGATCATGATCATGCCATACAAGTAGTGCTTAGGAGCCAACCACCCAACATCGAACCTTGTAGGTATTCAAGTATCCAAAAAAATTAGATTGAAAATATTTTCCAAGAGATGCTAGAGGTTGGTGTTGGGACTTGTATAATCCACCCCTCAACCACTACAAAAATATTATTTTAATTAACAACACCTGCCAACTTAATCAACTACCACCATGTTGGCAACTCTATTCTATCACGTATGCTTACACATGTTGTTTGGTGTTTTCTGCACAACAACAACTCAAACAGAATAAATGTTATCCTATCTCTTGAAAGGTTTATCTCTATGAACAAAGAGATAACCCCAAGGTCTCTCGGGTGTCAGGTCATGACAATGCAGTGGAACAAACTCAGTGATAAATGTGAAAATGTTGGTAATCACAAAGGGACCTTACGAACAAATACTGGAAGCTTTAAACTCATCAAATTTTAAGATATGGTGATGCTTAAATTTCTAGTTCTAACCAAATAATAAAGAAATAGCAAAAGATGGGGGTTTCAGAAGTCCTAAGATTAACACTACTCCTAAGATTAACCATGAAAATGATGAAATATTTGGAATGGACCAATCCCTTTAAACTAATTCTTGTTCAACCCAGGCTATACCTGCGATCTTGCAGAAAACAGTGCAATCTTCTAAGGTGTTAAAGATTTTCAGACTAAGGGCATTCATTCAATGGAACTGAATAAATGCCTATAGTTGAACTAAGCACATAAGTATCTAGTACAGGTTGACCTTGCACAACATTCCCATAATAAAGAAACTACCCAAAGTATGAACCAGAGACTGCTACAACACTCCAAACATTACACCACAAGCATCATTAACTAAACCTAAGATACATTCAAACATTTCCAAGCCATTTAAGAGATAGAACAAGAACCATGCAAGATTATTCAATCCAAAGAAAGCACTAGTCATAGCACAATGTCTACACTTTGTATTAAATCAAATTAACAACAATTCTAGTCTATTACAACACTTGCTTGAAATGTAAAACTAACTTCTAATCTACCAACCTACTATTCTACTACTAAATCTATTGTCTAAACTGATTGGCAACCAACGTAACCAACCCTTACAAATGAGGCCAAAGGCCATACTTATAGAATTCACGTTCAGTGCAAACCCCAGGTTAGGGTTACGAAGAAAGTTGGTCATCAATCAGATCGACCCAGACAGCCAACAATAACTCGCCACCCTACATTGAATGCATGAAGTGCATCTTCAAATCAGTCTGGGATCGCACAAATTCATGGTACAGTCCCTTGAGCCATGCCCGCCATTAATGCTCCATTTGCCGGAAGCAGAAGAATGGAACTGTACACGCGAGCCCAACTTGCCTTCAGCCGCAAAGTGTACTCAGGTGAATCCCGCAAATCACGCAACATCCTTGAAGCATGCACACTCCTTCCCTTTTCATTCATGACAACACCAACCTGCTCGATCTAGCCTACAGACAAAGAGCCATAATTAGCAACCAGTATAGCATAAGAAATCAAGTCATTACATCATGAAAATCACATAAAATCATCAAGGAAATCCATCCAAGCAGTTAGAATTCATTGGGACATCGTTAAAACATCATCTCTCAAAGTTCGAGATTTTCACCCCTTTGCGGATTTCAGCTCGAGAAGGAAATTCAGAAAATTTTGGGCCAACTGGACTACAGCGAGTGAAGCACAAAAATGGCTCAAAAAACCAAACATTCATAGATTAATCAATCATGAAATTTCTGCATGTAACGTTAAATCATCCATATTTATCACAAAATGTAGAGCCATTAACAATCGAGCCATGAATTCCCTCAATTCTCAACAATTGACAGATCTTCGGAAAAATCCGACCGGGTAGGAAATCCCCGAGCTCACCATGGCCTCACCAAGCTCCCCGACATGACCCCCGCACTACCACAAGCTCACTGAGATGACCCCACTGTAACACAGTTAACCGCACCACTGAGGGCCAACTGACCAACCACCACGATACTGAGGTGAACAGCAGCGCCGCCCAACAAACCACCACCGTGCCACCACAGGCCAGTTAACTAACAGCCATAGTACCAAGGTGAATGGCGAGACCAAAGGTGAGCTAACTATCACTGTGCCACCACGGTCAACCAGATAGACCCCCACGGCATGACGGTGTCACCGCGCCCGAGGTAAAGCTTCCCCGCGGGACCGAGGTAAACTAACACAGGCAACCTGGGAAAACGACTAAGGCAAGGAAAGATCGGAAGAATCAAGGAAGGAAGGAAAATCTGCAGGGAAGATAAATTCCCGAAGGCAATGAAATTTTCGAAGGCAACGAAGAATGAGCTCGATCGAGAAAACAGCAAAGCGAAGGATAAACTAAAGAATCTGAAGATGAAGGAAATTCCTGAATGCAGCAAAACCTTTGAAGGCAACGAAAAGCCAGAAAAATCAAGCAGCTGGGGGAATCCGATAGGGACGAAAAATCTTGAAATTAGTTAAAAACCCGAAATTGACCCCCCGGACCTAGAATTTTCAAAGTGTTAGCACAATAGGGGCATTTTTCCAATAATATAAGCTTCAAAGAATATGGCAAAGAGGCACAAATGCAAGGCCAAGGATAAAAAATGACCAAGGATGAAAAACTCAAGATTTTCAAAAACAAGCACAAGGAAGGCCACAGAAAAAAGCCAGAAGACCAAGCAAAAAGAGGGTCCCTACTTCAGTGGGGTGGGTGTGCAAAACTACACAACAACACACAATGGTGGTAAGCTCCCAAGTGTTGGGGTCATCCCTAGACCCAAACCTTAGCCTTGAGGGTTCATTCGTGATGACCCTTCCTACGTATCCCCTTTGAGAATTAGAGGCATGTGTAGTTCATACACCAATATTAGAGGGAATTCATTCTCTCCACTTGTATGAGATCTTTCATCTCATACTTAAATCATGACTATTCATTAAGCGTAAGCTATCAACTTAGTCCACTTATAATAGAACAATAATAATTTTCCATCAAGTATTGGATTCATACCATACATTAGAAATCATTAGTGTACAAACATACAAAAATACATAATAAATAGGTTTAATATCATGCCATAATCCCAAGATCACATACACAATGATTGTCTCAAGCATACATCATATATATACAAGGTGACTAGCTCATACACATCATAAGTACAACCATGACTAGCTCAAATGAACATCACAAGTACAATAGTGACTGACTCATATGCATATCAGAAGTACAATGTAGTGACTGACTCATATGAGCATCACAAGTACAACCATGACTAGCTTCAACATACATCACATATATCCAATGTGAATAATCCACACATACATCACATGTTTACATAAAGAACAGCTAGTAAAGTAGAAATAGATGCAGCCTATTGCATGCACCAACCCACTACCTAATTCACAATCAATAAGCTTGTAACTAAATCTCACTTGGAAAAGGAATGTTAGTCATCCCATACTACATTGTGGGGCCCATCCTTTTTCCAATTCACAGTCATCTATGATGAAAATCAAGCAATCCATTCTACTTGATGTCATCATTGGAAAGGGCATCAATAAAAATATAAACAAAACTTGAGACAAACAATGAGTGCCTCATATACGTAATGAATGACTGTCACATTCATAATGGATGACTAACACCTATCCATAGAGCATCCCAGATAGAAAAGAAATGTTGATGTGTTGCGTACTACATTATGGGTCCATCCTTTTCACTAATATTCTACACCATTAAACAACTAGGAAGAGGATTCAATTTATCTTATACTACACCAAGGGTCCATCCTCAACGGGAAAATATTTTCACAAGTAGTAAATCTACCTAGCCTAATGGATTCCAACTTCAATCACTTTTAGGCCACTAGTGATAATTTTGTCCACCTAGGAAGAAGTGGCTTCCAACATATACCACCTTGTGACCTTAGTGATATTGTCAAGTATCTTCTTCATGCAATCTAGGTAACACTCAACATCGATCACCCTCATGTTATAAGTGACTACTAATGAACCCTCCTAATACAATGTTTAGCTTTTGTTATCGTTACCCATATGGTAGGTTACCTACACAACCATTACTTTCTCATAACTAAGTTAGCCTTTGGAAACCTTCACCTCCATGAACCGAGTGAATACTAACTAATCCCTAATAGTATCCCATGCATCGATCATTGGCATGGTCCAATGACTCCCTGTCACTGTTCAAATATCCCATAGGTTCACACTTGGGTCATTTCTAGCTTGAAACTTACACAATAGGATTCACAAGTACTATAGTATATCACAATCAACTAATTCAAGAGCCTATACATAGAGTCCTATGTCTAGAGTTGAATTCCACAAACACATAAAAATCACATTGAACCAACACAAGATGGCCTCTACTCAACAAATACCAACTATAAGGTATTCAAATCCATTCACTTAATTCTGCTTACTATTTAGAAGCATGTTATGTATCAAAATAAAAGTTAACAGGTTTCCTTAACTCATTCATAACCATCTAATACCCATTTTAGGCTCAAACTAAAGCCTATTGAAGAGGGAATGTCAAACAAGTTAGGAATGACCCCAAGCTTTAGATTTATACCCCCATAAACCCTCCCTCTAAGAAATTGAGGTCACAAGAGCACTCTTAGCCCAAGGAATATCTACATACCTACTTTCAAATGGAATCGAAGTCACAACTAATTCTCGACACAAGGTCTCTCTCAAAGAATATACACCTGCATTCCCATACTTGAGATTTCATAACCTCTCATGTACCATTACTTAAGGGGATTAATTAAACCTTAGCAAACTAAAACTAATTATTTCTTACAAAATCACCGAGTTTCTATTCACATTAATATTGTCTCATGCTAGAGAATAAGTATTAGCTAGGTTTTTCCAATAATACTTTTATCCATGATATATCTCTCCAATCACAAAGATCTAAACATACCTAGGCACAAGTTGTCATGCATTCCAAACTCAATCTAAGAATAGAATGTCAGTAAAGAATGTACCTCCTCAGTGTTAGTCAAAATATCATTATGATGCAATAATTATGCAAAAGCCTTGATAAGGGTCCCAATGAGGTTCCACTATAGTATGGTTTAATGATAGTGAGTATTATACTAATATATGACATCATCCTATCAAAAAGGCCACATGAAAATCCTTTGACCTTGAAAGACATATCACCTTAGTTATAAAATTTCTTAAGCATTATTAGTGAATAGATTTTTCCCTTATACGAATTATCACATTTGACTCTATAACGCCCAAGAAGGACAAAATCAACTCACAACAGTTGGAGAGATTATCACTAAATTGATAATCTTCCTCTAAATTTTGATTGAGGTACAACTCCCTCTTCTGATATAATTTTATATTTTTAGGGGTATGCTTTTGACCAAAAAGCAAGAAAGGTGAACTAATACTTGCTCATAGCCATGACACAAGCACAAAGAGTAATGTGGAAATTAACTACTTCTAAAATGAAAGGACTGGAAAACAGTCAATATCATGACTCAAAGATAAAACTACCAATGTTTGTCGACTTGACTCAACACAATTCCAACTGTTTACTATAAATAACAAGAATCAAATGTCACAAAAAAATACATTCTCAAAGGAAAGGAATTTTCAAACACTTGTCAAAAGCTCAAAGACTTCCTCACAAACATTAACATCTAATTCACTATTACTATAACACAAAGACAATAACCATTCACAAAAAAGAATTGAAACTGCAAAATTTGATCCTTTATTTAGATCGATTCTCACTCATGCATAAAAATGAAAGGGGGATCAAAAAGTCGAACCTTTGCAATGTCAAAAGATAAGATATTTAAACAATTTCAATTTGTAACGGTTAAGGTTTCTTGGAACGGCTTCTTGGTTGTTAATCACTACCCAATCGAATAAAGTTGGCTGGAAATTGATTATTTTTTCAAATTATGACAATTCTCTTCATTAATTGCTATTTTTGGGGATAGTTGTGATTGCATCCTATTTTGCTCCAAACCGGTTTGTACTCCTATGGTGACCAGATGCAAACTAAGTAAGGATGATGAATCTCCTAAAGTTTATCAGAGCAAGTATAGATCTATGATTGGTGGACTACTATATCTTACTGCTACTAGATCGGATATTATGCATGGAGTATGTTTGGTTGCCAGATTTCAAGAAGAACCCAAAGAAACACATGTTACAGTTGTGAAAAGGATATTCATATATCTAAAAGGGACTTCATATTATGGTTTGTGGTATCCTAAGGATACTGATTTTACTTTAAATGCTTGCACTGATGCAGATTGAATTGGTTGTGTAGATGATCGGAAGAGTACAAGTGGTGGTGTATTCTTTCTTGGATGCAAGTTTGTTTTATGGCTAAGCAAGAAACAGGATTCAATTTCTCTATCCACTATAGAGGCTAAGTATATTGCAGCAACAACTTGTTGTACACAAGTACTATGGATGAAGCAAACATTGAAGGATATAGGTGAGATGTGTGATGAGCCTATCCCTATCTTATGTGATAATACAAGTGCAATAAATATTTCAAATAATCTAGTAATGCATTCAAGGACAAAGCATATATCTATCAGATATCATTTCTTAAGGGAGAAGGTATTGGAGAATGAATTCAGGCTTGAATATGTGCCTACAAAGGATCAGATTGCAAATATATTTACTAAGGATACTTTTGAGTATCTTTGGGAGAAGTTGGGGGTTACTGCCCCTCCTTTTTTGAACTAGGTGCACATAGAGGTGCATCAGTCCAGTGGATCTACAGATTCATCATCTATCTGGATTGATGATTGAGGTCTACTCCTCAGGGAGAGTAGAGAGTATCATTGTTGTTGTATGATATGTGTGTTGTCATGGGTGCACTCCAAAGGGGGGGTGATTAAAATTTTATATGGTTGAAGAATCATGTAAAAACTTTTATTTTCCATTGATGTCAAAGGGGGAGAGAGAGTCATGTGAAAAAGTAGATATCTATATCAAAAAAGTTGAAAGGGAGAAAGAATCTTGTAAGGAGAAGAGAGTGCAGGAATGTTGTGTAGGTTGTCTAATCTGAAAAAAAAGGGGGAAGAGTGTGTACGTTGGCTTTTATGGTTTTTCACATCATGTGTTGTCATCAATGACAAAGGGGGAGATTGTTGCAAGTATGAATGAGTATGGTGGTGTTGTCATTAATTTTTTCATTGATGTTAACACAGTACAGGTTGTTGCAGTGAAAGGAATCATGTGATTATAGGTGGCACATGTATAGTAGAGATACTATAGAGATGTTGTGAGTACATGGAGCTATCTTTATGATGTTTCAAGTGTGTTGATATGATAAGTTACCAAGTGCTTCTAAGAAAATTAATAAATAATGAAGATAGAATTGTGTGTGTATTCAGAATGTGCTTCGGTAATGTGCTCTACATTTCTTTTGTGTTGATCCTATGCTTTTTTGGATCTATAGTGTTTTTTATGGGCATCCTTGGGTGATAATCCTGGATTATAGCTTTTGGTTTGATGAAGAGTGAAAACTTTGTGTTCACCAATTTATGAACTGGTCTGGCAGAGTTGTTTGTCTGTGGACTGGGAGAAATTTTTTTGCTCCGCAATCCTATGTTGGTTTGTTTCAGGTAGATTGCATATCTAGAAAAAGGCTAATAATGGTTTTATCTATGTTCTAGAAAAAGTGTTCATGGTTTGGTGCTCTGGAAGATTAGTTCCATAGAACTACTATGTGTGTATGTACAGTCCAAATGGACTAATGGAAAGTTTTCTTTGTATAAAAGTTGTTGCAGTTGTTACAGATGAATCTGAAGGCATCTAAGAGATGTTCTAGTCTATGGTGAAGTGTGTTATGTGGTCCACATGTTATCTTCATGTTATGAATGCACGTACTTCAAAGTTCATTGGTGTTTTCATTAGGTTTGGTTGACCTGGTGTTTACATGTTATAAGAAGGATAAGTATCAATTAAAGAAGCGTGTGATTGATCCAAGATATTTTTTTAGGTCCTGGTTAAGTATTGGCTTGGTCCACTCTCATTCTTATCCATTGCGGGAATTTTTATTCATTGACCTAATTTGAATTCATAAAATAAAGAGTGTGTATCCGACCTTGGAGAAATTTTCTAAGATTGAAGATGGTATAAATACAAGGCAATATGTTAAGGTTTGTAATCCATAAGTTTGAGAAGCGAAGTAGATGAGAAAGTGATCTGAGGCAATGAGAACTTCAATGTGTTAGACTCCTAAAATTAGTGAGCTGATGGTGTCTGCAATTATTTGATTAGGCTGTGAATGTGTGGAAGTTGTAGTGGTGTATTTTTTGTTGCATTGAGATAATGTTCTTTATGTAACATTCTTCTTTCTATGTTTATGTATCTATAGGTAGTGAGCCTCCATCTGGACAGTGAGTCTTATCTTGGGCATAGAGCCCTTTAGCAGTGAGCCTTTGTAATCGGTTTTGCAATTACTCTTATATTGTGAGTTAACCCTCACCGTGGTTTTTCCCTCATTGGGTTTTCCACATAAATCTAGTGTTTCTTGTTTTTCTTTATGTTATCTGCACTTCATGCTTATGCCTAATTACAAATCAAAGTGAATGTGGAATTATTTAATATATGTGGCGAATGTGATTAGATACAACTAATTCACCCCCCCTCTCAGTTGTCTTGTGCAATTCAACAAGGTGTTCTTCCTTTTCTCCTAATGAACTTATTGTACAAAGGATTTTATTTTTGGAGGGAATAAAGTTATGTTTTAGTGTATGTAGTGATATGTGATTATGGATCACTTTGATGATGCCTCATTAGAATACATAAGTGGTTGTGAAAGTGAATTCAAATTGACAAGAATGTTGCTCATTTATCTAACTCCTCTAATCATGAGCTTGAATGTTTAGTAAGGCATATTTGCATGCTTATTTATGATTATGAGTAGTCTAGAGTGATTGAATTGCATTTTCAAAGGCCTAGATCTTTACCACAATGACAGCTGATGGTGAGCATGAAAACTTCATTGTTGATTTTAGTGAGTTGGATTCACACAACCCTATTCCTTCTTATCAAATTTTGGAATTCCTCAAAAGGAAAGATAGATAATCAAATTGTGATTTCCATGCTAGATTTTCTACTATTATTAATATTAGATCCAATGTGAGTGCTAGCTTAATGAATATCAATTATGCATAGATATGTATTGTGAATCTTTCCATCTTGGTGGAGTTTTGTGTCCCCCTAAATATAATCCAAATATTGGCTATTTGGTTGGGCCTATTGTGTTTAGTCAGTACTTGAAAATTTGTCTACCATTACTAATGGGGAAGTGGTTGTTCCTAGTGGTGAAGTTGGTGGGTCAACTCAAATGTACAATAATGGAATTATTGTTGAGGACGTAAGTAAGGAATTTGAGACATATCAATTCTCCTTTTCTTATGATTTCCTTCATTATTTTGTCGATCCTGATGATGGTGAGGCTTGTACACTCCTTGTTACAAATTAGGAAAAATATTTGAGGATGCGTGTGATTTAGTTGCTTCTAGCCATGAAGATTTTGATATATAATTTTTTAGATATTAGCTTTGCTCACATATTTCTTTTGTTGAAGTGGACTACATTGAGGACACATTTTTTAGCTCATTGGTTAAGAATATAAATGTTGAATTTATGTCTCCTCAAGTAAATCATTTTTTGATTTGCACAGTGAGGATTAAGAATAACTTTTAATTGTTTTCTCAACAATAGTATTCTCACAACAAATTGTGTTAAGGAATGCAAAATAAAGAGGGAAATTCTTCGCATGAGGTGTCTCAAATTTATAATTTTTATGGTGATGATGATGCGGATTTGGATTTTAATCAATATTTTTATTCAACCATTGAATATTATATCAACATTTGTGGTATATCTAGCTTGCATGAATTTGAGCAATCATATGACATGGCATAGGTTGAGGATTAATTTGAGTGGAACATACTCCAAGTAGATGCTAATGAAATTGATTCTCTTCATGTAGATTTATGTGCTAATCTAAGAATGCATCATGCTCTCAAGGATTTTAAAGTTGAATACTACCATGTGGGTGAGGATGATGGTTGCTCATATTATTTGTGGCTGCCTTGTTTGAATGATCATCAATCCTAGTCCTAGAATATTGATACCAACATTAGCATCTTGCAATTGCATGAATGGAAAAGGTATCATTTACTTCTAGTGATGGGTGATTAGTGTAGCTTCAATGTGATGGAAGTCGATTATTTTTTCAATTTTTTTTTTGACACAGATAAGTAAGATCCGTCTATTTTTACAGGGAGGCTTACATTATGTTAAAAATTTTATTTTGCAGCCTTATTTTCACTATCTATGTTATGTCATATTAATTGGTTGTGAGCTTCATTGTGTATATATTTGTGTTGTCCTTCATGTGTTGGTCTTAGTTTCTTTGTTTTTCCTCTTTTTTGGTATGCCTAGAGATTCTAGATTCTCATGATGCTTGTAGGAGGCACTCATCCCGAACTAGAGCCACTATTGAGAATCAAATATGTTAAGTTATTTTGCTTCAATACCTAATTCTTGAGATATATTTTAGATGGTATTATATGTTAAGTGTCTCATTCCACTATGTTGTCTTCAAATTTTTACTTCAATAAATTACCCGAGTTGAAAATCTGAAAATTGACTAAGTACTTTGTTGTTTCTCAACCTTTTATGGAGGTTCTAAAACCTATATCGAGAGACAACAAGGCTTTCACAACCTTTTTGGAGTCTAATGAAATTTTTATAACTTCTTCATTCAACTCAAAAAATGGTTTTATTTTCTTTGTTGGTATTTCAAGGAGGTTTTGAAACCTTTATCAAGAACCAACAAAGTTTTCTGAACCTTGTCAAGGCCTGACATTGATTTCCTAACTTGTTTGTTCTTAAAGCCTGGAAAAGTTTATTTAGATATTTATGTTGACTATTGGGGGAAGTTTCAAAACCTATGTCAAATACCAACAAGATTCTCACAACCTTTTCGAAAGCTGACATCCTTTTTCAAACTTCTTTGTTTTGAGCTAAAAGTTTTAAGTCTTGAAGTTTTTGATATTTGAGTGTGGCTTGAATACTTGTTGATCAATATTGCTTTTGGATTAGATTGTGTTGAGTTTATTGAGTTTATTGTGATGCACAATAAACTCAACACAATCTAATCTAGAAGTAATATTGATCAACATTAATGATTGTGGAAATATGATATCATTAATTGAATACTTGTGTCAGCTCCCAACAAGGTTCTCCTAACAATGTTGTAGCCCTACATTTTTTTGAAAAATTTTGATGGAGCTTTTAAAGTGTGATTTTAATTGAAAATTTTTGATGGTTTTGGAACTAGTGTTAGCCACCATCAATGTTATCACAACCTTATCAAGGCCCGATATATTTTTCATGAATTTTTCTATAGGTAAGTGGAATGGATCAAGGATGTGTTCATTACTAATGTTAGTGTAAATAGTGTCTTTATCCATCTAGTTAGCTAATCACCTTTCTAGGATTGACCTATTCACACTCATAACTTAAGTTTACTTAGTACTTTTAGGCTTTTGTCTCACTTCATAGAATTGATACATGTGTCATCATCACTTGAGACACCTATTGTATGCATACTCGCCACTTGCTCACACATTTTTCAAGTGAGCTCACAAGTGTTGCACTATTGGAGGGTTAGTTAGCTGTTCAATTCTACCTTCCTACCTCACCTACCTTGCCTATATATTCAAGGCTTCATCATTGTATTTTATACTCTTCATTTTATATTGATATACATACTATTATGCTCAAATTTTCACTTGTAGAAGGTTATCAATTCGAGCTCTCTGATCTTGGAATTCTCCAACATGGTATCAGAGCCATGAGAGCATGTTCCTTCCCGAATTAAGGTAACTCCCACACATAGCCCTATTATTGAAGTGTCATGGAGACAAAGAGGCACCACCATTGCGTTTGGAAGGCCCGAGAAAAAAGAAATACCTTTCATTTCGTAAATTTTGGTAACTTCATTTTTTTTGCAATTTTTAAAATTTCCTATACTTATTGTATCATACAGATCCGTACGATATCATAAAAATATGTACAATATAGAAAAGTTGCAGAAAAATAAAAAAATAATAGCAGAGAGCAAATCTAACCCTCTGTCCATATGCCTATTTAGGTCAAAAAAATTAATTTTGCATAAGTTTTTGGCCTATTTACTGGTTCGTGGCATCTTCTATTGTGTAAGATTTGGGTGTTTCATTACAGCAAGAAGGTGTCATCTCTAGTTTTAAATATAGTGATTGCATTTGATCTCTAGACAAGTGGCACTTCTAGCTGGCTAAGCCACCATTGAGAGTGGCCTCCCAAGCATCTGAAATTTTCCATTCTAATTGTAGGGTGTTTTTATCATCTCAGTTATCATTTTTGTTTTATGGATCATTGGTGCTATACTATGCATAGTGTTTGAAGAAGGAGATATAGTCATCCATGCCCTACACATTCCCTACGATCCTCCCATGACTTGGTTTACAGGCCCCATAGACCTGCTCAAGGCCATTCACATTGGCTTCGACCCCATAATCTTCAATGACCTCATCTTATTTTTTCTTGCAAGCTCCATCGACTTGTTATTAGAGAATATTTTCCATAACTTTTTCAAGTTCGATAATGGTATTGTGGCATCGTGGTGTTGCACTTCTCTTTTGGTATTTGTCCTTGATGTCAAACTTTTGTTTCAGATTGGCGTCTTGGTGATTGTTTATTCATTCTGATGGCTTGGCATGCTCAGTATCTCAATCAGATTTACAGCTTTATTATGATTGTGTTACTGATGTTTGGAGTTGTATGTGTAGACAGATATTTCATGGTGACTTTAGTGTTTGACATGGCTCATACAAGCTAAGGCACTGCAGTACGAAGGTATATCTTGTTTATATGTTTGCATTCTATCACTATAGATGAATACCTTCTTAGCTTCATTACATATCATTGGAAAAAGTCTATGACTCAGTTTCTATGCAAACCATCAAGTGATTTGTGAAATAATATAAAGTCATTTTTTAAAGTGACAAGGCATCGTTTCTTGAAAAAATGTGTTCCTACTCTTTATGATGGTCGCCATTGTGTTTGTGAAGATATTTTAAGACTTTAGTCTTCATTTTAAATACGGTTATCGACTTGGACTGTCAACTTATATTTGCTTGGCTCTTTGGTAGTGGGTACTTTATATCACTTACATTTGAAATGACTTTAATTAAAGTCACTTGTGTTTTTCTATCTTGGCATGAATAGTGACTCACGTGGATTGTGAGTAGGCAGAGTTGAAATATTCATTTCAAGGAAGTTGACTTGGGTTCAAACACATGTATCGACAACTATCATTTGATATTTGCAATAATGTTGTTAGGGTGATCATTATGTTTGGTTAATGATGATTCAGACTTCAAACATTATGAAAAGTTGTAAAGGCAGTCAAAAAGCCTTGGTTCAAAAGGAAGTTAGGGATGAATCATTATCATTTTGTTTGTTTTTGCTTTGAAGACAACACAACGCCACCATGAAGATTGTGAAGCTACAATATGCAGTTGGTTTTCGAGCTGAGAGTTGGCTGAGTTTGAGTGAGACTGTTATGGAGTTTTTACTTAATCAATTGGTAACATTTTGGCCGCCATGACAAGTATTTGGTTTTCATATTTTTGGAAGATACTCATGCTGGTTGAAATCTTAACTGTTTTGTTGATTAAGACTTCGTTGGAATTCAATTTCAGTTTGTGTAAACCTGAGTTTATACTCAAGGGTTTTATCTTTTTTAGTGGTATTCATCAAAATTTATTTGCTCAATATTAAAATCAATTATGGGTATCATGATTTAGCTTCATATTTTACCAGTTTAACAAAACCCTGATTATTGTAGATACGGGTTTTGTAAGAGATAACTATTTTATGCTCTTGATATAAATGTTTGACTTGAGCCATGACTTGTAGAAAAAAAAATGAAGAGAGAAAGAGTTTTTAGTAGAGTATTTAAGGGTTTATTACAGTGATATCATTTTTGTATCTAAAAGAAGAAAAGAGGGTTCATAAATAGTATATGTCTCTGATTGTATTGCAGAGCTTATTTTGAGTTGGGAATTATTGAAAAATCATTTTGTATCCTATTGTGATTTTGTGACTGCAGATAGTCATTGCAGTTATAAGGTCTTAATAGGTTGCAATATCATTAGGGTATTGTTTCAAGAGAAGTTGGTGCTTCTAATTTGAAGTGGGTGCTTCAATTTATTATAGGAGTTGATGCTCCACATTATGATTGAGTTGGTGCTCTGAACAAAATTGTAATCAATTTTTGAGATCAAGCCTGCAAGGCATTTTGGAGTGGTTTTTCTACCCCAAGAGGGTTTTCCACACGACATCTTTATGTTTCTCTCTTTTGTGTGATTCATGTCTATCTTGCATATTATTTCCTTCTGCCATTTATGTTGAGTTAGTTTCTACAAATGCTTTGATACTTTTTCATTGTTCAATTTCATCTAAATTCTCTTGGTTCAGTTGTAAATGTGCAAAGTTTAAATATTCTCTGTCATCAGAATGTGGTTTCCTTGCAAAAGAAAGCATTAAAAAATTTGTTCACTCGGCATTATATGAACAATATACATCTTGCTTTAGTAGGAATTGTTAGGCATTCATTTTGTAGTTGATTGATTAATTTGTCTTATCATTTAAAGTTCATCTTTTATATTGCATATATTAAGTTACATTCTATCCTAGATCTCTAAAAGGTTAGATTTGCCTTTCATGTCATAAAAGGTTTTTAAATTTTATTACTCTGATTCACCCCCCCCCCCTCTTAGAGTAGTTCCACTTCCAACAAGTGGTATTAGAGCGTAGGGTCCTTTGTTAGGTCTAACCAACCTAGGATTGATTCTAGTCTTGGAGTCTATTTAAAATGTCTCAAGCTCATGAAGGCACATCTATGACTAGAGCTCCATTATTTGATAGAACAGACTATGTATTATGGAAGATCATAATGGAAACATATCTGACTTCTATTGATCTTGATGTTTGGAGTATAGTGTTAACTGGGTACACTGTACCAACTACATTGCCCACATCTGTTGATGAAAAGAAAAAATATGAAACTAATTCTAGAGCAAAGCATGCTCTCTTGTGTGCATTGACTAAAGATGTCTTTATCAAAGTCATGCATTACACTTCTGCTAGGGATATTTGGATTAAACTTGAAACCATCTATCAAGGAAATGAAAAAGTTAAACAGTCAAAAGTCCTTACTCTAAAACATCAGTTTGAGGAAATAAAAATGAAGGATGATGAAAAAGTAGCTGATTACTTCTTAAGAGTTGGTGAAATTGTCAATGTTATGAAAGGGTTAGGAGAAGAAGTCAAAGAATTTGATGTTGTAACTAAAGTCATCAAAACTTTACCAAATAAATTTGAAGCTAAGGTTGCTACTCTTGAAGAAAATAAACAATTTGACCAGCTTACCTTAGACAGTTTACAAGGCGCTCTGACTACCTATGAAATGAGAATCAATGAAAATAATTCTTTGGAAAATAAATTGCCTTTAAGGCAGAAAATAAAGTTTTATCTAATGACAGTGATTCTGATTTATTAGATTCTAAAGAATCTCTTCTTGTCAAGAAACTAAAAAAGAAGTATAAGGGTAAGATGCCCTTTAAATTTTTTACTTGTGGCAAGCCTGAACACTTTGTTGCTAAATTTCTTTATGGTGATCAGTCTTATGAGGATGAAAAACTAGAAAAACAGCATAGGAAAAAGACTTATTATCCTAAAAAGAAGTTTAACTTCAAACTGAAAAAAAGTCTATTTTCAAAAGAAGACTCAGATATTGAGTCAGATGACTCACTGGATGATGAAGACTTAACTTTATTTATAACTGAAGTAGAAACTCAAAAAAATTCAAACAAAGAATCAGAAAAATAGTTTGAAGTAGAAAACTATGAAATTGAATTGCTTTGTGCTCTTCAAGAAATAAAAAGAATAAAGAAACATATTGCCTCTCAAGAGCATAGTCCAGATAGTTTGGTCACTGGCTTACAAATTGAACTTGATGATTCTAAAAGAATGGTGGATACTCTCCAATCTATTCTTGTTGATAAAGATAAAGAGATTCAGAAACTTCAACAGCAGGTTGTCAATCTTAAAAAACAAGTTGAAGGTTATGAAAGTACTATTCACTTAAATGATATACTTGGGAAACAAAAACAACATAAAGATATGATTGGTATTGGATTCAACACTGGTGAGTTTTCAAAACCTTTAAATCAGAACTTTAAGTTAGCTGATAAGAAGCATCCATTTGAGCATAAACAAACCAATTTTAGGTTTATTGCTTTCTTTCATGGTTATTGTTTCTTTTGTAATAAATTCGAACACAAAGTGAGAAATTGCGGGATAATGATGTCTAGAACACCAAGATTTGGTCACAAATAGTTCTTTGGCTTTCCTAATACTATTAGGTGTTTCACATGCAATACTATTGGTCACACGTCCAAACAATGCAAACAAGGTAAACATATCTCTGAAAAAGTTTGGAGACCCAAGTTTGTTCAAAACATAGAACAATCCATGCTTGTCCAAACTACTCTTCTTTCCAAAAAGAAGGGATTGTGGGTTCTGGATAGTGGTTGTTCCAATCACATGACAGGAGATAAGGACAAGTTTATCAAACTTGAAGATTATTCAAAAGGTTTTGTAAAGTTTGTTGATAATACAGGAATTGAGATTAAAGGTAAAGGCTCTCTACTTCTAAATGATGACACGCCCATTTATGATGTGTATTAGGTAGAAGGCCTGAAACACAATCTTTTAAGTGTGAGTCAGATTTGTGACAATGGTTACAATGTTATATTCAATTCACAAGGTTGTGCTATAAAGAACAAATCTGGTAAAACAATTGCAACTGGATTAAGGACACAAGGTAATGTTTACAATCATCTTGACTCTTCCAATCATGAATACAATGAAGGAATATGCCTTATGGGTCAAGTTGAAGAAAATTGGTTACGACATAAATGATTAGGGCATGTTAACTTTGATAATTTGGTTAGAATCAGCAAAAATCAGAATTTGAGAGGTTTGCCTGTTCTAAGCAAACTAGATAATGTTGTTTGCAAAGAATGTCTAAGAGGTAAACAAACAAAGGTTAGTTTTAAATCAAAAGAACATGCTTCAACTAAACCTTTGCAGCTTGTACACACTAATTTGTGTGGTCCTACTAGGACAAGGTCTATAAATGGTGAGCAGTATTTCATGTTATTTCTAGATGGCTACACAAGAATGGTTTGGGTAACCTTTATCAAACATAAGTCAGAAGCCTTTGACAGATTTAAAATCTTTCGAAAAAAGGTTGAGAAAGAAGCTGATATGAAGCTTAAATGCTTGAGGTCAGACAAGGGAGGTGAGTTTACCTCTCAAGAATTCATTGATTATTGTGAGCAACATGGCATAAAAAGGCAATATGGTGCTGCAAGAACACCTCAACAGAATGGGGTTGTTGAGAGAAAAAATAGAACCATGAAAGAGATGGCAAGGACAATGCTAGATAAAGAAAAACTGCCAGACAAGTACTGGAAAGAAGTTGTTCATATAGCTGTTTATATCTTGAATAGAGTACAAATCAGAGTGAAATCCAATTTCACTCCATAAGAACTTTGGCATGGTAAATTTTCCTCAATTAAATACTTTAGAATCTTTGGTTGTAAATGTTTTATCAAAAGAGATGATGAAAATTTAGGCAACTTTCAATCTAAATCTGATGAAGGTATCTTTTTAGGATACTCTACTCATAGAAAATCCTATAGGTGTTTCAATAAGAGGTTGAATAAGATTGTTGAATCTGTTAATGTCAAATTTGATGAAAAATTGCTTCTAGATGATGATCATGTGCAGGATGTTGAAGATGAACCTATGGTGGGTCTTGATATTTCTCCTAAATCTGATGAAGCAGATAATATACAACAGGAGGATGCTTCAAGCTCTAAGGTAGAAACACCTCCAAAGACACCCTCTAGGATTGTTATCAATAATCATCCTCAAGATCTAATCATTAGGGACAGTAATGCTGGGATCTTAACAAGAAGAAGAGAAAAAATTGATTTGTGAAATAATGTAAAGTCATTTTTTAAAGTGACAAGGCATCGTTTCTTGAAAAAAAGTATTCCTACTCTTTATGATGGTCGACATTGTGTTTGTGAAGATATTTTAAGACTTTGGTCTTCATTTTACATATGGTTATCGACTTGGACTGGCGACTTATATTTGCTTGGCTCTTTGACAACGAGTACTTTATATCACTTACATTAGAAATGACTTTGATTAAATTCACTTGTGTTTTTCTATCTTGGCATGAATAGTGACTCACAGTTAAAATATTCATTTCAAGGATGTTGACTTGGGTTCAAATACATGTATCGACAGCTATCATTTGATATTTGCAATATGTTGTTAGGGTGATCATCATGTTTGGTTAATGATGATTCAGACTTCAAACATTATGAAAAGTTGTAAAGGCAGTAAAAAAGCCTTGGTTCGAAAGTAAGTTAGGGTAGAATCATTATCATTTCATTTTTTTTTCTTTGAAGACAACACAGCACCGCCATGAAGATTGTGAAGCTACAATATGTAGCTGGTTTTCAAGCTGAGAGTTGGTTGAGTTTGAGTGAGACTGTTATGGAGTTTTTACTCAATCAGTTGGTAATGTTTTGGCCACCATGATAGGTATTTGGTTTTCATATTTTTGGAAGATACTCATGCTGGTTGAAATCTTAACTGTTTTGTTGATTAATATTTCATTGGAATTCAATTTCAGTTTGTGTAAACCCGAGTTTATACTCAAGGGTTTTATCTTTTTCAGTGGTATTCATCAAAATATATCTGCTCATTATTTAAATGCATTATGGGTATCATGATTTAGCTTCATATTTTAACAGTTTAACAAAACCCTGATTATTGTAGATATGGGTTTTGTAAGAGATAACTATTTTATGCTCTTGATATAAATGTTTGACAAGAGCCATGACTTGTAGAAAAAAAATGAAAAGAGAAAGAGTTTTTAGCAAAGTATTTAAGGGTTTATTACAGTGATATCATTTTTGTATCTAAAATAAGAAAAGAGGGTTCATATTGTGTATGTCTCTGATTGTATTACAGAGCTTATTTCGAGTTGGGCATTATTGAAAAATCATTTTGTATCCTATTGTGATTTTGTGACTGCAGATAGTCATTGCAGTTATAAGGTCCTAATAGGTTGCAATATCATTAGGGTATTGTTTCAAGAGAAGTTGGTGCTTCTAATTTGAAGTGGGTGCTTCAGTTTATTATAGGAGTTGATGCTCCACATTATGATTGAGTTGGTGCTCTGAACAAAATTGTATTCAGTTTTTGAGATCAAGCCTGCAAGGCATTTTGGAGTGGTTTTTCTACCCCAAGAGGGTTTTCCACTCAACATATTTATGTGTCTCTCTTTTGTGTGATTCATTTTTATCTTGCATAATCTTTCCTTCTGCCATTTATGCTGAGTTAGTTTCTTCAAATGCTCTGATACTTTGTCATTGTTCAATTTCATCTAAATGCTCTTAGTTTAGTTGTAAATGTGCAAAGTTTAAATGTTATTATTTGTCATCAGAAAGTCTAGTTTCCTTGCAAAAGAAAGCATTAAAAAAGTTGTTCACTCAGCATTATATGAACAATATACATCTTTCTTTAACAGGAGTTGTTAGGCATTCATTTTGTAGTTGATTGAGTAATTTGTCTTATCATTTAATGTTCAGCTTTTATATTGCATATATTAAGTTACATTCTATTCTAGATCTCTAAGAGGTCAGATCTACCTTTCATGTCATAAAAGGTTTTTAAATTTTATTACTTTGATTCACCCCCCTCTCTCAGAGTAGTTCCACTTCCAACACATGGCTAGTGTGAGAGCTTCCTACATTGTCTGTTTATGTCATTTTCATACTCCTACATTGCCTTCATATTGGAAGCTAAATTAGCTCCACTATCATTTTGGCACAATAGGTAAAGGAAAGCAGACCACCACTAGCCTACAATTCTCCAACCTTTGTGGTGACTTCACCTATATTCGCCCCTCCATAGCGCAAGAGTCACGAAAGTCTAGTAAAGAATGTAGTGGCCAAGAAAGTCTACAAAGTCAAGAGTTTCTATCAACTCAACCTCTTTTCTTTATCCACACCATTGGCCTTCACCTCTACATTCCTATAAATAGCAACACCCTCCACCAATGCCTCAAGCTCCATGCCAGCTCCTACACACTCCCATTTGGTGGACGATTCAGACACTTGACACAAAAACCCAATCTCCATCTCATAACTACTTGCAATTGTATGCCACATCAAGTACAAAACCAAGGCAACCCCCTTATTTCTTCTATTGGTTTACATTGATAGAATTTATTGTAACCATAAAGTGCTTGTGACTTAATCATCAAATTTAAATGTGTGGTTTAGATACTTGTTAAGTTCTTGCAAAGGGGGGCCTTCTTTTCTTCTATTTTTGCGAAGGGGGAATTTTTTTCATTTTTGAATAACTTGCAAATGATGGATCAAATTTTGAAGTGTGAATAGATGACAAAAATTTCTTTCCAGCTTGGAGACTTTAGTGTCAAAACGCTTCAAAAATTGTGTTGTTTATTAACATTTTTTTTTCTCTTTGAGGTCATAATTGTAAGCAAATTTTGATGAGGCATTTTCACCCTGGTTATCGAAATTTCACAAAAAAAATTGATGCATATCAAAATTTCACAAGGAATTTCAATTTACTTGTAATTTTAAGATTTGGATAGCCCATTTTGTAAAAATCAGCATGCATTATAAATGATCGATTTGGCATCCGGTCTTTCACAATTTTTTTAAATTTCTCACACAACTTTATAGATCATGGATAGAACATGTTGCACAATCTTCCACCATTTTCCAAATAGGGCACAAGTGTGATCAACAAGGTATTTCTTTCAATTACCATAATTTCTTCAAAACTACATTTGTGGGCATTCTAGAGCTACAAAAATTTAGGGGTTGTGATCACTTCAAGTCTCCTTGAGATGTGAGCATCCATTCCCACTTCTTCTAGAGTCAATCTATTGGAGCCAAATCATCTTTTATTACCTGATTTCATAAAAAAATGAATCTTTTCACCAATATTGTTAGCATTGAAATCCTTTTTAAAACTAAACAAGAATACATACATCATTCTTTAACTAGGATGGCCAATAATTCATCATATAATTAGATTAGTACTAGCATGACATGGTTTTTAGGTAATAAAGAAAGGTGATTTTATTCAAAGTATGAGGCCAATCAATATCTCATCAAATGGAACCTCACTTCTTCAATGACATCAATAGAAATAGTGATGATAATAACAACAAAAACATCAACATGGAAGGAAATTTCTAGAATAATAGATTTTTTCTTATGGAATTCTTTAAGACTTCTTGTTCAATATGGTTTGAGTGTGTTGGAGTTGGAGATGTTTATGTTTTAGAGCCCCTTAAAGTGTGGAAGTAGTTGTTTTCAAAAATTATGGATGGAATTTCCTTCCAAAATGTAATAATAATGCAAAGGTCATAAGCATATGTTTATGAGAAGCTTGACCTTTCAACTATAGAGTCATTGATCTATATACCCATAAGATTTTTTATTTTATTTTTGTCTTAAAATTCACTTTGTTGTTCATCCTATTTGTTAAACAGAAATCTACAATCCTAAATCAGTTATATGTATATGTATATGTATATGTATATGTGTATGTACATGTATACATATATACATGTATACATGTAAATACATATATACATTTATATATGTATGTATATATGTATGTATATATGTATGTATGTGTATATGTATGTATGTATACATATATGTATGTGTATATATGTATATATGTATACATGTATATGTATATATGTATATATATATGTACATATATATATATACATATGTATACATGTATATGTACATATGTATATATATATGTATGTATATATGTATATATGTATGTATGTATATATGTATATATATGTATATGTATATATATAGATATACATATAGTGTAGATATATGTATATGTATATGGTTTATTGTTTGTACATGGGATAGGTCTAGTGAAAGAATATATTTGATTGTCTTGTCTCATTGATGTTGCAGGGTCAAGGTCTAGGAGTTATTCTAACATAGTTTGATAATGATTGGTTAACATATCCATAATAGATAATCTTCTCCTTTGTATTATAGGTGTATTTGATAGAAGAGAGTGAGCAAGTACATCAATATCTTTGAATCTTGGTTCATTGTTACTAATCAGTTTCTCAATAATAGGAAATCCTATATCAAATACTATATGATCAATATGACAGCCAAAAAGCTAACAAATTTGAATTTCCTTTTGGATAGGAGACCCCTGCTAAAAATATAGTGGGTGGAATTACTGTGTTTAACAATCGATATATACAATGACCACCTATTGTGTAGAAAATAGAACCAGGCTGAAGATCAACTCCTTTGATCTGAAAAAAAGATTAAATGTGGAACTTATGTTCTTATCTTATAATGAGATTGTAAAATTATGATGAATAGAGCAATGTCCATCACCACATTCAGGGTCAATAAATCCTATGAACTAAGCTATAACAACTTGATTTGAAATTCTATATCGGGTATCAATCAATGTTGCAAAATACTCAACGCCTATATCGTAGTTAAATTGTGGGTGAACAATCAAGTCTATATATGAGAAATGAACATGAAAATATCATTTTTCTCTTCATCTAAGGACATCCTTAGGAATTAAAAATGGAAGATAGACAAGTCTTATACCTAAACCTTGGACTTGGAGATTCAATTTAGTTTGATGCACATGAGTCATCATTCTAGCTTTAATCCCTTTCTAAGGATATAGATCACAAATGCTTATATTTGGAAATTTAAAATTTCATTTTTCATCTATGCTAGCTTCATTATCTTCAATGATATTATGTATAGGAACAATACCATAAGAAATTGCATTCATACTTCTCTGACTAGCCATTTCAAATAAATAGAGTAAGAGTTCTTACTTGGAATTTTGGATTTTCTTTCCCTGCTACTTTTACCAGCTTACTTCTACCCTTTATAAGCCTTCCTGAATGAACATGGGTCTTATTGTCATGGCTCCAAAAGTACTATGAAATCTTACCCTCAACCTTTCAAAAATATCTTAAATTTCTTAGCATTTCTTTTCTATAACAAGTTTATTATTATTCAGATCACTCAAAGTGTAAAATAAGAGCATACATTTGTTTTCCAATCTCCCTAAACTCTATATGACACAAACTCAAGAATCTATAACTCTGAATATCTCACAATGAGGTATATTCAAGAATATATAGGGCTAGATGTGAGATTTAACCTTAAATATATAGATTCAAATTTGAAATTCGACCACAAAAATGGGCAAGTGTTCAAACCAAAGGAATCATTTGTAACTCCATTAGGGAAAAGGAGTGTGAACAAAATGATTATTTAAAGTACTTTTACAAACATTGAGACCAAATAGCACATATATGAAAAATAAATTATAGTAGTTAAAAAAGTATTAAAAAATTTAAAATGTTTCTTAAACTTGAAAATTTTGTGGTAAGAACTGATAAATTCTAGACCATACAAAACCTAATAAAAAAAATCCTAACAAATACATAGCATAGGGAAGAATTACCCAATGGTATTTTGAGTTTTTAGACTACAACTTTGATATACAATGGATCAAAGGTGAAAATAATCCACTTGCAAATACTTTAACTAGAGAATTGGTAGCAACGATTATCATAGGAGATGCTACTCTTATTGGAAAGAATGGCATCAGGATTCCTCAATTACTTGACCCATAATTGAATTAATAATTGATATAGATCTATATTCTTGATAGGTGGTTAATAAATTTAAGAGGTTATATATCTCATTATCATTGAAGAGGTTTTATTATGCAAGAAGATGAGCAGAGATTTATTAAACATTTTGGTCTACACGATGCTCCCATAGATTTTGCCTTTAGTAATGGCATTGTTATGGATATTCAAATCACCCAATTCCTTCCAACATAATGGATCATACTAGACAAAAGAAATTTCTTAAAATTTTGTAAATTTGGATTGATTAATAGCATCACTCTTCATCAATTTGAATTTGAAGATTATGCTAACATTTTTCATCTAGGGTTTCCTCTAGATATGTGACAATTCTTCAACTCAATAAAATTGGAATTAGATGAACAAATTTGGAGACCAATAGTGCAATTTTTGGTTTCCCCTACATATCAAATACCAAGGATTGAAATTTATCCATTAGCAAATCAATGGTTTCCAAAAGTATTGATAGAAGATGGCAAGCCTTGCCTCCAACCTACTATACGAGCAAGAAGAATAGAAAAGGATCGTGTGTATCAGGAGAACAACAAATTAGGATTAGTTATGCATTTAGATCTTGCAATGAATATTAGAAATAATTGTTCATCCCCTTGCAATGAAGATTAGAAAGAATTGTTCATCCCAATACCTACAAAAAATTTACCACCTACACTGGTTAGATTTGGCCATGATGGAGAACTAAGCTACAATTTGAACATTTTTGAATAATAGATGAAAATGACAATGATTATAACTTTTCCTATACTCTTTCTTAATTTTTTGTTTATGGATAGGATTTTTATTAAATCTTTGAGAAAACATAGGTATTGACATATTTAGATATATCATAATTTCCACGACAATGAGTATTAGCATTAGAACCTTTGTAAGCTTTAGATTTTCCTTTGCATCCACATTTTGTTCTGCAACCACATTTAATCTTAAATTTGTTGATATTAGCAAACCTTTTGAAATCATCATTTGGCGGTTGACTGCAAAACTCTGAGGTTACATGCAAAGTTATATTCTTGAGCATTTGTATTCATGGCAGCTAGTAGACATTACTTTTGTAATTTATAGGCAATCAAATTCTTCATCTCAACAAATATACAATCATGGATTGTAGTTTTTTTTGTCAATAATATAATATTTTATAGTCCAACTACTTAATTCACAAGGAAAGGAATTGAGATAATATATTAGATGTAAGCAAATATTTTTCAAAAACCAAATTATACTTATGCAAAAGGCCTAATTTTTTAAGTTTAAAGTTGTACAATTTTTTTGTGGCTTCTCTTACATCATTTTTCCTTGTGCCACAAAATTGTGTTGGAGTACGGGAAACACTAAGAGGGGGGGTGAATCAGTGTTTCAATAATCAACTTCAATTTAATATTTTTTCAAAAACATATAATCTCTTTGTAACCATTGAATGTTCAATTTCAAGAGTGTAACCAAATGTGATAGCCAATTGCAGATCCTTAAACAACATGAAAACTCAAATGTTGCAAAGTAGATAAAGGAAGCAACAAGACCAAATTGCATGAAACATAATAATCACATGGACCATAAAATAATCATAACATAGTATTTTTCATGAGTGGAAACCCCTCATAGGGATAAAAAACCACTCAGTAAAATGCCTCATTGGTTTAATCAAAACCCACTGATTACATAGCCTCATTGGCTATTATTTGTCTCACTGGCTACAAAATATGCCTCACTGGCTTTTCAATTTAACAACTTCCTCACTGGCATAAATATGTCTCACTAGCATTGATCAACAATCAAGATAAAGAGTAAATAACAGAGAGTTACTTTGTTTCTCTAATGCTCATGGCAATTTTTTTCCTTAACACATTTTGTGTCCTATACGCTTCATTACATTTAAAACCTAGAAAACATAAAATATATAAACTATTCATTGTTCTTTTGCAGTAATTCTTAAAGCACATAACTCTGTCTTTTACACATTCAAAGATACATTCTCATCAAGAAATTTCAACATAGGATTTTGAAAGAAACCTCTTTTTAGAACAACATAATCAAAGCAATTTAAAAATGACTCTTTGTTGTTTCAAACTATTCATTTCACTGTCTAACCAAATGTCGAACTTGAGCATCTCATATAAATAGCAATCATCAACCTGGTAAAACACAATATAGCCATATCTTAAACCTTGAGAGGAATCAACTACAAAAACTTACAAACCTCAACTGCCAAAACCACCGAAACCATCATATGCTCATAACCATCAAAAAAAAATTATTGTCAAAGCCTTGAAACATGTCGTTGCATATCATAAAATAAAAACCTAAGTTTGCTGCTGCATAACCAAGTTCTCAACTTTGCATAATGCCTAATATACATTGCTTTCCACACTATACAATATTTCCTTGTTGAACTGGTATTCCCTAGAAAGGGGTGATGAAAACAACATTATAATCTGCCTTCAAACCTTTCCTCAAGCACCTATGATTTGATAGGTAGGTTACCAACTGAAACAACCTAAATTTATGCCTTTTATCACTTTGCATATTAAAACCACAAATACCATTATATATGACTTTGATGAACATAGCTACCTTAGTAGAATGACAATGATAACCAAATTTCATTAAATATCAACCAACATTATAAGCCTTTCAAATATGCATCAAGGTGAAAGCCCATATTGACATCAATTCCAAACTCATCCAATTTCAAAGGGCTCAACAAACTCCCACTTTGGCATTGATGTCAAACATCCTGTCACTGTCATCAAAAGATTATCATTTGTAGAAACATCAAGAGTGTCAAATTCCTGAAATCATCATCATGAGAAACGAATTTTCAAGATCAACAACACCACCTCACTGTCAATATCAAGAAAACAAAGTGCACTATCCTCATACTGTCAAGTGAAGCAACAAACTGAAAATAAATACTCATATTGTAAACTAAAATTCTCAAAATGAAGCATCATAGCTCATGTTGTAATGAAATGAAGCATCAACCACATGAAGCATGAGAATCATTGTAAATGAAATACATTACTCAACCACATGAAGCATGAGAAGCATTGTAAATGAAATACATGACTGTTCATCTCCCCCTTTTGACAACAATGCCAAAGGATAGCAAGGAGCACAATCTACAGAAGATAAAGGAACTATGAAAATATTATGTTACTAGTCACAACAAACACCTGGTTAACCTATGGAAAGGAGCTATGAATCAAAACACCAATGAATAATCCACATGAATTGACATCATAGTTAGCACCAAAGCATTTTTAGACCAAAATATATAAGCCATAATCAAATCATTGCCATAAGAACTTCCAAAGTGCAAAAAATTGTCAAAATGCACATGCCACCAAGAGTGAGCATAGTCTAGAGAAAGGTGCAAAAGTCTCATAAAGAAACAAGTATTAGTATGGAGCATCAAAAACTCAACAAACATCCATTGTATCTTCATGGTGCACAATATCACAGATAATCACAAATGGATACATGGAAGACATGCAACAAACTGTCATTATTGTAAGAGGTATGCATCAAAAACACATAGTGAAGGCATCAAAGATTGTAATATACAAGCTCAAGCCACTTATTGAAATTTTGTTCAGCATGATGAGTATCTGATCATAAAGAAAATATGAGTGAATGGCAACAAAAATGAACCATTCATGAACCAGGGATAAAGAATAAGCTTGAAGCTCCCCCTGAAGTTTTGCAAAACTAAATTGTGCTATTGAAGAGAGCCAAGGGAGAGAACACCAAGTCTATCCCTTAAATTTTCAAACACCTCTTTTGTTAATGGATTTGTAAAGATATCAGCCACCTGATCACATGATGCCACATAATCCAAAACAACTTTATTTGTTAGAACCTTTTCCCTCAAGAAATGATAGTGGATGGCTATATGCTTGGTTCTTGAATGCATCACAAAAAAAATTGAAATATTTATAGTGCTAGTGTTATCACACAAAATATGAACAGGTTGAGATACTTCCACTTTGATATCTTTTAATGTTTGAACCATCCACAAAACCTGAGAACAACATGTGGTAGTAGCAATGTATTCTACTTCAGCAATTGACAAAGACACACAATATTGTTTCTTGTCGTGTCATGCTACCAACCTGCCACCCAAGAAAAATGCTCCTCCAGAAGTGCTCTTTATGTCATCAATACATCCTGCCTAGTCAGCATCAATGTAAGCAATCAAAGTAAAAGCATCATGTCTTGGATAGCACAAACCATAATCAATAGTACCATTGACATATCTAAGTATCCTTTTAACTACATTAAGATGAGATTGCTTGGGAGAGGACTAAAATCTGGCCACCGAGTATATAGCATGCATGATGTCAAGCCTTGTGGTAGTCAAGTACAAAAGACTACCTATCATAGACATGAACATCCAATGTGATCTACATCAGGAAAATCAACATCTTGGCCTAATTTGCAGCCAGTTTCCATGGGGTTCCAACTGGTCTGCTTTCATCCATTTGAAATATTTTGAACATCTTTTTTGCATATTTCAATTGAGAAATAAAGATACCCTTCTCAAGTTGAGAAACCTATAACCCAAAAAAGAAAGAGAGTTATCCAAGCATGGACATTTCAAACTCAGCTTTCATAATGTTAGGAAAAGTAGAACACATATCATTATCATTGCTCCAAAAAATAATATCATCTACATAGACAACAACAACCAGAATATTATCACCCTTTGTCATGAAGTATAGATTGTTGTCAATGCCTCCTTTTGTGAATCCTTGACCTTGCAAATACTTATCCAACTTAGAGTACCATGCTCTACGAGCTTTTTTTAAGCCATACAATGCATTTTTCAGTCTATAGACATGATCTTTACCTACACATTCTAATCCTTCGGGCTGCTCCATATAAACTTCTTCATCAAGATCACCATTTAAAAAGATTATTTTAACATCCATTTTAAACACTTTTAAATTTTTATAAACAAAAAAATCTAGAAAGATCCTTATAGCTTCAAGTCTAGCTACGGGGGCAAAGATTTCATCAAAATCAATACCCTCAATCTAAGAGTATCCTTTGCAAACAAGCCTGGCCTTATTTCTAACTACATTGCCCTTTTCATCAAGTTTATTCCTAAAGAACCATTTTGCTCCAATGACATTCTTGTCCTTGGGTCTAGGGACAAGTTCCCATGCCGTATTTTTCTCTATCTACCCTAACTCCTCTTCCATTGCTTTAATCTAGAGTTCATCTTTACTAGCTTCTATATAGGTTTTAGGTTCAAGTTCTGAAATCAAACATAAATGTACCTAATCACTAGCAAGCTTTCTTCTGGTTTGAACACCAGTAGTTCTATTCCCAATGATATTTTTTTGAGGATGGTTCCTTTGCACTATCTTTGTAGGAGTTTTAGTTGTTGAATTCATAGGTTTTTCAAGAGTATTTTCTTGATCTTTCTCCTCTTCTTTTGATTTCACCTCTTTTTCAGGTAGGTGAACTTCTTCATCATCTTCTTTTTGTTGTTCATATGGTTGCAATATCTCATCAACTTTCATGTTAGTGCTTTCAACCACTCTTTTCAATCTTTTATTAAAACATTTGTAAGCTTTATTGTGAGTGGAGTAGCCTAAGAAAATACCTTCATCACAGCGGGATTCAAAATTACCTAGACTTTTATCATCTCTTTGATAAAACATTTATTGCCAAAGATTCTAAAATACCCAATATTTGTAGATATGCCATACTCCGGTTCATAGGGAGTATAATTAGTTTTTACTCTTAACTGCACTATGTTTAAGTATAGACTATTGTATGGACAACTTCTTTCTAGTAGATGTTAGGTAAGTCTACATCTTGAAGCATTGTCCTTGCCATTTCTTTGACTTTCTTATTTTTTCTCTCTGCTACACCGTTTTGTTGTGGTGTCCTAGAGGCTGAATATTACCTCTTAATGCCATGTTCTTCACAGTAGTCCACAAATTCTTTTGAAGTGTACTCTCCACCTTTATCTGACCTTAGGCACTTGATTTTTAGATTTGATTCCCTTTCAACCATCTTTATAAATATCTTGAACCTGTCAAAAGCTTTTGATTTATGCTTCACAAAGGTCGCCCAAGTCATTCTAGTATATCATCAATAAAGAACATAAAATACCTTTCACCATTCAATGACTTTGTCCTTGTAGGACCACATAAATCAAAATGAACAAGTTGTAAGGGGTTATTTGAAGAATACTCTTTATATTTAAAACTTACTTTGTTTTCTTACCTTACTAGCATTCCTTGCAAGTATTGTTGCTAGGTGTAGAGATGACTGGCATATTTCTTATATTTTGATTCTTGTTGATCTTGACAAGATTATCATAATTGATACGCTCAAGTCTTCTATGTCAAATCTTACTCTCTTTAACTTGACTCATGAAACAAACATGTTCATCTTTACTACTATTTGTGGTCTCATGAAGATTACAGATGTTCCCTTTTGTTCTTAAACTAGTTGTAACAGTTTTTCCTGATTTCTTACTGATTTCACAACCTTGAGTAGTAAATGTGACTTTGAAGCCATTTTCACAGATTTGAATTACGCTAAGAATATTGTGAGTTAAACCTTCTACATAATATACATCATGTAAGGGAGTGTCATCATCAAGAAGTATGGTGCCTTTTCCTTTTATCAGAATATAGAAATCATTCCCAAATTTGACTGAACCACCAATGTAATCTTCATATTTGACAAACTTTCTCTTATCACCAGTCATGTGGTGAGAGAACCCACTATATGAAACCCATTTATCTTTCTTTTAGGCATGTAAGGTTGTTTGGAAAAGCATTGCTTCAGCCTTTTTGTCAACTTTCTTTGGTTTCCAAACTAATTTTATTTTGTCGGCACTAGAAGATGTCTTGAGGTGAATGCTAGTTTTGCTTTGTTGTATTGCAAAGGTAGGTCTGCAAAACCTAGCTATATTTCATAGATTCCCACATTTATAACACTTCAACTTGTTCAAGAACTTGAAAATATTTCCATTTAAAAAGTTAGGCCTCTTTCTAGACATAAACCTACATTCACTTGCCTTGTTCTTGTATTGATTGCAATAAAAGCAATAGTCAAAGAAATTTAGATTACATCTAAATGGATTGCCTCTTTTTTCAAAGATTTTTTCATTTGCAGCATCAACATGTTGAATTTTATTGGAATATGAGCAATTTTCTTCTGAAAACCCTAGACCAGTCTTATCCTTGTGGTCTTTTTGTTTATTTAAGAGGTTTGCCAACTTGTCACTAATGTCATACATGACAAGATTTTTCTTCAAAGAAACAATCTCTACCTCTAGAACACAACATTCCTTTTCTTTGGTATTTAACTGCTCTTGAGTAACTTCTAAAATTTTCTTGTTTTCCTCAAGTTGAAGTTTCAGGCCTGAGATTTGTTTTTCAAACTCAGTAATTTTGTTAACCAAAATTTTAGTATCTTTCTAAGTTTGGTTTTTTTGCAGTATGGCTTCCTTTTTGAGTTTCTTGATTTCACTTAGGGCACATTCAAGATCAACCTCAAGATCAAATTGATCTGCAATTTTTTCTTTCTAATTTTTATTGGGACTAACGATAGTCATAAACAGGGTTTCTTCTTCTCCTTCAATAGATCCTTCTGAGAAACTATCTATCACATCTGTAAACATACTTTTCTTCTTTTTAAAAACATTTTTCTTTTTAAAATTGTACTATTTTTTCTTTCCCTAATTTCTACTATCTTCCTCATCACTTTCAGGGTCTTTATTAGGGCACTAAGCAGCATAATTCCCAATCTTGCCACAATTAAAACATTTAAAAGGTAGCTTCCCTTTATACCTACCTAGTCCTCTCTTTAGTTTTCTCACAAGAATAGACTCATAGTCATCCAGTTTCTCTGAATCAGAGTTAATGTCATTGTCCTTTTTCACAGACTTAAAGGCGGTTTATTTGCTAGTGGGATTATCACTACACATTCTCATTTCATAGGTTGTAAAGACACCATGAATTTCATTTAAAGTGAGTTTGTTTAAGTCTCTCTCTTCTACAATAGATATTTTAGGATCATATTTAGGTGTTAGTGATCTTAACAGCTTTTTAACAACAAATTTTTCTTCTAAAGCTTTACCAAGACCACAAATTGAGTTTACAATTTGTTGGACTCTTAGAAGGTAATCAGTTACCTTATGTTCCTTTTTCATCTTTAGGCCTTCAAACTTGGCTCTAAAAGTTTGTAACTTATCCTCTTTAACTTTTTCATCACCCTCATAAATACTAGATAGTTTATCCTAGATAGACTTTGCACTATTACAGTCCATAATTTTAACAAGCACATCATTAGTTAGTCCATATAAAATAGCATTTGCAGCCCTAGAATCACATTCATAGTCCTTTTTCTCATTTGTAGTAGAGGGTGTTTTTGTGTCAGTGTACTCAGTTTCGATTGCATGCCAAATCTCATAGCCTAGAGAAGTTATATGATATTGAATTCTATATTTCCAAAAAGCATAGCCAGTACCATCAAATAATGGTGCTCTAGAATTAGAAAGACCTTCTTGATTTTTCATGGAAAGTACTCCACCAAGAATCCCCTAAGTTGATTAAAATCTTGGCAAGGGTATGGATTTGATACCACTTGTTGGAGTACAAGAAACATTGAGGGGGGGGGTAATCAATGTTTCAATCATCAACTTCAATTTAATGGTTTTTCAAAAACACATAATCTATTTGTAATCATTGAATGTTCAATTTCAAGAGTGTAACCAAATGTGATAGCCAATAGCAGATCCTTGAACAACATGAAAACTTAAATATTGCAAAGTAGATAAAGGAAGCAGCAAAACCAAATTACATGAAACATAATAATCACATGGACCATAGAAGAATCATAACATAGTATTTTTCATGAGTGGAAAAACCTCATAGGGATAAAAAAACCACTCAATAAAATGCCTCATTGTCTTAATCAAAACCCACTGATTACAGAGCCTCTCTAGCTATTATTTGTGTCTCACTGGCTACAAAAATATGCCTCACTGGCTTTTCAAGTTAACAACTACCTCACTAGCATAAATATGTCTCACTAACATTGATCAACAATCAAGATAAAGAGTAAATGGTAGAGGGTTACTATGTTTCTCTAATGCTCATGGCAATTTTTTGCCTTAACACATTTTGTGTCCTATAGGCTTCATTACATTTGAAACCTATAAAACACAAAATATATAAACTATTCATTGTTCTTTTGCAGTAATTCTTTAAAGCACATAACTCTATCTTTTACACATTCAAAGATACATTTTCATCAAGCAATTTCAACAGAGGATTTTGAAAGAAATCTCTTTTTAGAACAACATAATCAAAGCAATTTAAAAATAACTCTTTGTTGTTTCAATCTTTTCATTTCAATATCAAACCAAATGTCGAACTTGAGCATCTCATATAAATAGCAATCATCAACTTGGTAAAACGCAATACAACCATACATTAAACCTTGAGAGGAATCAACTACAAAAACTTACAAATCTCAACTGCCAAAACCATCATCTGCTCATAGCCACAGCAAGTATGTTGTTTTCAAAGCCTTGAAACATGTCATTGCATATCATAAAATAAAACCATAAGTTCGTTGTTGCATAACCAAGTTCACAACTTTGCATAATGCCTAATATACATTGCTTTCCACACTATACAATATTTCCTTGTTGAACCGGTATGCCCTAGAAAGGGCCAGTGAAAATAACGTTATAATCTACCTTCAAAAATTTCCTCAAGCACCTGTGACTTTCTAGGTAGGTTACCAATTGAAACAACCTAAATTTATGCCTTTTATCACTTTGAATATTAAAACCACAAATACCATTGTATATGACTTTGATGAACATAGTTGCCTTAGTAGAATGACAATGATAACCAAATGTCATTAAATATCAACCAAAATTATAAGCCTTTCAAATATGCATCAAGGTGAAAGACCATATTGACATCAATACAAGACTTATCCAATATCAAAGGGGTCAACAAATTGGTCTATCATTAAAAAAATTCAATGACTAAAGTCATTTATAGCCATGCCATTTTTACCTATATTCAAGTCTCTAAGAATCACAATAGTGTCACTTATTCTTGTTGAAGTACCATCATCTAGGAGACATTCCCACCAATCTCTAAATTTTCATGAAAGCAATATTACAACATAATGGGCTTTGGCAGTATCATTCCAGGAAGTTCTAGTGTCGAAAAAATTGGATAATGTATCATACAATGAACAAATTGCTTCATATGGATCTATTAGTTGATCAATATTTAAAATATATGCATTGGTAGAAATAGGTCTCAAATATTCAAGGTGTGCATTAGTAAAGAGAGGTTCTTTTGTTATATCATCTTCTATTTTCTACTCCTTCCCACTCTTTTGTTCCTTGACATTCAAAATCAAGATCTAAATCTATATTCATATCAAATTAATTTTTGAAGACACTTCTAAATTGATTTCTAAAGCTACTTCAAGAGCATATTCATATTCTTTAGATTCTTCTTATTCAAATATATGTATATATACATATATATGTACATATACACACACATATATGCATATACACATATGTATAATATTTTATTTTTGCTACTCCTTCCCACTCTTCTAGTCCTTGATATTAAAAATCAAGATCTTAATTTATATTCATATCATTACTTTTTGAACACTTCTAAATTGATTTATAAATCTACGTCAAGAGCAGATTCACATTCTTTAGATTCTTCATATTAAAATATATGTATACATATATATTCATATTTATATATACATATATATTTACTTATACACATATACATATATATACATATATACACATGTGTATGTGCATATATACATATAAATATATGTATATGTATATGTATATGTATATATATTTATATGTATATATGTACATACACACACATATACATACATACATACATACATATATATATATATATATATATATATTCTAAAAAAAGTCAATTCAATTTTATATACAATGAACATCTTACATTATTGTAGAATCTCTCAATAAGAAACAAAAGAATAACCATTCCAATAATGAAATATATATAAGTATTAAAATTTTAGTCCTTAAAATAAGTTTACTTATGTAATTTGAAGGTTAAACAAAAATAATTTACGTTATCAAATAATTTGTTCTCTAATGAGTTATCCCTTGGTTTAGATCTAAAGCAAAGTAATTGTAGATTCCTCTAACATCAAAAATATGATTTTATTTAAAATAATTCATTTTAAATGTGTCATTCAAAGCCATTATCTATGTTATAACTAATATTCCTCCATTGGACATTGTAGACGTGTAAAAATGACCTAACACTTATCACACATCCTAAATTGCATTTCCTCATCATCAACATCATTATCTCTAAATATCACTGCATTTCACATCAATTGCATCAAAAATCCTAATTTCCTCTATTAATTGAATAATATTACATTATTTAATTAATTCACTTTTTCACCATTTTTTTGATGAATTAAATAAAATTTATTTATTTAATAAAGTTCTAAAACCCTAATTTCTTCTATTAATTGAATAATATGACATTATTTAATTAATTCACTTTTTCATCATTTTTTACTAATTAAATAAATTTCATTTATTTAATAAAGTCCTAATCTAACTTTATTCTTCTTGATTAATTAAATAACATCAATTATTTAATTATGTCGCTAATTTACCCTATTCCCCTAAGCTAATTAAATTATTAAAACACAATAGTTTAATTAAATCCCTTTCCCCTAAACTAGAATAATTAAATAAATTATTCAAAACATCATCAAAAAGGTCAAAACAAACAAATACAACTTTGTTTGTGAAAGTCAAACTTGATTTGCATGTTCAACTCAAAAGGATTAATTAATTAAATCAATTAGTTATTTATCCTCACCACTTTCATGATCGAGAAAATTAGGATCCCTCGATTGCTCTCCGATTAGTTGACTGATCCATCTATTTCTAACTAATTCATCTATTCTTCAATCCCACAGATTATTCAATCTATTTCTTTAATCCCATTGAACACTCAAATTGATTTCTTCAATCATACCAATTATGTAATCAAAATCCACTGATTATTCCTATCTATTTCTTCTCAACATCTTTCAACCATTGATCAAGATATTCTACTACGCGATCTTGAGCATTCATTTTGAAACACAACTTCTATATAACAATCATCTTCTTCCTCAAAAATGATTGAAGAATCAACATATTTTGCACAATGAAGTAATGCCAAAATTACAATCGATCTTTTGACAAACTTTACACACATCTTCGATCAACGACATTGCACAACTTTGAAGTTTTTTGCTATGCATATATTGAGGCTCCACATTGATACAAAAAATAATCCAACATCTTTGCAAACACACTTCGACACGGGATGGTAAAGCTACATTGTATTGAATTCATTGTTATTGTTTTGTTTCAATTGCTTTTTTGAATTCATTGTTCTTCATAGTTTCATTTCATGAGCAATGGGTATGAATCTTAGCTTTTGTTTTGAATTAGATTAGTTTCTATTCATTCATGTTTGATCTCTTAATGTCATATCGATTTACCCCTTACATAGACATATTATATGTTCATTCAAAATAGGCAAGTGTAATACTAATATCAAAATAAATTTTATAATTTTCAACAACAAAGTTTATAAGACAATAATTGTGACACAATAAAACCATTTAATATTCACATTCACATAAGTATCAATACAAACACCCACTTCTAGCACTACTACAACCATTGGAGCCTTGAATTCCTTAGTGTAATTCTTGTGAATAATCCTCTCCATCACACAATCCAAGTCAATCATACTCAATTTTGAAATCTGCACAAATAAAATAAAGGAGCCGCAAAATATTACAACTAGAGCTAGAAAAGATGGAAAGTCATTTGAATGTAATAGACAATAAATAATAGGCTACAAGAGGAAAATAAAATTAAAAAAGGTTAAAAAAACTAACTAAATTCAACATGAGGCTCAAGTTCATTTCCATGACGAACATATTTTCTACAACAAAAAACCAAAGAAGATTGTTTTGGTTCTCCAACCTTCTTTCGATAGATTCTAAAGAGTTACAAATTCCTATGAATGAGAGAACAATTAATTCCCTCTTGCACTTTAGGTTATGTAAAATCTAGGGGTATCCATTTAAAACAATTTTAGGAAAATTCACTGCCAACAATTCACCATGAAAAAATTCACCTCATGGAAAATTCACCACTAGTAATTCATGGCGGTGAATTTTCCATGAGATGAATTTGTCATGGCGGTGAATTTTCTCAAGGTGAATTGTTGGCGGTGAATTTTACGACGATGAATTGCTGATAGTGAATTTTCTTGATGCCTTTTAAAACAAACTAGATTCTATATGAGAGCAATAGTTTAACCATAGTGTAAAGAAGATAAGATATTCATAAAAATTAGGCAAGGATTTATAGGATTTGGGGATATGTCGGTATGTTCTTTGTACCCTTAATACTCAAGTAAGAATAAAATAAAATTATATAAATAAATTACTAATTATTGGTTATCATTCTTTGAATGAGTGGGTTGAAATGGATTTCCTATGGATTGACCAATGCCTATTTAATGAAATATAGGGCCATCACACATTGCCATAATTTTTCCTTGATAACAAAATTTTTAGTGGTTTAAGATATGTATATCATTGGATTACAATGATAAAACCAATATATATGGCTTAAGTTAATACAATCCTAATCAATAATCCTTTATGAAAGTTATGTTCTTCATTGTCATTTATGAAATATTTATAGTATTCCTTGAATACGAACTAACATGAGTTAGCAATTCATTGCTGCAAATGAGTATGAATAGAATTATAATGCTTAGCTATTATTCTCAAAGAAATATAACAACACAAAGGAGACATTTATAAAAATAATAATTTATTCATATAAGATAGCCAAAAGCAAGCATCACAACAAAAGTTGATAGACAATATAAAATCATTTTATTTCTTCAAATAAGTGTGGTATATAATGCAAAGGCTTATTCCCTCACTAATTCAACCTCTTTACAAATGAAAGATGTTAGGAAAATGTTGTACACCTTGCACAAGAATATATATATATATATATATTTGTGGTGCATCTCTAGTGATGTGTTTAACCATACTAAATATTTATCGAGGTTCCCTTGTAAAGTTGTATGTGATATCGATTAGATATTTTATGTGTGGATTGCACATGAGAAAACATTTAATATTAGGAAAACTTAGTACCAAAACTAAATGTTGGGTTCAATGTTTTTGTGTGCTCATGATTTTGAGATACATGGTTTTACCTTACCACTTGGTTGCTTTGTGTGAGCTTGAATCTATAAAAGCACACACATGTTTATTGTTTGATGTTGGATGCAATTTATATTGAGCTCTCTTTTTAGTGTATATATGAAGCATGGTATGAGATGTGTGGTTACATACTTGGACACATGGAGGATAAATTGGAGGAGCTTCATGTTTCAAAAGTATTAATGGAGACTTTATAAGTGTATTATATTATTGAATAATACATTAAGTGTGGATCCTTTTGGGGGCTGGGTTTTTTTTATCTTTGTATTATGACTATTCTATAATATTATATATGCATTCTTTCTCTCATGGGATTATGTAGGAAATGGTCTAATCAACTTGGTAATTTTCTAATAAAAAATATATTTCATATATAGAGAAAGATACAAAAGGCATCACCACATATGGGTGACACTTGTCATTGAAAGGCAACAAGGTACATGGAAACACTTCCTACACTAATATTTTAAGGAGAGTGTTTTGAAAATTTCAATATTTTAATAGTTACAAAAAGAAGAAACATATTTAAATAGAAAATAAATAATATATACAATAACACAGGTGTACTTGGGGAAATCATTTTGAGAGAAAACCTCATGGTCCAAAGTAGCTCAATGTATTAGTAAACCATTATTACAATACAATTATAGATAAATCCCTCATAGGACTATCACCAACGAAAATTAGGAGGAATTATTGTAGCTTAACAATATATACAAAACTCTATACACTTGACACCCATCTCAAGCACCTAATATATAAGAGATACAAAACTTGAAACCATCAAATGGTAATTAGAAACCAATTAGCTAAAACCACCTAAAAGTGGCACTTAAATTATCCTTTGATCAAATATTCCTTATGATGTGTCATAATATGCATCATAGGTTGGTCAACAAGTGTAACTCCCCTTTACAACTATTTTATGCATCCAACAACCTTTTACATGTACTATACAAACTTATGGAAGTCATAAGTTTTGATTTGGTGGGCTAATTGGACCTTTTTATAAAATTGAATTAATTGAAGGGACTTACACAATAGGCACCCTCATAGGTGGTGTTGAGCAACAATTTTTTTTTATTTTGGCCAAAAACTAACCCTATAGCCCAAAAATTGAGTTTTTCCATTTTATATAAAAAACTCACACCTTTTGTAATCTTAACAGTATGAAAAAGGTTGAGACACATTTCCCAAAAATAATATCAAGACTATAAGATGAACTACCAAAACATTTACCTAGAGAAGAATATGTGAAGCCATCATTCAAGGAATCCATAAGCTTCTACAAGTGATTACAATCATTAGTTAGAGCTATATCAAACTCTAACTTCTCATGTCAAGGAAAAGAGATTACACATGAGATATCATGGTAACATAATAAAAGGTGAAGAATTTTAGGATTAAGGTTTCATCCACCTTGTAAATCATGTCATGGTTCCAACATCCTTGGAAAGTGTCTCTAGGCACTTAGGGTGTATTGGTAAATTATTTTGTAATGTTAATTCTCACCATTGTTTGTAACATATTCATAAGGGGTGATGGGTTCTACTAGGAGTGATAAAGGTGAGTTGTGGACATAAATATTTAATATTTTTCCCCATATGTGGATTCCTAGAATGGGATAATAAAATATAAGGAAAGGACAAATGAGTATCCATTAGTATTCTCCAAGTGGGGGCTTGGAATGAGGCAATAGGTGTCTCTTGGTATTCCATCATTTATTACATTTAATGTAATATTTATGTCCCAAGTTTGGGTGCCCAAGTTGGAGGGAAAGTATTGGAGCCAAAATAGTGTCCTTTCACATTCCAAGGAGGTATTCCAAGAGTTGGGGACCTTTGGAATGAAGGGTCATCTTTGGGAGCCTTTTTTGGGGCTTAACATGCCTTCACACATTTATAAATTCAACCTCTTAGATGTAGAAATATGAGCAATAGTTGAATGTAGAGTTTCATTGCGGGAACAAGGATGGGTTGAGGCATAAAGATTTTGTTCATAGGTGCATAGGTTCTTCCATGGTGGAGGAAAAGAGGATAATGGAAGTGATTGTATTTAAATCCCATTTGTTTGAAGATATTCATACTTGGTCTCTCTTCTTGGTGGAGTTTTTTCTCACAATGGTTTCTCCATGTAAATCCTGTGTTATGTGATGCTCTTATGTTGTTAATTTGTGCCTCATTGATGCTATCTTATGGCAATGTTATTATTTATATATTGTTGTTATAATTTCACATTTAAGTTAGTATTTATAAGCATGTTATGTTGACTGATTTTTGATATTGTAAAGAAGATAGATCTAATCATGATAATTCCATTTTAAGGTAACTTAATTTTCAGATTTATATATGTTTTAGATTTTCATGTTGTTGTAGTCTAAGCCTTTAATCTCATGCATTGAAATCATTTTTGGATAGAGAGTGAATCTCTTAATAATTGTTATTAGAACATGTTTATTTCTCATCATTTGGTATCAAAGTTGATGGTTAACTAGGTTCTAGGTATTCCTTTTTTTATTTCTTAGCTTGGCAAGCTTGTGGGAATGTTTTAGAAGGAGATGGAGGTTTTTGGAAGGCTTGTGGAGCTGCAATGAATGTTATGTGAGTTATCTTTTTTTTGCAAATTTGTGAGATTGGAAGCCATGGATATTGTCAGTGTGATCTATGTTAGGTATTAGAAGCTCGTGATTATGGATCTTTATGGAGTTTGTTATGTTTTGGTAACTCGGAGCTCTTGTTTGACAATATATGTGTATCCTCTTGTTTGGTAGTTTTGTTCCTTTACCTTGTGGTCATGTGCAGTGAGAAGGTGTTCATGTTGGATGAGTAGAGACATCTTGGTCACATGGAGAAACACCCTCAATTTGGACTATAGAATGAGGTGTGTATGTTGGCTTCATGGTTTTAGCCCTTGGTTACATGAAATAATTGGAAAATAAGCCACTAACCTCTTTGTGAGTTATGGATCCAATATATTTTATATGTTATAAGTGTTGCAAGTATGAGCAATTGGTGTTGAAATTGATGTCAACAAGCTTGTGTTGTCCTTAATGAGAAGAAGATTGTTGCAAGAATATGTGTAGTTGTTGGTGTTGTCTATATTGTTGCATTAATGATGCTTTGATTAGTTGCATTATGTTGTCATTAGTAAGCTACTGGTGTCAACCTCTAGTGTTTCTTTGATAAGATTTTGTCTATAGATGTATGGTTGAGTTGTTATATTAAAGTTGGTTTGGTGTTAATGAGGAAGTACTAAAGATGATGAGTATGTGTCTTTGGTTCTTGGTTTCCAAGTACTTTTGAGAAAAAATGATAAAAAGAGGAAATAGTGAGTTGCAATGTGTTATAGGTTGAAGATTAGTGTTATGGTTTTGCTTCGTAGTTCTTCTAGGTTGAAGATATTCTTGTGTGTTTTAGATATGTTGATCAAAGGTGTTTAGGGGTGTTATATCCAAAATTTGGTGTGTTAGATCACTATTCAGAAGAATTTGTGCTCACTAGTGTGTTAACTATGTATTGCAAAGGTGTCTAGGAGAAATTTTTTTGCTCTGTGTTTCTCTCCAATTTGGTTTCAGGTCTTGTGGATCTAAAAGTGTGTTGATAGTGTTGGTATCTTTCTTCAGTTGAAGTTTCTCAGGTTTTTATCCTTTGAAAGTTGGTTTCTTGAGTTACAGTGTATGGAAAAGTTGTTTGAGTGTACTAGGTGTGTACATTCTTAAGGTGAAAGTTATTGCAAAAGAGTTTGTTATATTTTAGGGTGTTTGTGGAATATTCTAGATTGTGTTCAGGTGACATTTGTTGTCAGTGAGTTGTTTTTGGATCAAAGGAACCGTGTACTTAAAAGTTTAATGATGTTTACACGGGTAATGATCGACTTGTTAGAATTGGCTATGGAGATAGCCTAATAAGATCTAGAGGCCAAATGAAAAGCACAAAGAGAGAATATGAATATGACAAGAATAAATTTTATTCTTATCAATTATGCAAATATGATTCAATTTTGTGTTGTGTACAATGTATGAGAGACCCCTTGATTATACAGCCAAGGTGAGACATAAGATGTCATAAGATTATGACAAGTGTCTTAATCATATGGCATGAGACAACTTATCACTAATACCTAGGTCACATGTGTTATAAGTAAAAAGATAAGATAACAACTAATGATGACTAATCACCTTCTACAATATTCCTTCCTAGGACCTAAGTAAACTTAACATGTAAATAAGTCCTCTAAGTATCCTAGTAATGAATTAACTAGGTACAAGACTTTATTTAAACCAATATTCTAGATACAACATTCCCCCATTAGGAAGAAACAAAACCAAGATAATATGTAGGATGTGTGATGTCTCTGAAAAATGCTCAAGTGTCTCCATGTCGATGTTGAAAGCTGACACACTTCGAACAAGCGTTCTAGGCCAAACTGTTGAAGAGGACAATCAAGAATCTAGTAGAGATGAATGTAGAGCATGATCCAAAGAGAAATATATCACCTCTGAAGACAAAGAAACCTCTAAATTTTATCCAAAATTATCCACACTCACGCTAAACTACAAAGATGATCATGTAGAGATTGAACAAGAGGGTTAAGGTATTCCCTCCTAAAAATTGAAGAAGGATCTTATCCATCAAAGAGAATATGAATGTCATCAATGATGTCTCCCAAATCTGCAATATGAGACTCCACAAACAAGTATGAAAACCCAAGTTGTTAGATTTCAAGGTGTTTTCAGAACATTCGAGATTGTGTTCAGGTGACATTTGTTGTCCACGAGTTGTTGTTGGTTCAAAAGGACCGTGTACTTAAAATTTTAATGGTGTTTACACAAGTAACGACTGACTTGGGTGTTTACACTAAATATGAAGGTGCTTCGTGTTGGTGTATGTTTTTATTTTCCTAGTGGGTTAATTTATTTTCCCTTAGTCCTAGGTTTTTCCTACACTTTTATTAAGCTTGCATAGGATAATAAAGTGAGTTTATTACTTAATAATTAGGAGATAAGTGATGAGGTGTCCCCTTCCTTAAAGGGTGGAACCACTTTCCACTTTTGGTGGCATCCTCCACTTTTGGTGGTCCATACTTTCCACTTTTGGTGACATCCTCCACATTTGGTGGTCCATCTCCACTTTTTGTGGTTGATTCCTATTGGTTGGATTTTCCACCTACCTCCTCTCTTAAGTTCTATATAAACTCACTACCTAGCTCGTATTTTCATACTCTTGCATCCATTCAAGCATCTTGCATTGCATCAAGCAATCTTGGAAGCTCTTAATTCATTTTGTCGTATTGACATTGCATAATCTCTCAGAATCCTAGTTTGCATTCTTATGTTTTTCCAGTTTATGTAACTTTGATTTTCTCCTCAAAATTTCCTTGGGTTATTCAATCTATTTCAGATTTCTAATATGGTATCAAAGCTTTTGTTTTGAGAAATCTAAGTTCTTAGATTCCTGATTTAGAGATTGAGTTTCTTGTAAAAATCTTGTAAATTATCGTATGCTCTTCTCTTGCATTTTTGAATGATCTGGAGAATCAAAAAATATTTGCAAAGATTTAATTACCTCTTTATTTTGCATATGTGTTTTATGAGATCCGAGTGATTGCAATATTTATAGTTATATTGGCAGCATTTTTTACTGTTCCAACATGTCTAGAAGGCTCGAGAAAGTAAGATTTGACTTTTGTTTCATTCAAATTGGAGATCATTTGACATAGTTGCAGGTGGGGGTTTTGAAGAGAATCATTTTTCATTGGAGCCATTTTGTTTTTTTGCTTCAGAAATCTAGCTTCCACTCATTTGTGAGAAAAATGATTTTTGGGTTTTGTAGCCAGGGTCAAAATCTCAACTGGGTGTCTTTTAGATTTTGCATATCTTGCATAGATCTAAAGAAAATTGTTGTACAAAAAGCATCACATGTAATTTTTCTCTTGGTTGAAGGTTCAAAAAAAAAAAATCATCTTCTACTTGTTGGATCAAAAAATGGTTTTTGGATTTTTTCTTAGCATAAAAATATTTGTGGGTTTCTATTATTGTCTACAAACAGTGAGTAGATTTTTTAGAAATCAAATCGGAAGTAAACTTTTTTGCTAGAAAAAAATGTTTTCTACAGGCAAAATTCAACCAATTTTTCAAAAATTCATATCTTTTGCTTCGGGCGTTGGATTTTAGCAAATAAGATATCATTGGAAAGTTGGAGATGAGAACTTTTCATCCATAAAGGTATTGAGAATATTTTTTGCCATTTTGTACTAGATATTTCAGGTTGAAATTATCTTGTGCTAATTTCTTCAACATGTTATAACTTTCGCCCTAGTGCTCCGATTTTCAAAAACGAATAGGCGTTGGAAAGGTCTTGAAGAGAACTACACAGTTATAAGACTATTTTTTCTAGATTTTGTATTAGGTTCATTTTGTATTAGAATTTGTAATTTTGGCTATTTTGAACCTATTGAGCATTGTATCTTGGAAAAGGCTTTGTAAACACATTTGGGGGAGTGATCTTTGATACTAGTGAAAAGAGTGGGAGTGTATTAATGTTCTTTTATTTGGTATTCTTTTGTAATAATTTGAGGATTGTATCATGGGTTTTTCTACTCATCCTTTTGTGCTAGTTTTGGATAAGGCTAATTATGCATCTTGGAAAAAAGGCATTTTAACCCATCTCAGATGGTTAAAACGTTTGCCTTACCTTTATGGACTCAAGTCTGAACCAGAAACACCTGATAAGAAGAATGTTTGGGGTAATAAAATTGATCATGCAATAGGAATAATTGGTTGTCATGTTGATTATGACACTTTGTTGTCTATAGTGGGCATTGAATGTCTTCGCTCAATTTGGACCAAGATTTGGAAGATGTTTGGAGACCCTCATGTTTCTCCATTCCTAGATGATCCTATTGCAAATTGCCTCATTCCACTTGATGATGCAGATAGTATAACCTATGATGATGATAATTTACAGGAGCTTAAGTATTATGCAAATCTTGAATGTTCAGATGACACAAAGACTTCTCTTGCTTCTCATCCTCAAGTTGAGATTACATCAACATCACCTATTGCAGATTCAGATTCCAAAGATGCTTCTTCAAGAGCCTCCAATGATTCATTACAGTAGGATCATTTATGTCCTTTGGATTCAGTTCATTGGGACAAATTTCTACTAGACATTTCTTGTTTGTTTGTAGAGTCCCTCATTTCATATCTAGATGACACTATTGATGACATACATCTTCTCTTTGGGGACCACTCTTTTGTCCTTGCATCTACTATTTCTACTTTATAGTTTAGAGTTGCTTCTTTGAAAGCTTCCAATGACTTCTTGCAACAGGACATCTATAGTCTTCTTGATTTAGCTTGGGATGATCTCTTGACAGGTATTTCAAACTTCTTTATGGAGACATATTGCAGATTTGGGAGACACTATTAAGTGTATTCATCTTCTCTTTGATGAAGATTATTCTTCTTCAATTATTGTGAGGGAACACTTTGACCCTCTTATTCAATCTCTACATGATCATTCTTTATAGTTTGACATGAGTGTGGATACTTTGGATCAACATTTGGAGGATACATCTTCAAAGGAGATACTTGAGTCTTTGGATGGTATTCTACATCAATCTCTAGGAGATTTTGATTTGTCATCTTTAGTAGTGTGGCCTAGAATGCCTGATTTGATTGTGGCAGCTTTTAGCATTGACATGGGGATACTTGAGCTGACTTTAGAGACTCCATACATCTTGAGTTTTCTTCCTACATATTCCTTTCAGGAGTGGGAAGATAGCTCGCATACACCTTTGGTTGTGTTTCTTCCTAAGGTGAGGAACATTGTTTGATGATCATGGACTATCTTCTACATCCAATTTTGAACATCTACCATTGGCTCTCTTTGGGGGGGTTTCTTTGTCCTTCCACTTCATTTCTCTCTATTATTAGGGGTGTACTTCCTTTTTGTGGGATGGGGCTTCTTCTTCTTTGGGGGGGAATTTGATATGTACATGGGTACCTAACATGGCCTCATTTGCTAAGACCCATCATATTTTCCATCCTCCTAAGTTGTGCTTAAGGGGGGGTGTTGGTGTAGATTTTTGTTTTCCTAGTGGATTAATTTATTTTCCCTTAGTCCTAGGTTTTTCCTACACTTTTATTAAGATTGCTTAGGATAATAAAGTGAGTTTATTATTTAATAACTAGGAGATAAGTGATGAGGTGTCCCCTTCCTTAAAGGGTGGAGCCACTTTCCACTTTTGGTGGCATCCTCCACTTTTGGTGGTCCATCTCCACATTTTTTGGTTTATTCCTATTGGTTGGATTTTCCACCTACCTCCTCTCCTAAGTTCTATATAAACACACTACCTAGCTTGTATTTTCATACTCTTGCAATACCCTTGCATCCATTTAAGCATCTTGAATTGCATCAAGAAATCTTGGAAGATCTTAATGCATTTTATTATACTGACATTGCATAATTTCTTGGAGTCTTGGTTTGCATTCTTATATTTTTCCAATTTATGTAACTTTGATTTTCTCTTCAAAAATTACTTGGGTTATTCAATCTATTTTAAATTTCTAACACTTCAGTGTTTGTGGAAGTGTAGCATGGAATGTATGAGTTGATTTAGGTCCTATATAAGGTGTGTTGTGGTCCACCTTCATTCCTTTCCACCGTAGGAATGTTTTGGTGCCAACCTAATTTGAATTTGCACTATTGAGCTGCATAGCCAACCTTGGAGAATGTTTTCAAGGTTGAATATGATATAAATATGAGTTGAGTTGTTGAGGGATGTGAAGTTAGATGAGTATGATGCGACATGCGAATTAGAGATTTGTAGGGTGAAAATTTATAAAGTGTAGTGTGAGCTTTCACGTGTCAGATTGTTGGATGCAATGACAAAAGGTGTCTACGATTCTTCAGTCAAACTTCAAAGGTGTTGGTGACATTTTGGTGGAATTTCTTGTTGTATTGAGATTGATTTCTCTGTGTAACATTCTTCTCTAACTTTTTTTCTTCTATCTGTGATATTTTCTTTCTTCTGGGCAATGTGTCCTCCGATAGTGAGCCCTTTGTAATTGGTGTTGATATTACTTTATATTGTGAGTTAATCCTCACTGTGGTTTTTCTTATCTTGAGTTTTCCATGTAAATTTGGTGTTCTCTTGAGTATGGTGTTTATTGTGTTTCAGTTTGTCATTTTATTTTCATGCTAAATCATTATAATAGATTAAGGGTTAATTGAATGAATGTGGATTTGAATTTTAATGAGGATTTTGAAGTTTTAAGGTACAATTGATTCACCCCCCTCTCAATTATCTTATGCATTCAAAAATTGGTATTAGAGCAAGGTTCCTTAGAAAAAATATTAACCACTTGAGGTAGATCTGGGATGGCAGACAAGAAAGAGATTCTTGTGTTTGATGGAATGGACCATGCATTCTAGAAGACAAGGATGAAAGTTATTTTGGTTTATCTTGGATTTGATGTCTAGAAGTTTGTTGAGAATGGATATATTGTACCTACAAATGGTATGAGTACTAATGATGAGATCAAATCCTATGAAATCAATGGTAAAGAAATGTATGCTCTCTTAAATGGTCTTTCCAATTCCGAATTAGTGAAAGTTATGATTCTGAAAACTACTAGAAAAATTTGGGTAAAGTTATAAAGTATTTATGAAGGAGATGATAAGGTCAAAAAAGTTAAGATGTAGAATCTGAAGATCATGTTTGAAAACATGAAAATGTCTGAAGATGAAAACATTACAAGCTACATGCAGAAGGTAGATGATGTTGTCAATTCCATCAGAGATCTTGGTGGAAAACTCAAAGAACGAGAAGTGGTGAAGAAAATTCTTAGAACTCTTCCTAAATATTATAGTTATAAAGTTTTCGCTATTGAGGAATTTGAAAATTTAAATCAATATATCAGAGACTAGTTGTATGGTTCTTTAATTGCTTTTGAGATAAGAGAATTTGGTACAAATAGTGGCACAAAACTTGAGACTATTTTTAAAGCTAACACACTAGAGGAGATTAAGGAATCAGATCAGGAGGATCTTGATGATGTAGAAGCCATATTTGTAAGGATAATGAAGAAGGGTACTGGTAAGTACAGTGGTAAGTTTCTTTTCAAATATTTTAGCTGCGGAAAGATAGGTCATTATGATTCAAGATATCCAAAAAGATCTTTGAATAACAAAAACAAGGAGAACAAAGGTAAGATGATTAATAAAATTTATTATGTTAGAGAAGATGCGATTATTTCTGATGATGAATCTAATTATGGAGATGATGTTGATGATTAATGATTGCTGATGGATTTAAAGGATGAAACTAATTCTACTAACTCTGAGATATGTGTGAAAGAAAGTCCTCTCGAGACAAAGGATAATACCGAAGGTACTTTGGTATCTGTTTTTCATGCTAGACAAGAGAAGAACTATTATAGTGGATGCTCTAATCATATGATCGATGACAAGAGTAAGTTCATTAAACTTGAAAAATATGAAGGAGGATGTGTTAGATTTGGTGATGATACATTTGCTAAGATATGTGGAAAAGGTTCAACCAATTTTGATGGCAATCATAATACTGATGATGTTTACTATGTCAAGGGTTTCAGGCATAACCTCTTAAGTGTTGGAAAAATGTGTAGCAAATGATACAATCTAATGTGAGATTATAAAAGGCTTCGGGAATGTGATTATTATTGGAATAAGGATAAATTGAAATGTTTATCAACTTAAGGGTGTTGATGGTCAATGCTTTATGGTTTAGATTAACGAAAGATGGATATGGCACATAAGGATGTGTCACATATTCAATTTTGACAACCTAGTCAAAATCAGTCTAGTTCAAGCTATGATAGATCTTCCAAATATTATAAAGCCTATCAATGTTATTTGTAAGGAATATCAAGTTGGAAAGAAAATAAGAAGAAGCTTTAAAGTCAAAGAACAATCTAGTATCAGACTATTAGAATTTGTACATACATATCTTTGTGGTCCTACAAGAGTAAGAAGTTTCTTCAAGGTGACAGGTATTTCATGCTATTGAATGATGATTATTCTAGAATAAAATGTGTTACTTTTCTCAAAGAAAAATCAAAAGCTCTAGATAAGTTTAAAGCATTTAAAGTTATGGTTGAGAATGAAATAGATATAAAAATCAAATGTTTGAGGTTTGACAAAGGTGGAGAGTTCACCTCCAATAAGTTTAACATCTTTTTTGAGAATCATGACATAAAGAGACACTTGTATGCCCCTAGGACTCCTTAGCAGAATGGAGTAGTTGAAAGAAAGAATAGGTCTATTCAAGAAGCTGCAAGGACAATGATGAAAGAAGCAAATCTACTGGAATTCTACTGGAGAGAATCAATTTATACTACTATTTATATACTTAACAAAGTTCAAGCAAGAGAAAACAACACAAAGACTCCCTATGAGCTATGTTATGGAAGGATCCCTATTGTCAAATACTTCAAAGTGTTTGGAAGCAAATTTTATATCAAAAGAGACGAAGAAAACTTAGGAAAGTTTGATGCAAGGTTTGATGAAGATATATTCCTTGGATATTCTACTAGAAGCAAAGCCTACCGATGCTACAAGATATTGAGAAAGATTATTGAGAGTGAAAGTGTCAAATTTGATGATCTATAGAAAAATTCAATTGTGATAGATGGATATGAATCAAATGAGTCTTCTTGTAGAGAAGAAGAAAAAGAAAAAGAAAAAGAAAAATAAGTATAAATTGAAGAGGAAGAAGCTCCAAAAAAGACTCCTAAAACTCCTAAGTAAGTGCAGAAGAATCATTCTAAAGACCAAATCATTGGAGATAAGAGCAAAGGTATATTGACAAGAAGGAAAGTTGTTGAAGAATAGGTAAATCTATGTCTATTTTTTGAAGTTGAACCTAAAATAATGATTGAGGCATACAAATATTAATATTGGATCAAGCTTACAAAAGAAGAACTATTGTAGATTGATAAGAATCAGACTTGGGAACTTGTCCTAAGACCAACAAACAAAAATGTGATTGGAACTAAGTGGGTGTTCAGAAACAAACTAAATGATAATGGAGAAGTGGTAAGGAACAAGGCAAGGCTTGTGTGTAAGGGCTACTCACAAGTTGAAGGAATAGATTTTTAGGAGACATTTTCTCTAGTGGCAAGAATGGAAGCTATCGGGATGTTTTTGGCTTTTGCAACACACAAGAATTTTAAGTTTATCAAATGGATGTGAAGTCTGCTTTCTTGAATGGAGAATTGGAAGAAAAGGTATGCATAGAACAACTAGAAGGATTTTAGTTATCAGATAAACTAGATATAGTATGCAGATTGAAAAAGGTATTATATGGATTGAAGCAAGCTCTATGAGCTTGGTATGCAAGGTTGGATAGGTACTTGATACAACAAGGGTTTAATAAAAGTATCACAGATAGCAATCTTTACTTTAAAGTTGAAAAGATCAAATCTTGATTATGGTTGTATATGTTGATGACATAATCTTTGGAGGAAATGAAGCTATGTGTAAGAAGTTTGTAGAAGAAATGCATAAAGAGTTTGAAATGTCTATATTTAGGGAGATGAATTTCTTCCTTGGACTACAAATAACTCAAATAGATAAAAGCATTTTATTTCGCAATCCAAGTATGTCAGAGAAATGTTGAAGAAGTTTGGAATGGAAGATTCTAAACCAGTATGTACCCCTATGGTTACTGGTTTCAAGTTGAGTAAGAATAATGAATCTCCTAAGACTGATCAGAGAAAATATAGATCAATGCTTGGAGGACTACTATATTTAATTGCTATTAGACCAGATATCATGCATCCAGTTTGTCTTGTGGCTAGATTTTAAGAAGATCCTAGAGAGCCACATGTTATAGTAGTGAAGAGGATATTTAGATACTTGAAGGGCACTCCAGATAATGTCTTGTGGTATCCAAAGGATACTAATTTCACTTTAAGTGCTTACATAGATGCAGATTGGGTTGGTTGTGTAGATGACAAGAAAAGTACAAGTGGTGGTGCATTCTTTCTTGAATGTAGATTGGTGTCATGGCTAAGCAAGAAATAAGATTTAGTATCTTTATCTACTACAGAGGTAGAGTACATTGCAACATCTTGCTGCACACAGGTGTTATGGATGAGAAAACCATTGAAGGATATTAAATTAGTATATGATGAATCAATTTTTATCTTCTATGATAATACAAGTGTAATCAATATTTCAAAGAATCTGGTAATGCATTCAAGGATAAAACATATCTCAATCTGATATCACTTTTTGAGAGAGAAGGTTGTAGAGAATGAAGTGGAGATTGAATATGTACCTACAAAGGATTAGGTTGTTGATATATTCACTAAGGTTCTTCCTAAGGATAATTTTGAGTACCTCTGAGAGAAGTTAGGGGGTTATTGCCCCTCCTTCTTTGAACTAGATGCATAAGGAGATGCACCAATCTAGTTGATTTCAAGATTCATTCTTTGGTTTGGACTGATGTTAGTGGCTACCTCTCAAGGGAAGTAGGTAGTGACATTATTGGTTGTGGCAGTCATAGAGAATGAGTGTTGTCATTGTGCAATGGTTTCTGATTAGTGCAACATGGTGTGTGCTCCTAAGGGGGAGTATACTGAGCAGTGAAGGAAAGACAGTTGTAGAGTAATTGTGAGAAGGTTGATTGATGTCGAAGGAAGAAGAAATGATGCAAACAATTTTTCCTTCACCATTGATGTCAAAGGGGGAGAATGAAGCATGTGAAAAAGATAAGTTGAAAGAGGGAGAGTAATTCATGTGAGAGAAAAGAGAAAAGGAATTAGGTATGGAGCAAAGCTATTTGTTGTTGATAGTTTTTCACATTATGTGTTACCATCAATGACAAAAGGGGAGATTGTTGCAAGTATGAGTAGTTGGTGTTTTCATTGATGAGTAGAAGATTGGTGAAATAATATGTGTAGTTGTTGGTGTTTTCTATGTTTTTGCATTAATTATGTTTTGATTAGTTGCATTATGTTGTCATTAGTAAGCTACTAGTGCAAACCTCTAGTGTTGCTTTGATAAGATTATATCTATAGATGTATGGTTGAGCTGCTATGTTGCAGTTGCTTTGGTGTTAATGAGGAAGTACTTAAGATGATGAGTATGTGTCTCTGGTGTTTGGTTTCCAAGTTCTTTTGAGAAAATTTGATAAAAAGAGGAAACAATGAGTTGCAATGTGTTTTAGGTTGAAGAGTAGTGTTTTGGTTTTGCTCCATAGCTCTTCTAGGTTGAAGATTTGCTTGTGCATTTCAGATATGTTGATAAAAGGTGTTATATCCAAAATTTGGTATACTAGATTGCTATGCAGAAGAAGTTATGTTCACTAGTGTGTGAACTGTGTATTATAGAGGTGTCTGAGGAAATGTTTTTACTCCACATTTCTCCATAGTTTGGTTTCATAGTTTGGTTTCAGGTCTTGTAGATTTGAAGGTGTTTTGATAGTATTGGTATCTTTCTTTAGTTGAATTTTCTCGAGGTTTGGTCCTCTGAAAGTTGGTTTCTTGAGTTACAGTGTATGGCAGAGTTGTTTGAGTGTACTAGGTGTGTACATTCTTAAGGTGAAAGTCATTGCAAAGGAGTTAGTTGGATTTCAGGGTGTTTGCAGAATATTCTAGATTGTGTTTAGGTGACATTTTTTGTCTGTGATTTATTTTTGGATCAAAGGAAGTGTGCACTTAAAAGTTTAATGGTGTTTACATGGGTAATGGCCAACCTAGGTGTTTACACTAAATGTGAAGGTGCCTCGGTGTTTGTGGAAGTGTAGCATGGCATGTATAAGTGGATTTAGGTCCTAGCTAAGGTGTATTGTGGTATTCCCTCATTCCTTTCCACTGGGTGATCTCACAATAGTGGGTTACACTTTTTGGCCAAATTTGACATTGAACAATTTTTTTTTAACTAAATCTTCACTTTTGGGAACCTATAGTTGCTAAACCATGAGGAATTTGAAGATAATGCAAAATAGTGATTTGTGACATTTTGTTTGTAGATTCTAAATATATATTTTTATTTTTATTTTGAATCAAATTGCATTTTTTTTTATCTCATTCGAAAACTAGTTTTTAACAGTAAACACCATTTTTAAAGAGTGATGTGTACTTGCTAACACATAACTTTTTTTCTATGAAAGATAAAATTTTATTTTTCTCGAATTTGGATTTGTAACTATGATATCTAGTGCATGCAATTGGTTTCATAGTGTTTTATTGAATATTTTTTTCTTAATTAAGTTTTGAAGTCAAACCAGTTACAATTTAGACATAGGTTTACTTACTAAGACATAAATTTTTCTATATATATCAAAATTCCTTTCTTTTGTTGGATCAAGGACATCAATATCTAGTGTGTATATATTTTAAATTTTTTTTTTTGATAATTTTCTATTTTTCCACATGTGCGGAACAAAGAGCTTGATTTTTGGTGAAAAAATTATGTTATATTAAACTAAAAAAATACATAATAAAACTAAAATATATTAAAATTATATTTGATGGATAACTCATTTTGAGGGCTACCATCATCCAATTGGGTCTTTGGTATATTGTATTGAGATAGGAGGTTGGATATACAGAGACTTGATTGTAGATTTTGGGTTGGTATGTTGATGGCATGAAGTTCTATCTATTATTTGTATACAATAGTTTGAGGTATGGTTAGCTTGGATGAGTTGCAAATTATTGTGGTTTCTATTTTATCTAGTATGAGTAAGGTGGCTACTCAAATCCTTTCCTATCATTTGAATTTGATTCTTGTGTTCATGTAAAGATTGATGTAGGTTTCATTAACAGTTGATATGTTTAACCTTGGCATGTTCCTTTTTTCTTCCATGGGTGGAATGTTGGAGGATGCAAGGAGTTTTTTTTCTTGATAGTGGCTATCATGGTCATTTTTGTAGATATCTTGTTGGAGCATGAGAGCATGGTGAATATTCAGATAGTACATGTTTGTCTAAGGGATGTTTTTCCCTTGTTTGTGATTCTTATGGGTGTATTTACAATGTTGATGGGAAGTGGGAGAATGCTAGAATTAAGGTGCCATACACCTTGTAAATCCTATGTCATGGTTCTAACATCCTTGGAGAGCATCTCTAGGAACTTAGGGTGTATTAGAAAATTATTTTGTAATATTAATTCTTGCCATTGTTTGTAATATATTCATAAGGGGTGATGGGTTCCACTAGCAGCGATAAAGGTGAGTTGTGGATATAAATAATTAATATCAATTTCCCCACACGTGGATGCCTAGAATGGAATAATAAAAGATAAAAAAAGGAAAAATGAGTGACCATTGGTATTCTCCAAGTGGCAGCTTGGAATGAGGCAACATGTGTTTCTTGTTATTCCATCATTTTTTACATTTAATTTAATGTTTATCTCCCAAGTTGGAGGGAAAGCATTAGAGACAAAAACGATATCCTTTCACATTCTGAGGAGGTATTCCAAGGGTTGGGGATACTTGGAATGACGGGTCATCTTTGGGATCCTTTTTTGGGGCTTGAGATGTCTTCACAAATTTATAACTTCAACCTCTTGGATGTAGAAAATATGAGCAACAATTGAATGTAGAGTTTCATTGCAGGAACAAGGGCAGGTTGATACATAAGGAGGTTGTTCATAGGTGTACAAGTGTTGCCATGGTGGATACAAAGAGGAGAATGGAAGTGATTTTATTGTGGTCTCATTTTTTTGAAAATAATGCATTCTTGGCCTCTCTTCTTGGTGGAGTTTTCCCCTGCAAGTGTTTCTCCAAGTAAATCCTGTGTTATGTGATTCTCTTGTGTTGTTTATTTATACCTCATTTCTTCTATCTTTTTTTTTTTTAGACTGCAGGAATTGGGTAGCACGACCCCCTATAAACTGCAATGCGCCTAGTAAACTTTTTAACGTGATCGGCAGCACTGGCGCGACACGCCCTCCGGTACCACGGGGGTGGGGGAGACTAGACCTCATGACCAACCTCTTGCAACAGGAAAGATTTAGCCAACCGAGCTAGGGCCCCAACCCCCTCATTTCTTCTATCTTATGGTGATGTTATTCTTTATATTTTTATTGTTAAGTTCACATAAGGTAGTGTTTATAAGCATGTTATGTTGATTGATTTTTGGCATCATAAAGAAGATGTATCTAATCATGGTAATTCCATATTAAGGCAACTCAATTTTCATAGTTGCATAACATTTCATATTTTCATGTTGCTATAGTCCGAGCCTTGAATCTCATCCATTGTAGTCATTTTTGGATAGAGATATTGAATTTCTCAATAATTGTTATTAGAACCTGTTTATTTCCCATCAAAGAAGATTGGTAGTTATCTGGAACTACTTGTGTTGATGATGTGGAAGGAGATAGTGGGAGTGTAGAAATGGGGGAATTTAAATGGAATATAGTAGTTAAAGCTAGGAAACCATCCACCTTCTTACATGTTTATTTGACCCACACTCATAAGGTCGTATGCACATCCAATGACACCTAAAGAGATAACATGAGCAACTGGAGGTCAACAAGAGTGCACTAGTGGTCTTGCGATGCAAGATATTGATAAACTGTCAATTGTAGGGGAAATGAGAAAATGACCTATTAATTTCCAAATGATATAGCTCCTCCACCACAAGTAATACGAGATGGGTGATGGTAAATTTTCAAGACATTATCCACAACTAATCATTTTCATAGTGATTTTATCCATCCTTTGAATGAATTCAAGGTCTCTTGATTTCATACCTTTACCTTTGTAAAAAATTGTTATTCCAAACCATGACCAAGTAGAAGTCTCTCAAACAACTTCAACGAACATCCTAAAAAAATTAACTCAACTATATTTACAACTCAATATGATTTCAATCGTAGAATCCATGCACCTTGTAAAATAAAATAATCTTATTAATCACACTTTAATTCCCATCTTAAACAAAGCTTACACTAACCAATAATCCTAAAAAACTCAACCAATTCAAAGGTATCTGTCAGATCATATTTGCCAAATATTTGTGCTAGAAATTCTTGAATACAATAGGAAAATATTTAGAATATTCTTAGGCACACCAATTGTCAAATCACCTAGGTCTATGAATAGTTAGCAACCTATCTAGCAAAATCATCATCACTAGGCCATTAGAAATCAAGAATTTTTTATATATTATGTTGATGTTTCATATACTTGGCATATGTAAATATCTTTACCTTTTTATAGACTATCCATTCTAAACTCCAACTTTAGTAGGTTATCTAAATTTAAATTGCATATAATGGGGTCAACTTTATCCCCTTAGAATTTTGATGTGACAAGTGTAAGTGTGATAATTTGGAATTAATCCTTCAATCTTTATAATGATTTTATGCCACCACCACCATCAAGTACAAATGGTAATTTACACTCCTCCAATTCCAAGTTGCTTATCTTTTATGGAATTCCAATTCTTATTTTCTCTGATATGTAGACACATCATTCAATATTCCTACTACCTTATGTGTACTTGAAATATTCCTCAGAGCATCAAGATTATATTTTAAATTTCTCATAATTATATTTATAATCAACATTATATGGATGCATGCATTCAAGTCTAAGTAGTATTTCCATTTCTTCTCCTTAGATATGCTCAAGTTGTCATAAATTTCCCATGCATCCTCAACCTTGTACAACACACGTGAAAATCTATGACCAATAGCTTTAGCAACCATTTTTTCCCCTTGAGTTCTTCCTTTAAACCCTTTATTCTCAACATTAGAGTGTCCTTGTCTTGATTGGACATACTTGCTAAAGAAGATGGTGATTTTTCCTACTCTTCCATTGTGATTTTGGGTTGCACCACCATATATTCAGCCTCATTATACTCATGTAATGAATTGGTGTTTTCTCCTTATAGCTTGTCATAATATTCTTGCAATATATGTGTTGTTGCTTCACTAAACAAAGTAGTACTTATTGATAAAGATGTAGCCTAAGGCACAATCACATCCCCTAGTCTTTTGACAATAAAATTTCCACTTAATTCTCCAATGTCTTGGGCTACTTGAGGTTTATTAAAAGTCTATAGCAATGGCCCATATGGTCAATGTGCCATACCTTATACTAATCTTGACCCAAAGTAGAAATTCATTGTGTGCTCCTTATTCTCAAAAATATAATCCTTAACACCTTGTCTTCTTATTGTATCTAATACAATGACAGAGAAGATGTCCCATCTAGATACGAGTAGGAAAACATTGTCCCTAACTATTCTTCTTCCCTCTTCCGGGGTCATTCATGCAATATAAATATCAATATATTTTCAAATAGTTTGAGAAAAATCTTCTTGACCACATATTCACTTTCCTAGCTCTCATCTTTGCTTCTCTCTGCATATGTGTTTGTCTTAATTTTGATTAGCAACACTCTGAATTCATCAAACTTAATAAAGTCATTGTTAGAGAGAAAATTCTCACCACTAATACTCTGACATCTTACACAACTTGATCTCTCTCTTCAAATCTCAAAAAGGTTTTATCTTGGTAATCACAATTTATCTCCTAAGTGAAGCAATAACTTGTCTAATCCATCTTTCTTCAAGGGGGTTATCCTCACTTTCTTTTATGACATATCATAACGTGTAAAGGGTTAGGTAACCCTTAGCTCTAAACTCTTCCTATGTTCTTGGACACCACTCATAGATGTAATAGATATCTCTAGACCTGGAGAAACTGGTTGCTTAACCTCCTACAAGTCTAATTCTTTCTCTTCATTAATAATTTCCATGGGGATGACCTTAGGGGGCATCACTTCCAAAGTGTCAACATTATCAAGCATTATATTTATTCTATTAATTAGATCGTTGACCTTCGAGAATGCTCACTGATAACTATTATCAACTAATTTCCTTCTTCTTTTATCTATGAGGATGTTTCCCCATTTCCTCATTCTAACCTCCTTTTCTTCTTTTGTCTAATACTTGCTTATAAATCCTTCATTTTCATCATACTCATGTCATATCCTAACCTACCTACATCTCTTTTGACTTTTTTGATAAATTTTATCATCATATTTTACTATTGGCTAATTGCATTCTTCCAAAGCTTCCTTAGATGTTATATTAAAGTTAAAGAACTTCAAGGACAATAGGAAAAATGACCATTTCTATGTTTTATAAATTAATTTTTTTATATTATTAAGTTTCCACACAACCTCAAGAAATGCCACTATCTCAAGAACCCATAAAGGAAGAATGTGAGGATTTACCTCTCTTCCGTACACTTTGATTATTATAAAATCATTGTGATAGAACTAGTCACCCCAATTATGTTCAATTCCAACTTCAAGGGTTAGATGTTTAGGTCTTAGAAACCTAGTAAAATTTCTAGAAATTTTATCTCTCCTTTATCTTAGCATGTTCAAAATTCTAGTCACAAAATACAACTCAAATATGTAATAGAGTCTTGACAATGCAAATCCCATATATAGTTCCATCTTCGAATAGGAATGGAATTTCCTTCTAATGACACATGAGTCACCATAAGAGAATTATCCCAATAGTCTCTTCCTAATAATAAAAATATATAATACAAGAAATAATACCATGCAAATGATAATATCATTTTTCAACCTTCAATGAGACCATGTCTTTGTGAATTCCTTCTACTAAAAATGAAGAAAAATCAAACTTAATAATATGCCTATGTTGAATATCAACAACCATCATCATTAGAGATATAGGAATTTGAACCTTATATTCAATCATTGAGACTTGGCATAGGGCTATATAAATCATTCTAAAGTAGTCTTCAAATGCACTTGCACTAAGGGATTCAATTTCTTTAGTAGGAATGAGCATTGATTTCTTAGTTGCATCCTTTAGCCTATGATTTGGTAGCCACTTAACAATATAGATATACTTGTATTTTTTGTATTCTTGGCATAATTCATTAAAATCAATTTTATGACTTGCCAAAGGATTAAGGTTGAACACTTCTCTGATCAACTCATTGCTTGGAGTGAATATCTCATTTCCCTTCCTATCCTTCAGTATTATGGTGTTGGGATTATAATTGCTATAGATAGCATACATGAGGTTGACATTGGAAAATACATTGGATACCACCAATTTTCCTAAGTCAAACATTTAAACATTACAAATTGGTTTAGACCTCTTAACTCTATTGTAGCAATATTTAAATAAAATCCCACTTAGATTTTTGATATGCTTGGCTCTATCCTGTAACTTATCATATGTTAGTTCCTTAGGAATGCTTAGTCTTTTTGGAAGAATTGGGGAATTGGTTTGGTAGGTCTTGGTTTAGGTTTTGTTTAGACCCACCAAACTAAGCAAATGTGTAGCTTATTTTGGCACTTTTAAGGTTCATAGAGTTTGTAGTGGGGATATAAACTAAATAAAGATAATGAATGATAAAGTTGAAAACTTAATAAAATATCTGGATTAAATTCTCACTCAATTCATGACCATGCAAACCCTAAACAACTCTAAATTGCAAATACTTTCTAGTTGCAAGTGACTTTCCCATTATCAATCACTTTAGGAAGTACTAAATACTCACAAAATTCAATTATGTGTCAAAACAATTGCCAAACTCTTCTTTTTTGTTGCTTTAAATTTTCTTTTGTCTGAATAATACTAAATACCCTTGAAAAATACAAATTAAGAAATTTACCTTTTTCCCAACCAATTGTATTGAATGCAAGTATGGAGTTTGAAGAATTTGATGGGGAAACTATTAACCTTTTCAATTTTCCTTAAATTCTAGGTGTTAATCTCCTCAAGTGAATATAATCAATGACTATCAAGCATCTCATGCATGATGCAAACGACCTTGGTATTGGAAAATACTTAATAGGTGTCAATATTATACACCTAGCGTCACCAAGGAGACACACTATATATTTAGCCAATAGGAACATTGTACTTGTCGATGCAACTGCCATGTAGCCAAGTAATTAATATGTGGTCAATAATATGATGGTATTTGGTCATGCCTACTAACAATTCAATAAATAAATGTACCTTTATTTCTCATTGTGTATTGCGAGAGTGAAGAGACTTTGTGATGGAATAGGAATGTGTCATTTTAGTGTCACTATGCTTAGTATCACTCAAGTGGAGTCTATGTCAATAATTACCTTTGGAAGATACATAGCCATTACACATGTGAATGTGGAGCCTATAATCAAAAGTGCAATGTGAATGAGTTGCATGATGCAATAAAAAATTGTTAGTTGTTCTAAGTCTGTAAGATTGTTGCACTTTCTTCACAAAGTACACATAAGCATTCACAAACCAATCATAACCTATTGACTCAACACATTACTGTAGGAATTAACATGCATAATTATTAGACCAAAGACACATTTTAGGATATCACTCGCCTACCATTTTCATTAAATACTTGAAACCAAGAGTGTGATGTGAAGGAGCTACACGATGCAATGAGACATTACAAATTGGAGACCACATAAGCAAAATTTTAAGGGAAATTAAATCCCATCACACATCGTAGGACTGAGAATGGGGCCCACATTGGAAACTACGATGTCAAAGATTAGCATGATGTAATCAAAAGCCACCTCCTATAATTCCACTAATAACTTATTATACCTTCTCCCAACAATGTACATGTAAGTATTAGTGGACCAATCAAAGGATGTTAGCTCAACATGGGGTATGCACTTTATCAAATGAAAAGGTATGTATTATGTGCAACTCTACAATACATAACACAATATCACATGCTCATTGTTTTGTAAAAGACTTAAAAATTTAAAACAACAATGGGAAGGAGTTGTGCAATGCAATCAAATTTTGACACATGTTATGCCAATAAGGACCTAAAGTCAAAGCATGACTATGACACATATAATAAAGCAAGCATGTGCAATAACAATTTAATGCGAAGATGGGGCTGGTCAAATGATGTAGAACATGGAGATTAGATTGTATACTTAATTGGAATAACTAGGAACATCTAGTCAACATAAAAATAGGATACAACAACAATGCACACAAAAGACCATGACTCATAAAAACTAGTGTTTTAGCAAAAAAAATATAATAGAAAACTTCTTGAACCAAACATACTAAAACTCTAAGAATTATTTCAAAGACAACTAGAATACTACAATATATTCCATAATATTTTTGGGTCAATATTAGCTCTATCTATAACATCTAACTATAGAATACAATTCTAACCTATTTGATCCCAACTTATTTACAATTTTATGGGATCTATTAAAGACCCCATTTAAGATGGTGAGATCACAAACAGGGGACCTCATCCCCAACATAAACACTCAACAATTACATCCCAATGGGGTTTGAATCTTGATGGAAAGAACAACAATACAACAACTTAACCATCACAACATGCCACTATTGACATGCTCAAATAACTCTAATGACATTGAATAGATTTTTTTTATTTTTATATTTCACATAAATTATATTATACATATTATTATTTAACAAAATTATATATATAAATTTATGTTTAAATAATAATTATTTTATTCTTTCTTATAACTATATTAAATAATTATTTCATTTCATTTATATTTTATATATTTAGGTCGAAGGCGTGTCTTATTTGAGAATAGCCAATTGAGTTTGTCCATCCACGGTGCACGCTACTCCATAGGAGATGCAATACGGATCTTTCATCCATAGCCGTTGATCTGTTCATGTTTTCCCCTCCGTTTTTCACGTCCGTTTTTATCCATCATTTTTCACGACTGCTTGTTGCCATGTTTAGGAAACATACAAAAGATTAGGATAACATTTTGCTCTTTGAAGCTTCAACGAAAGGATCACAACTGCATAGTCACAAAAAAAAATGAGCAGATCAAAACAAACCACAAAATTTAAGTAAATATGCCAGCTCAATGATTTGGGTATAAATAAGATATTAATGGAGGATATCCGTTTCAAGTAGAAGATAAAGTTTGAGTTCAAATCTTGACGTTTAGTTAAACTCAATTATTATATTTGTAATGGTATAATTTTGAATAATTTAATAATACAAATAATCATATTTTATTAATAATATAATATTAAGGATAAATATAATTTACTAAGTATAATATTTAAAAAATCATATAATAAGAATAATAATATTATAATAATAAGAATAATAGAATATTATAATAGTAGAATAATATAATAGTAATATCAAAGTAATAATACAATATTATGAATAATATAATAATTTAAATATGAATAATATAATAATTTAAATATTAATAATATATTAATACAAATATAGCACTAGAATAGTAAATATATATAAAAAAATTAATAATATAATAATATAATAATATTATAAAAATATATAACTATAATAATATAATACTAACAATATATAATACCTAATCCAATCATTTATATACATTGTGATTTATAATTATATCCATTATAAAACAAAGATTAAATATACATAGTAAATTATTGTTTAAAAGTGGTAAATTTTAATAGGCATTTGTTTATTATTAGAGGTTTTTAATCAAGTGTTGCTTATAATGTATAAAAAATCAATTTAAAGTTTTTCATTTAGGATGGATTATGTTTGTAAATGGATGTATTTAAGATTAAAAAAACATAGAATGATTTTTTATTCATCAAAGAGTTATTTTATTTATTAAATATCTTTAAAAAATTATGTTTTGATCTAATGTGAAATTATTTTATATGATGCATATTTAAAGTCTTTGGTGTCTTTAGTGTATGCTATTATAGAATTATTTTATTTACTTCATATTTTTTTACCTTAATATAAATCATTTCTTTAAAAACAAAAAAATTGAGAGAAATTAAATTTGGTCATGTTATCTCTATCTTTATCTTTTTATCTATCCTTCTCTCATTCTCTCCCTCTCTATTTATTTATCTCTTCCATCTCTATCTATCCCTCTCTCCTCTCTTTTTCTCTCCCTCTCCCTCTCCCTCTCCATCTCTATTTTTGTCTTCCTCTCTATCTCTATCTCCTTATCTCTCTCTCTCTCTCTCTTCCCTCCTCTAACTCCCCCTCTTTCTATCCCTATCTCACTCTCTCCATATTGCAAACATAACATGAGCCTGCTGGTTGTTGGTAATTGAGTCTGATTATCTTCTCGATTCAAAGATTTTATTTTCGTCATGTTTGGATCCATGTAAGTGGATCCATAGTTTATTTGAAACTATCACTTCTCCATTGACACCTTTTTTGAACAAACAACATCATTTGGTAAATGGCCTACCAATTGACCTAATGTAGTACACAAATGCATGCAAAAAATAAACCAATATTAATCCTAATTGACCTTCTACACCTCTTTTGCGTACCCATTGAACACCAAGGTGCAATTGCTAGTATTTAAATTTATATTATATAATTAATAAATATTGTTATTTAATATAATATAATAAATTTATATCTTACATGGATAGTGGAGTTGGCTTGGATTGTGGGCTCCCCACAGAGGACTAGTCCGCCTAGCTCACTCCCTTAAATGTTGGACTGGGTCGCTGGGATACCCCTATTGTTAACAAATAAATAAATAAATAATATTATATTATACATATTATTATGTAACATATTATTATATAAATCTAAAATACTATAATTAACAAAACCTACATTTAATTTTATTCATTACATTTAGTTTTTATTACATCTAAAATACTATAATTACAATATTATAAAGACAAATACTAGCCACTAGGTGACACTTATTTATTTATGAAGATATTCGTAATGGGTACGCAAATAGTTTGGGTGTGGAAAATATGCAACAGTTATTTGAGGAGGACAAGATCAAACAGACGACCAACCTTTTAGTCAAAATTAACAGCAGAGATCCGACCTGGAAAAGAGCATGAAAACAAATTAAGATGTTTGTCTTGGTCCCATAGATTGTTTAGTCTCGTGGACGTCATTAAAATCTTTCATTTCATTTCATATAAATGTTGAATAGATGTTAGGTAAATATATAAATAATCTTATGGACTGAACATTGAAAAATTATCTATCACAAAAATATGTGATCATTTATAAACATCCATCCATAAATACTTAGGGCATGTCTCCATGGCGCTGCTTAGCTTATTTTGGTTAGCAGCCACTGTTCAAATCTTTTAGGAGTAATTTGTGGCGCTGGTGGCCCCATAAATTTTAATTTTTTGCTTATTTTTAAGCAGTCATTTAAAAAACATGCAATTATTATTTATTTGCATGTATGAATAGAAAATTGGAGGCAAATAAAAAAGAGGGAAATAAATTTATAGAGCCACCTCACAGCTTTTTCAATATGCAGCCACTGCTTATATCCAACCCTCAATTTTTTTCCAAGCTTATTTTCAATTCCTAAACAATAGCTGCTTCACTAAAATAGGTAAGATTCTAAATTATCTTTTCCCCACAGTTTTAAATTTGCATGGAAACACTCCTGATGCTTAAATATAAGCAAAAAATACACTTAAGCAGTCACATGGGAACAAAAGGTTACTAATTTTAAAACTCTACGTGACTTTTGGGAGGTGAATCAATTGTGTATTATATTTTTATATAATTTAATATAAAAGTGAACCATTCTTCATTAAAAGAAAAGTTCTTACCGCCTTGAAAACGGGCAGCGTCATTATTAATGTCATTACGCAGTTACAGATGTCGTTTAGCTTTCAAATTCCTTTTTCTTCGGAATGATATTCTAGTGGACGAAACCCACCGTACATAATTCCTTTTGATTAAAATTCCTTATCAAATTGAAATAGAAAGATAAACAACCGTGCTCCATGGAAATCCAACAACCAAAATTCAAGCAGAAATTCAGGTCAAACATTCAAATATTTCAGTGTTTTAACCCATGTATTCGTATAATTTGTAAAATTTAGATGGCAATGAGGATGCAGCGGGATTTCAGATGGTTTCAGGGATTACCATGATTGCGAATTCATGAAATTGGGTGGGTATTATTTGTCTGCGGTTGACCGACATAATGTTGCCTACTTTCTCCATGTTTCTTTCCCTTATTATGCAATCGTGATTGCCATCTCGTACAAACATTTTACTCTGTGTGTTTAAAATTTGTGTTCAACGTATTATTTGATTGAATTAGAGATTAGTTCTGGCTTTGTTGGGCTCTGCTATCATATATTCAGGTCAATTGATACAATTACATATAATTTCTATGTAGTTGGGACCATATAACTGTGAGCTGCGATGTGCCCAATACAAGTTGGGGTAATCGCTTAAGGTACTGGATTGTATGAGACAATGGGTAATATACAGTTTCAATGTTCTTAGAACAATGTAGCTGTGAGCTGCAATGGACCTAATATAAAAGGGCATATTCCCATGCGATGTGGGTCTTTTTGGAAAAATGGGTAATAGTAGCTTTTATATATATAAGCCTAGAATGAGAACAATAAAAAGATATAAAAATGCCTGCAGCAGCAGGAGCTCCTATTACCCACTATCTGTCACAGATTAATAACTTATGTTGTCCCTTTTTCTATTAGCTCCATTGCACCTCACAGGTATATAGTTCTAAGGATATAGGAATTGTGTTTTTGTTTGATCTAGGTTGATATATACCCACACCAACAAGCTTTAAATACATCAGCAGAAACAACTAAGAGGTTACAATTACCTATCATGGGTTGCAGGCTAATAACATTTGCTATCATCCTCTTTTCTGCTAGGCTTTTTAGTCCGACTTGAGCCGGTGAGGCCACAAATATGGAGTGTCATCCCTGAACTGGATCACTTCGTCTATTAAGGGCCAATTCAACACACATCCACTTAATCAACATATTCAATCACATTGAAATTAAAAGATATACAATTCCACAATGGAAGTTGAAGAGTTGCTCTTTAAGATATACAATTCCACGATGGAAGTTGAAGGGTTGCCCTTTAAGATTCCATCTTAGATGTTGCTATGAGGATTTGAACTTGGGTCTCCACAATGAGAATCCAATACCTTTTCACTTGAGCTCAATCTTTTGACATGATCTCAATTATATTTTCTAAGGAGATAGAAATTGTGTTTGATGGCCAGGACCTCCTGAATATGTAGGATCGCCCACTTGATTGTTATCCTCCTCCTACTCCTGCTAATATAGCTCTGACACTTTAGTTGTTTGACCCTTTTTGTTTTTTCCTTTTTGACTTTAGCTAATTCTTTCAGGGTGTGATTCCATTCCACCCACCTTCTACGTGAATTGTGTAATATATTTTTGTGATTCCACCCACCTTCTATGTGAATTGTGTAATATATTTTTGATATATTTTTATTATGATATGGCACTATTCATCATATGAGAGAGAGTCAAGTTAAAAAGTATCTGTTTCTGTTTCATTGTTTACTTCTTTTAATTTACAATCCTGGGGCTTCACTCAGTGTGAGAAGTTCCCACTTTTGCAATCATGATTTTAGTTTGGATGTTTGACTTCAGGCTTTTCAAATTTTTGGATATCAGGTGCTCATAGATGTCTCCCTTCCCTCTCTTCAATTAAGTTCATTGCAGCTCATAGATATATGGTACTGAAAACCTACAAGTTGGGCATTTGTTTATTCTAACTTCTATATTTCATCTTCTCTCTGTTTCACAGGCATTTTAGTTCTCTTGTGGTTTTAAATGCGCTGCTAGGGGCTTTCCCTTATGATTGAGCGGGAATTTTCTGAGTTGATCCTTAATCGTGCCTTCACTTTTCCAATTCTGAAAAGTGTTTTCTCTGTCGATGGTTTGATGGTATCGTGGTTGTATTTTCTTATAGGTAACTGATTCTAAACAAGTATTAGTAGGTTTGTGTTTCAGATTAAGAACATTATACTAAAGCTTCAACAAATGCCCGTGAAGAAATATTTCTGGAGTCTAAATTATAAATTACATCAACAATTGTGAAAATATTTTTGTTCAAATCGCAGCAAATATATCAAAAGTTCAAATTTGAACTTTTATCACATGTTCATCATTTACTGCAATTTTGCATGTTTATCACCAACATTTAGCTGAGAATGAATCAATTCTGGAAAAAAACTGATGGACTGAAGTTCATTCTAAATATTTTAGTATACCTGTTGTATTGCAATTGCTATGAAGAATTTAGTAACTTTCATTCGTACAGCAAGTTATGCTCGTTTATTGAATCATTAAAATCTCAGTTTGGATTCGGTGATGATCATTTACCATAATGTGATGGAGAATATTGCCTCTGTTTATTCTAACTCTGCAATATGGTTATATTCAATTCGCATCTTCTTTTGTTCTTTGTCAATAATCTTTTTTGTTGGGATTCAATTTATGGCAGGGATATGTAGAGCCTGTGCAGTTACTTGAGTCATATTTCTAATTTGATTCTGTAGAGTACCTTCTTTAGTAGTCTTTGATGTTGGAAAGTGTGACGGGAACAAAACATTGTTTAAAGCATTGAATATGGAGTCCAAGCAGGCAAAACATCTATAATGGTGGCAGGAATGGAGCATATTAATGTTGATAAAATATAATTGTTCAGCATCTGACATCGAGGCATCCTTTAATTGTCTGAAGAACAAATTACAGGGACTTGGGAAAGTTTTGAAGATGATTAAGTGATCATGATATTCAAATTGCAACAGGTTAGACTTAATGTATTTAAGTTTTTAAGGCAAAGCAGGAATTTAAATCAGAGAGTTACAAGGTTGAATAAGTTACAGTAGGGATTGGTTGATGCCAAGAGGTTCGAAAGATTGATACTGCATATAACACACACTCAAATTAGCAACAAGCAACTGAAGATATAGGGGGTATTTGTATTAATATAATAATGTTAGGAGAAGGCTGCTCTTCAATATCTAATAAGGAGGTGGTTCCCATGCATTGCCCACAAATGGAAATACCTCAGTTCAGCTCATTTAGAGATTCAGTAGTGCCAGGTAATCTTTACGACACTGAAGCTGAAGAGACTGGGTTTGAAAGGCTTCCTGATCATCTTCTGATAGAAGTATTCGTGAGGCTGTCTGCTTCTGATTGGGCTGCTGCATCTTGTGTCCAGAAGCGTTGTGCTGCTTTATTTAGGGGTGAAGGTTTATGGCAAGCTGCACTCACCAGGAGATGGCCTTCTGCTGGTAAGGAAAAGAGATGGCCTGGACCTATTGGACGGGGCTTAAGTAAAAGTAAACGGTAATAATTTAATCTTTTCCTCTTCTATATGTATTTGCAATTATAAAATGCATTAGAACTAGAACCACTACTTTACTACTAATTCAAGCTTTTAAACTTTGTATACATTCCCGTTTTCTCTTTTCTAGCTCTGTCCTGTAGTAATTTCTTTTAGCATTTTGTTCAAGTAAAGAGGGAATTTTTAGTTTGGTAGAATTAACTAGAGATAGAATCATGCATAGCGAGCATTAAATTAGATAAACTTCTTAAGTGAATATGAAGGTAAATTGATACCAAGAAACTTGTGCAGGAGAAGCAATGGTAACAAAATCTTAAATGCAATAGAAAGAAAATAATGGCACAATGACAGTATAAAACAATTATTTACCTTGGGAGGGTGTGGGGACAGCAGTAGACAGCAATATATATATATATATATATATATAGAGAGAGAGAGAGAGAGAGAGAGAGAGAGAGAGAGAGTAATGGCACAATATAACTGCTGTGTACTCTTAGCAGGTTATCTTCAATCAAGAGTTAAAATAAAAATTTCCACAAGATATACATGAACACTGTATTAACGTCTCTAATCTGCAGCCCTATGGCATATGTTGCCTGAATTTTAAATTATAGTTATATCTTCATATATTAAGTGATTTACTGAGATCTACAGTTTTGTAGCATAATATTGATGATATTTTGTAATTTGTAAAATCAAATTTCATTAAATTTACTATAGGATATATGCAGGCAATCCATAAGAACAAATTAACATGTTAGCCTTGAGCATCAGTGCAATAAAAAATAGATTAATCAAATTTACTATTTTCTGTGAGAATTAAGTGCAAGAATCCATGATCAACAGAATACAAAACCCACACATTCAATAGATCACACACACAAGAACATCAAGATATTGGCGGATGCCTTAAGAGCATCCCAAAAACACAATGTGCTCAATATGGAATAAAAATGAATGATATGAGATTTCATTGTTTCTATAAAGGTGGGGCAAATACCTCCATTAATATGCCATTTTCTAATATTGTGAAGGGAGAGAACACTCGATAGCCTGCTACACTGACATCAATCTCAGGGTGTAACACAAATATCAGTAACTCTACAGGGTCTATAAGATGGGTTTTGTAACTTTAACCTTTCCCTAAGACAACTTATTGGGCCTAGAAGAAGATTATTCACCAAACCTTACTTCGAAGATCCTCCATAAAAAAGGAATCATGGAAGTTGACATTATATTGCCAAATCTTCCCACCGGGATTCCCCTAAAAAAGAAGCCATAATAGAATATGTCACAAAAGAAAGGTGGCATTACGCAAGCATCCTTTCTTAATAACAAATTTGAAATTTCAATCCAAAAAATGACGATGAGCCAAAATGCTGAAGCCAACTATGATCTGAACACATCTTGTTCACCCTGAACCACTTGAATGATGGGTCCACAATTTTACAATCCTTGAATTTCCTATCCAAATAAGTCTGTAGGAGAATAATGGAAAAAATTCTAAAGCCAATTGTGACCCAGTCACCATCTGATCACCAAATGCTCTCAATCATGTGCATGAGCTCCAAAAACCAGCTTGATTCACAGATCCATGCCCAAAATGTGAAGCCAAGCACCTACCTGCCATCTACCAAAAACACTCGAGAAATGTTTTCGGACCTTACAACCCTGAAATTATCTCCAAGTCAACAAGCCATGATCCTATCCAGTCTGTAAAACCAAAACAAGCCTTGTACCAACATGGATATCATGAACAACAAATTAAGCAAGTCCTTTTTGGAAATATGACCTTTAACAAAATAATGAAGCCAGTCAATCTGACATATGATGGCCAAAATCTTTCCGAACCAAGTCTAAGAAGTAAAGGTGAAATCAACATATTAATGTTGACTCTATGGGGTTCTCTGCTCCCAGGACTAGGAGAGTCAAATGCTTCCACCCCTGTTAAAATCAATTCCATCAACAATTCTCAAATTCTAACCAAAAGCAGATCCATAGTTGGCTTGATTAGTAATAGTTAAAAATTCTTCAAGTGCACAAAATAACAACATCAATACATTCATCTCTAAAATAACTTTTGAACACTTTAAAAATGGAGTCATACAGAGTCTCGACAAAGTTATGACCTTCGGAAGAAGACTTCCCTATGGCAGTCAAATAGATGTCAAATATAACCTGGTTGCTTCAGGCTTTAAATGGCAGAATCTGAAAAAATGCATAAAAGTCACCTTTGAAATTCTTTGTGGGGAAGCCAAATATGTGATCAAATCTGGAAAACAAATACTTTCCACCTCAAAAACTGGGAAGATCTGCAATCTATCAACAAAAATGTCTTTTGCACTACAAGCTTTGTTGAATCTCTACTCCTCTTCAAAAACGCTACCTCTGAAGGAATGCCAAACTACAACCAAACTCCTTGTGTTGCTGCCAATCTTTGTGCACCAAGTGGTTGCAAAGGACCAAGTCCTAAGGGTTTTTAAACCTAGGCTCTGATAACATGAGAGAATTAAGAGAAAGATCCCATGATCCACACAAAAGAAATCCTGGACATTTTATAGACCATTCACACAAAAGAAAACAATGTTCCACGGGGTTTGGGGGACGGGGACAGGGGAACAACAGGGGACGCGGGGACGGGGGGTCTAAGTTTGGGGGCGTCGGAGGGGGGGGTGGCGCAACAAGGTGTTGAAATACATATAGTGCTTGAAAAAATAGTTATAAAAAGATTTATAAGTATAAGAATTATACATCTTGGAGACAACTAGGAGTCCCCTAGACGTCTTGAGGACACCCCAGCATCCTCGAAGTCCTAGCGGCATCTTAGAGACAGCGACATTGGTGGTGGGATGGTGGCACTGGTGGTGGGGGGACGTCCCCCCCCAAGTCCCAAGTCTTTGAGACGTCCTTGTCTAGGAAACACAAGGTTTTTTGGGGGGGATGCGTCCCTGTGGAACACTGAAAGAAAACCAAAATAACAGTGGAGGCCTAAAAGGAACCTGGAACACATTCTATACTCAATATGGAACCCCTAAAAATGAATGATATAACATCTCATTGTGTGGATATAGGAGGGAAAATTCCTTGATCATACACCTATTTCTAATAATGTTTAGGGAGAGTCAAACACTATAGCTTACTACACTGACATCAATCTCAAAATATACCACAAATATTTGTAACTGTATGGGCCTGATAAGTTGAGTTTTACAACTCTAACATTGGTTGAGAGAGTTTCTTAGCATGGACTTTTGTTCAAAAGGACAAGTTAAATTTTAATCTTTAGCACAGGCTAAATCAAGTCACTACACTTTGCTTCTCCCTAAGCCTTATTTTGATATTCATTTCTTTGATTTCTGTAATATGGATTCCAATATAAAATATAGACTAGTCATCATGCAATCATCATATGCATTATATTCATGCATATTACAGCTGTATTATATTCATGTATATTATATCTTTGCAATTAAAAGGAAAAGTTCAAGCATATTGTATAACTATTGATCGTGCTCTATATCTGCTTGAATATGATACTTACCATGTTATCACTCAAGGATTTTCGTGGTGATTAAATTCTGTATTAGAAAGATTAATGATCTTCTAAAATATATTAATGCATGGACAATCATTTCAGGAGATATATGGCTTTGTATGTCAGTAAAAATATATTTCCATTGAGCAGCTTGGATGGAGACATTGATGAGCTTGCTGGTCATACTTATCTATTTCTTAAGGAGCAGCTTGAGCTATCTGTTACGCCTGTGTCATATGGTTTACTTCATGGAACTATTATTGGTATGTTTCCATTTTAATTATTTTTGTTCTTTCAAAGGAGTCTGACCTGTTATGCTTCTGCCTAATTTATTAACTTGTTATTTTTGTGATGGTATTCAGATTTTGAAATGTCTGAATGCATTAGATATGAAATGCTGCAAATTCATAGGTATCAATAAATAATCAAGATAGCGATTTTCATTGCATAAATATCTTGTGTTCTTTGTTAGATCTTGCATTGCTGCTTTGTGCAATATATGGTACATTCTAGATTTGTTGAATGATTTATGTTAGATTAGATTATACTATTTTGGGATAGTTGTGAAGTAGTAGCTGTCAAATGTTATTGGTGAACTCCTTGGAATCATCAATTCTGCAGTTTTATGCCTATGCCCATCCCTAATACCAAAGACAACTGTTATTAGACATGAATCTATATCATTTGGATTGGTTTTTTTGGGATTTCATGTATCTTATCTTACTGGAATTTTGTGAGCTCAATGGCATTCTCGGATTTCACTCTATACTGAAAATGAAGGATTTGAAATGCATTTCAAAATCTGGATTAGACTTTATCCACCTTGTTAATAAGTTGATGGATGATGATCATTTCAAGTGGAAGTGTAGTTTTAACTTCTGATTATATGTTTCTGCTAATTACCATCAAAGACAACCCATCTTGAATAGAGTTTGATTCAAATTATTTCAGGACACTTTTTTCAACTACATCAAAGTCATAGTTGCAAATTGGCATCCAAGTGGCGTGATTAGGAGAGAGAAAGTTCTTGTGAAGAATAGTATAAAGTTTATATTATTTGACTGTCAATAGCAACAGTTATACAGTAGAAGAAAAGTAATCATTAAGGAAGGCAATTATTGATGATGAAAGAATGTTTGCATCTATCCATTTTTTCACACTGTTGTAGTTTTCTAGTTTTGTTCGACCATGGTGATTCTATTACCCTTTGGTTGATGGGTCGACTAAACAGTGCATTTTTAAGTTCTTTCATTCACAATTAACTTGTGTATCTTGTCAGGATCTGTCACTTTGGCACCCTAGTTGAAATTGTGTTTAATTTCTGTCACTCAGCAACTACTAGAGTGTGCTGTGTTGTATTTCCTCTTTACTGCTTATAGTGTCCCGTTTTCCAACAATACAAGTTTATAGCTTATTCTTTCAAGTTGCTAACAACATTTTTCTGCAATCTCTTCCATATGCGTGAATGGTGCAAAATTTGTTCAGCACGTCTTCTTGGTTTCTTTGTCATGTTAAACTCATCCTCACTCATGATTGTTATAAATTAATTGAATACTTTAGTAATTCAAAAACTCATGAAGTTGAATAAAGTTGGTTGGAATAGGTCAAAGACTAGACTAACATCATTAATTGTGGCATATACATATAAAACCAACTTCAATATTTCATGAGGCAACTCAATCATAGAAAGGATGTTTCTTCAAGCATAACTTGTTTTATAAAGTTTACAGCTGTGCACTTTGATTCCTACTATTTGTTGTGTTCCTTGGCGTTATACTTACATTTGCCTACCTAAATTGCTAATGTTTGTTCATGGCTTGTCTATTATTTATCCAAACCACAAATTTTTTGACTTCCAATTTTACTTTAATTCTATTAGAATCTCTATTTTATATCTCTCTATTTTGTTGGCTCACAATTTGTTCACTTCCAATTTTATTGTAATGTCCTGTTTTATTCCTAAATGTCTGCAGCCTATGTTTCAAAAGACATCAATGAAGATAATTAATATTACACCAAACTGGCATTAAATAAAGATTAAGTTGTTAAGAATGGTCAACCAACATATGAGGAGTTGTGTCCCTCGAGCAAGATAAGACATATAAGGAAGGTAGATCTAGAAGGAAAAAAAAGGGGAAAATAATTATTATGACTGATTACAAGTAATACACAGCAGCACTAGCAAATTAACTTAATTAAAACTAAATTATTATTCTCCAAATGCAGCGATGAAGGGTTGTAAATATTGAGGTGAAGAGGTGTGACTCCCTCAAACTTGAGATATAATAGGGAGAGCATTTCATTTGAGAAAGACATCCATAACATCATTCAATCAGTCAATGAAAAGTAAATATGATGTGACTCCTTCTAATGTGAAAGTTTGTGACTCCCTCAATAATAAGATATAGAAGGGAGATCATTTCCTTGTGGAGAAGCATCAAGTGTGATTGGAAAATGGAAAATAAGAAATTGGAATATAAGATATCTATTGGAAATAAATATTGTTTCAGTAAGAATATTATTGGGAAGTAAGTTTGAAGACTGCCTTCCTTAACAAACCCGGGAGCACTCATATGCCTCTTGGACCATGAGCGCTCCATCTCGGGGTGGCGTGCTTGATGGAGGAAAGGCTGGTACTTCATCTCTCGTGAACTCAGAAGGTTGATCGGCCTCCTTATTTGCAAAAGACTTTTATAAATTCAATATAGGTTGCTAAAGGAATCTATTATATGGCAACGACACCCCCGCACTACCCCCTCACACGCCACCGCAAACACAGCCAACCCGTAGAAAAACAGATGGCAATGAAGCTAGGGGCTTCGCGCCCTAGCCCATGCGGCCATAAAACCTCCACACAATGCCATCCATCTCACCACTAAGGCAAAAAATCTCTTATAATACATTCTGAATAGCATTTCCCTTTTCTTTTCTTTCTTAATTTTTCAATTCCCAATGCATTCAATATCACATGCATATTGGCAATGAATTATAAAAGCAATTATGTTTTGACATTTGCCAATTTGTTTGAACTTTGACTCACATCATCTCATGTGAACTCTCCATTCAACACAAATTTATGTATTAAGGATCTATAATGTATATGATGAATGCTTTATCAATGTTATCATATGAATATGTAAAATTTCCCTATATATTTTAAATTTTCCCAATTTTTTATATACTTGTCCTCTTTGCTGTCCCCTACCATCCCCTAAAATGGCCTGAAAAATCGCCATCCCCGAAGCTCGTCCCTTTGTCCCTTGCTGTCCCTATCCCAGAAACTTGGGGTAACATAATTATAACTAGCTGAAGCTGCCATAGATGATGCATTTGGTACCTTGACTATGCTCGTTTCTGAATTGAAGACATAGCTCATAGGAATGTTTAAAGCTGAAGCAGCAATTTGTGCAACCTTGGTATGAAATCCTTGTCCCATCTCAACACCTCCATGGGTCACAAGAATTGTTCCATTATCCATATATATATATATATATATACCAAAGCTCTTGCTTATTCATACACTTGGTTGTGAAAGAAATACCAAACTTTGTGGAACCGTTGCTATTCCATGCTTTTTCCAATGATTAAGTGAGTTAAATTTATCAACCTCTAAACAAGCTACATCAAAGTCACAAGATATTTTTAATGCTTTCCAAACTTGCAGCAACCTACATTGTTCAAGCTTTTGACCATAATGAAGTACATGTCCCTTCCTTTATCTCTTCAAGTCTTTTACCAAGCTCCCTAGCAATGTGTTCAATCCATTTTTCAGTAGCAAGCATTTCATGAGGCCCTCCAACCCCTGTAAATGCAGTATTAGTTGGAAGATGTGTAAAGCAAACCTAACCTGCCATTTTGACATTTTCTATAGGATATCCGTTGTTAGAATGAAATGTTGCACACTCAAGGAATGCTAATAACACATCTAATGAGTTTCCTCCATTGTTATATATTTCTAAATCCAATGGTAATACTTTACCCTCCTCAAAAAATCCCACTTGTATTTTCCAAGAAAAGTGGGCATTTGTCTTGTGATCATCATGCCAATTGTCTCTGTCCATAGTGATCCTTACAGGCCATTGCTAAAGGTACGATGGCACAGCAGCTGTAGCAAGTACAAATGCTGACCATGTCTCCTTTCTTCCAAAGCCACCACCTATGCATTTTGTCTTGCAAAGTGACGCAAACTACCTTATTCATTGGTAGCCCCAAAACATGGGACACAAACTAAGAATGTTTTTATGGAGCTTGTGCAGAAGAAATCATGCAATCATTACCACTGGCAGCTATCCATATCAATGTGCTGTTTGGCTCCAAATAAAAGTGCTCTTGACCCTCAATTTGTACTTCTCCTATTTTTTTTGGCATACTCCAGAATTAAAACACTCGTTAAAATCACCCTTTGAAGGATCTTTTAAGTTTTGGGAAGAAAACTACCAACTTGAAGAGCAGCCTTTATACATAGGACTGCTGGCGATTCCTCGTACTCAACCCGTATTTTTTGACATGCTTTCTTTGCATTTTCATGCATATCAGCAATCACAATACCAATGACCTGATCCACACAAGTCACAAAATTTGATGCAAACAGCTCCTCATCATTTATGGCAGCTACAGTATTATTCCCTCCAGGCACATCCTTTGATTTGAATTTTTTTTCAAAACTAGGAAGCAATTTGGCAGCTGAGTCATCAATAAAACAAATTTTTGCATGTGGCTTCTTACTCAATACCAGTTCAGCATGTAAACCATTATATGGCATTTGTGAAAAGCACATAGGAAATAGTGATAAGAAGGGAGGGGGCTGAATCAGTATTTTAGAACTTTTAAAACTTTAAACCACATAAATTAGAAATCAGATCATAAGAGCAACACAAAACACCAAAAACGAGATGAACACCAAGATTACATGGAAAACCCTTTCGGGTAAAAAACCACGGCAAAATATTGCTTTTATTATCTTCAAAGGGCACCAACCCTGTTTATATAAGTGAGCACCAACCCATTGAGAGCACCAACTCTCCTTCGAAGCACCAACGTCGATCCAACTGAAGCACTGACTCCAGTGTTGCCGAAGCACCAACTTCAGACTTCTGAAACACAAAATTTTTGATCCAAAAAGAAGACAAAACTGCTCAAGCTTTGAACACCTTTTGCTCAACGTTCTCAACTTCATATATACCAAAGTCAATGAATATAGGCATCAATATGTTATCACACATGCTCAGAACTACTCTACACAATGCTGATAGAAAAGAGTAGCAGACTGAAAACACTGATCAGCAAGATACAAACTCAGAAATTACACCAGAAATTAAGCACACCCAGCGTCCATGGATACCTGCAACACTTCTTCAATCCAACACAGCTTGACACTGTCATAGACTGAGATACCTCTTAAACCAATCAATCAGCCAGAATGAATGCTTGACATGATAACCAGAAATCACGAATACAGCTGGAACTTATTGCTAAGCATGTAAAAGACTTTCAGTTCTGGGCTACCTTAATATTAGAAAGACCACATGATTTCAAGCCAGCGATAACCTTAGTCCATAAGCATATTTAGCTCAACATAAACATGTCAAACAATGATATATCCGCTGTCATAAAGTGCTGATAAAGATTAACAATGCTGATACAATATAAACTGCTGTAATATCCCCAAATATTGCAATGGATTATGTAATTCAGTGAAATCAAGTTCTCAACAAGAGATATACCTTAAACAGATACAAATGGTGAAGGTTGCAAGTCTGATATCCTCTGCAACTTGCTGTTTTAGGGCTAGATAGTGAAGGATTTCACTCAGAAATAACCATCATTTCATTCCCAAACACCACCAAACACTTTCTACATGGAAAGAGCACTTCAAACCTCGTAAACAAAACCCCCAAGCTTTGGAAAGATGCTACAACAATCTAATGGCAAAGTTTCATGGCTTGTACAGGTCTATCATACATCAAATCAGCAAGTTGATTGCTCAAAAATCACAAAGAATGCATACCCAGTTCATCAAAGGACAAGGTGGTCTATTGTAAGTAGTTTCCAATGCAATAACCTTCATCCAACAACATAAAAACCCAAGTAAAGGACATTGCAGGTCTGAAAATCACTGGATAGACTGTTGCATGTGTAGTGTCAAGTCTGTTATGACAAGAAACGTTGTTGCAGGGTCTGATATACAACCGATGTAGGTCAAAACCTAGGTTGTCGAATCGGGTACAGGCACGGGTACGAGTACGTGGGTACGGTATGCCGGTACGGTGGAATTTTTTGGGGGGTTGGGTACGGGTACGTCCGTACAAATATATATATAAATTAAGTTTAGAATGTCATATATCAATACATATGACAAATTTTAATTTTTGAAACATAATATACTAATTAGAAATTTCAAATTTAAAAATTATTAAGTGAAGTTTGATTAAATTAATTAATTAAATAATAAACTTATTATCTAAAGACTAAAATTCTAAATTCTAAATCTAAATATTAAATTATAATTTTTTAAAATTATATAATTATAATATTAATAGATGAATATTATATTTTTAAATTTTTATATCAATATATTATCAATTATTTAATACTTAATAGTGCAAAACTGTAAAATAATTAATTTTGTATATCAATAATTATTATAAAACCAAAAATATTTAAATATCAAATATGTAAAATTATATTTTAAAAATTATATATATTAATTTAAATTATGATAAATTTATATTATATATATTATACATTACCATTTTCATAAATAAAAAATTATATTTAGTGTTTCCAAGTTTAAACTTTAAAAAATTTAAATTTAAACTTTAAAAAAATAAAAAAATACAGTGCTTTAAACGTTTTTTGAAAAAATCGAAATAAATAAAAAATAAAGACGGAAATGAAAAACCCTGACTCAAGTTTACAGCCCGCGTGATTTCCTTCTCCTCGCCTTCTCAGCCTGCGCGATTTTCCTCTCAGTGCGCGTGTTTTCTATGTGCTAAGGGAACCACAGTCCACACGTTTTTTGTATGCTTAGGAACTGAAAATGAAACGACGTGTTTTTTGAGGTCGCGAAAACAAGATGCAAATTAAAATGCTAGAGAAAATAAGAAATAAAATGGCCACAGAAAATGAAGCAACACACCAAACAAAACATGCGAAAATAAAAAAAAATAGTTAAACGCGTGTTGAAACGGGTAAAAAAACGCGACGGAATCGCCACGTCACCAACTGAAACGCCTGAATACATTTTTGCCAAGTCCGAATCGAATCCACAAGCCAAATAGCGATTCCTGGACGATTCTTGGGCGATTCGATTCGGATTCTGTTTCCGAATCGTTTCGTTTCCAGAAACGCTGCCTTCAGGGGAGCGATTCGGTAAGTTAGGTCAAAACAGCCATGATGAATTATCAAACTCCCTCCAACCACCAAAGATCACCTCCTAACCACATCCAAAATCTCTGCAAACATTCACCAAACATAAATCCCAAAATCTGCAATCAAAATATTTTGAATTATCTTTTATTTTGAAACCTTGGAATTGAAAGTCCGTTGAGGCACAATGTGATTCCTGAATAGAACCACTCCACTAGCTAAGGATTATCTTTCAAATCCGAAACTAGGAATCAAATGAGAGTTTTCATCTTCAAACGATTTTTTGGAAGAACTCACAGGTTCAATCCGGTAGCATAACAATATGTGTAATCTTCGGCAAACCAAATGAGCCCCCAACACCTCCTTTTATAGTTTTCTTGTAACTTTTTTGGAAAAGTGTTTTTTTTTACTTTTTTGCTATTTTGTTGCTTTTCAAAAAGTGTTTTTTGCTTTTTTCCGAAAAAACACTTTTTTACTTTTTTTCGAAAAAGTACTTTTTGCTTTTTCAAAGTGTTTTTTTTTTTCTGAAAAAACACTTTTGCTTTAAATTAAATAATTCATTATGTGCAAACATTTAATCACCTTTCCAATGAGCTATTACACTAAGTTGTCCTTTAATTATTTCTCAACATTAGACAACATTAGTGAAATATTAATTAACTTAATAACTCACTCAAGTTGCGGAAAGTACTGCAACGTCATCGGAATCCAATTCTGACCACACTGTGATGAAATTGAAGCAATAGAAGGATTATTGAAATCACCTTGGTGACTTTTTAAAAATAGTTCGCTCTTCCAAGAAGTTTGGAGAGCACCTAAAAGGTTGGAAATCGATTCCGAAAGCATCTAAGGGCTCCAACTAACCAACTGAACTCAAACCCAAGAACAATTGCTCCACAAGACTGATCAAATGCTTCTCCAAGAATGTTGGAGTTCTCCCTAACTAACCAATTAGCCTCTGAAAGACTTGTAAAGTGGTTAAATGTGCACAAATTGGCTAAGTGCCAAAAGGGGACATTACACTGCACAAGTCAATATTTGCAAACATGGGGAAGTAAAGATATGCATATTCCGGTGGCAGCCTTTCTAGAACATTTACAAATTTCTAAATTTGGCAGAGAATTGCATAGATTAACTTTAGAAATAAAATGTTCAAAATAAAATTGATTCACTGATTTTGTGGCGACATACCCTTCCAAACTCACAATACTGAAATCAACTCTATTAATTTATATCTTTTCTGGTGGAGAATTACACAGAAATTTACACGGCAAACGTTATCTATTAGTGCTGGAAATGATCACAATTTGAAGATAAATTCATGATAATCAGTAGCAACAAGATGCATAAACCCCCAATAATGAGTTGTAAAATCAACAAGATGCAAGCACTTATAAAATGTATCAGAATATATCAGAATGCAGCTGTACAAGCTGTTGTAGAAACTCAGAAATTGCCCCAAAAATGGATACAGTAATCCCAAATGGTCTGATTTTTACTTCAAATGATGCAGTTTGGCTGGTGGATGATACTGCAGGTGTTTAACTGCCCGTTTAATCTCCCAAGAAGGCATCGAGTCTTCTTTAGAAGTACGCACTGTTTGTACCTCATATGGCCTCTAATAAAATACTATGCCAATTTATTTTTTATTACAGCAGCCTTAATACTTGGCAGCTAGGGACTAGGATGCAGCCAAAATGAGTTAATCCAGCAGTTAGTCCTTTATGATATTCATTCAACACATACTCTTAAATTCTGATTTGAAGCTTGGAATGCTCTCATAGAATGGTATGGCTAGCATATATACTCCAAAAAGACAAATGAATAGATTTGCTAAAGCAAATAAATGATTGTTATACTCTTCAATCTTAAATCCACTCTTAAAAAACTTCAAATAACCCGAAATCTGGAAACCACTATAAAAAATTATGACATACCAAAATAACTGGAAATACTATAGAAATGGTTCAGCACATTGATAATTCTTGGATGGAATTACTCTCATAAATAGGAGGGGTTCCATCCTCAAATCCATTTGCCAAAAGGTTTTTTGTCTTTAGACAGAAAGATTAACATACATTCAATCAAGAGAGAGGGATTTGATTTCATAAAATAGTAACCTTCTTCAATGCTCAACTCCTTTTATAGGCACTTTGAGGGAATATAATAATATATTCTAATTTTCCCTTTTCCCTCCAAAACTTATTTTACAAAGTGTTTTGAAAGTCCTTTTTAAAATGACATTACTTTTGGACCCATTGCTAGTGACACTTTTTTGTTAATTTTTAAAAACAACATTTTTTAAGAATAAAACATAGGTTGCCTTTAATGAATATAACTTAAATTTACTTTTTGGACAACTTAAGTTATATTATTAAATTGTTTCCCTTCTACCACTCTATTAGCCTATGAGAAACAAAATAATGGGCTAAGGGTCTTCCAATTAACTTCACCTAAAAAAGGGGGCATGACACACATGTATCCCATTAATGATTGGAGGTCAAGTTATGCTATCATGTAAAAATCATTAGTATCCTGAGTTTTATATATACATATTGCCTCAAAAAGAGCACAACTTGTCCACAATGTGAAGTAGGTTGTGGTACCTTGAGAAAAATCAAAACAAAAGAAGTCAAAAAAGTAAATGATTTACCTTGACTTGTACCTATCATACATCATATCTATATGTGTACATGAGGTTTCCAGATGAGATTGTGTGAGAAGCTTTGAATCCAACATTTTTGGTCTCATTTTAAAACCCATTTTAGAAATTCATTAAGTTTTGAATTTCCTCATGATGGGTCTAGTAGTGATTCCCAAAATTTGGACTCAAAATGTTTCATATAGTCTAATCCAAAAACTACATTGTAAACAACACAATCTTAAGTACAAAAATATATATGTTGTCTATATGATTGTGTAATAACCCACCCTTAATTTTTTTTTTCAAAACTTCACAACTTTTTAGCATTAATTGTTAAATGAAATAGCTACGGTCAAATATAAATCACTAATACCAAGTATATTTCTTGATGAATATTAAATGAATATAAATGGTATATATATTCAAATTGCATATATATATATATATATATAGATCTAAAAACGTCTTTAAAGATTCTTAAATAAACCGATTAACATTTTGGTTGTCTTAGTTAAGACGAAGGGACCCTATGATAAAAGACACGTCCCACTCATGGGACGTGTCTCCCTATCTATATACATATGGTGGATTCGAGTCTCAAGAATAGATATCGAAATCAATAAATGTTTGTTCTTGCAGATTGAATATTATAGATGGAATATTCAGACTTGTCGAATTATGTTGGATTTAACATGGTATCAAAGCCAAGTTATCACAAGTCTGAATCTTCAATCTTCATCCTCTTCAGGTGCGCACTCCTGACTAGTGCGATATTGACTCTGGCCATCTTTTGCGTGAAGCATCATCCGATCTCTTCTCTGTAGATCGTCGCCTGTAGTGCAGCATTTTTGAAAGCCATGGTATTAGAGAGCCGACACAGAAGACCCATGGAGGAGGAAGCGACAAACTCACAAGGCGAATTCAATATGCGGGTGGCAAGAGCCGAAGGCTACGCAATTGCCTGCAGATTGCCCTCGTGGTCACGTGGATAATATCGCTTATGGGCATTTGCCCAGGTAGTCGCCATTATGGGAAGGATCTTCTTCGTGAGTCCTTGTATGCCCAGATCGATCAGCGGATATAGGAGGTAGCATTGTCTTGGAGGGTTCATCATCAATTGGCATGGACGGAAATGTTTATTCACCTTCCCGTAAAATTTCGACTGGTAGGATATCGGATCATTGTAGCCGACACACTATCATTCTTCAGAGCATTAATGGAGGACTACCAAGACCACTATGTTTGTCGAAACCTGTCTATAAGGACTTTGATATTCTTTGGTCGAGAGACCTTTAGTTTCAAGGCGAATTCAATATAATCCCAGTGGCTTTATTTTAATGCCATTGTTCCCGAGTATGTTCACTGCCAGTTCGGCCAGACATGAACACAGTTTGAGGGGCTTTTCAATAGATCATGCCAGTCGCACTAGGCATTTGCCCAGATGCAGATTATTCATAGAATCAATTTACAAGTTAGATATTGTAAATCCATAACATACAACAGATGGAAACCACACCCAGTACTCCTGCCGTCATCTTATGCTAGATTGTAGAGACTAAATACCAAGGTTAAGTGATGAATCTTGTCCCAAGCAATTGGCGCTACATTGGAAATCATTAGAATTCATCTCCTGGAGCGCAATTCTATTGGATCATTCTCGGACAGGATTATCATTAGAGTGATCGGGATCAATAGTGAATGCATATATCCAATATATGCTGCCTGATGAATCTTAACGAAAGCAAGGGCCTCATATGAACGATTTATTGGAGGCGACTCTGGCTTTCTTATCGGGAATGGGCTTTCAGTAGCATTCCACTTATTACATGTGAACATCAATGCTGGAGAATGGTATTGAATACATATTGTTGGGACGCTGAAGAAGACAAATTTGAGACTGCTGCTAAAAACACAGATTTGATACATATGTGGCTGTAGGAAATACTTAAGGTGGCCAAGTTTGAGTAAAGTTTCGTGTCTTTGTGGCGCTTCTCTATATTCCTCAATATTATCCAAATATGCATTCCGGCGGCACTCTTAGCAGATACATTTGTGGCTGGGAGTAGTCACATTCTGGAGGAATCCGTCGAAAATCTTCATTGGTGTAACCTGGATGGAAGATAATCAGGAATGTGTATGGGCTCATCTCTTGTAACGACTTGAGGATCATTATCCAAATATCTAGCACATTCACGCCTATTACACAGTTTGTTATTGCGGCATCAGGACGTCTCTTTTGCAGACAATGATCACATATGCTATTCGGAGAGACCTTTGGCGCCGGGGAGGCTATCGGGACATTAACATCTCACAATTGTGATCTCTGAGATGGCATCTATCATATTGAAATTTTGTGGTTGACATAACTAGTATTTGGTATAGTCCAGAATTCATTCTTCAATTATTTGCTTCGGTGCTAAATGTGCGTATAAGAAGCCATTAATACATCGAAGGGAAATATATAGAGATTAAAATCTGACTGGCATCTTTGATTGAAAGATAAGTATTTCATGTCCTTAATATTGCTCATGATTTTTTATGTAATCATTAAATCATGGTATAAACATTGGATAAGTGAATCATGTATGCCTCTAGCATTTGTATTTCTCTTCAGAATAGTTGACTCATATGAACTATTAAGGAATCTCTTCTTAATGTGCATTAGGATGGACTAAAAGATTGCTCTCGAAAGAAGAAGAGAATGGAGACACTACTTGCAGCCATGAGACTGAATAAATGGCTGAAGACATCTCTTCAAAGAAAAAGGATTAAACCTTGAGAGGGAGTTCTATGATTCTGTAAGGGTTGCAGTGTTGATGCTAAATCCTTGAAGTACCTCTTCAGCAGTTGAGGTCAGAATTGCTCAGGCAATCTTGGACGATAAAGTCAGGAGGTTGATACAAGTGCTTGAAGATTCAGAGGGAGCCTACTAAACCTAAAGAAGATGATCGAAAGAGTACCTCTGGATGTTGCTTCAGGTTTAGGTCTGCAATGATATCTTGGTGTAGCAGGAAGCAATCTTCTGTGGCACTAAGTACAACAAAAGCTGAATATAGTTCAGCCTCTATGGGACCAAGAGAAGCAGTATGGCTCCGTAAATTGCTTGTGGGATTAATTGATCAAAAGCATATAGAATTTCCTTACCACTATGTGAAAGACATGGTAGAAAGGAATGCGATCCAGTTGGAGCATATTAGTACAATTGATCAAACAACAGACATTCACAAAAAACTCTCTCCAGAGTCAAAATTGAACCCTTCAGGAAGAAACTTGGTATGGTTGAAATGTAAGTTATTTTTGAGATTGAGACTCAAATTGTTTATTTTGTACTAATATGTTTTAAAGATGTTTAATGTGTAAACTCTTTTGTCATGTGAGTGACTCCATGACTGTATGGGCTCACCCCCTTTGTGTACATTATTGAAAGATGACGATCTTTCGATAATGAACACTTTGACATTGTAAGGTGACGACTTTACAATGATTAGTTTCACTATCATGATGGATATCATGTGACTTGATATCCGTGGACATGTCATGATAGTATTTTTGGACATTTTGATAGATATCATGAGACTTGATATCAATTTGAAGATCATTATGATCCTTATTCATGGTGGATATGTATATATATCCGTGGATATGCCATGATTTATTATGGTAGACATCATATGACTTGATGTCAGTGCACATACCATAATGAAGATGTGTTATGAAGAATGTCATGTGACTTGACAATTTCAGAAGCATACCATATCTTCTGATATCACGAGTAAGGTGATATCACTTTATACTTGATTGAAGTTATCTTCCCTAGCTAAGAGGGAGTGTTAAATGAAATAGCTACGGTCAGATATAAATCACTAATACCAAGTATATTTCTTGATGAATATTAAATGAATATAAATGGTATATATATTCAAATTGCATATATATATATATATAGATCTAAAAACATCTTTAAAGATTCTTAAATAAACCAATTAACATTTTGGTTGTCTTAGTTAAGACGAAGGGACCCTATGACAAAAGACACGTCCCACTCATGGGACGTGTTGAGTGGGACGTGTCTCCCTATCTATATACATATGGTGGATTCGAGTCTCAAGAACAGATATTGGAATCAATAAATGTTTGTTCTTGCAGATTGGATATTATAGATGGAATATTCAGACTTGTTGAATTATGTTGGATTTAACATTAACTAATAATCAAAGAGGATCAACTTAAGTAAACTCCTTTCCACTTTTTGAACATCCGAATCTCGATGTGGGCAAGGTGAGAGCATACGGTGGTAAGGTTACAATGCTACACTATTGAAATGAACCACTTGTTCAATGGGGTGAGTATGAAAAATCTTCAAACATAGGAAACATCCATTTATTTAGTGGGAATTACAAATTGCAAGAAATGAAAGAATCAGGTGACTAGCCGTCCAAAACCACTTATGCAGTGGGATGCATAGCTCAACATGAAAGTAAACATCCACTTATTCAACGGGCATAACATGAAAGCAAGGAAATTTCATCCACTTATTCAGTGAGAATTACAATGAAACTGAAGAGAGATCATCCACTTTGTAACGACCCCATCCTTGGGTAATTAAATTTTTTCCAACATTTCACTTCAAACATATAAAAGTAACAAGTAGCGAAGACATTACAATAAAATTCTTCCTTTCTTCATTGATAAATATATGCAAGTTACAATATATATTTCCACATGAATTCCATTTTCATTGCAAATATAAATCAGAGTACAAAAGTAAAACAATTACATACATAGCTCGTAAGCTTTTGCACAAATAGTAGTAAGATGGTCCAGGTTCCCTTCCTTTCAAATCTTGGTGTATCTGTCGCCTACTGTGGAGGAGAAACATCACTCAGGCGCGTTTCCGCCAACCATGGACTATTAATGCGGTCCCCCGCACATCTATCATTCGATAGAAGGCCCTCCCTTCGAACAAAGAGATTGGTAGAGTATCCGGCTGCAACAACCCAACTGAGCATAATGTTGTGTCCTATACATCTAGAACTTGCTATTTCACAATCCCGAACTAGCATGAAGGATCACAATGAACTGACAGTGTAGTCTCAACTATCTCACATCTAAGTGGATGTCGTACATTCCATTACTTTGGCCAAAGTATTCTCATTCAATACTTCGAATGAAGGTCATCTATCATATACACTACTCAGGGCCGATTTGACTTAAGGCTATCTTACACTATGCATAGGTATCGTCCTTTACTTTTGGATAATCTTTTATCCTAGACTGACCCACAACATTCTACTAAGTAATTTACACAAGATAGGTGTATCTTGTTTCAGATAACCTACCTTTAAACAATCTACTTCAAATAGTTACATAAGGGAGGTATATCCTGTTTCAGACAACCTACCTTCAACAATCTTCTTAGAAATGAAACAGTCTACAAGTGTCTTATACCATTCCTCCTAATTAGGAAATCTTTATCCTAGGATTACTTCTAGCTTACCTCAGTTATCCCTATAACTTAAGCTTGAAAGACCTTACTAGACCACTATCTTCATTTCATTCCTAGTATCTAGTATCTACTTCAAACATATTCTCCTTATATGGAGATCATACAGTATAGGCTACGCACATACAAAATGCAATCTATCCAAACATATTTCCTTATGCTTAGTAATCCCTTTCCCAAATGAAGTGGAATAACAGTTCCCCCCTTTTCCCTTATATTTAAATTACACATAAGACATTTCCACAAAATGCAGACAAGCTATTCCCTTTAGTCTATGCAGTCATAAATAGGAAACTGATTTTCTCTTTTACTTGACCGGTCTACTTATACTATAATACAATTTAATGCACAAAGTAAACATGTAGTTTCATCTATTTACAAACTAAAACAGAGATATTAGGAATATGACACTCATGCCTGTTTCCTTAAGCTGGCCTCCTTGTCGCTTGTGAATGCTTCTGATACAGTTAGTAGCAGCTCCTTTGTTCTTTTCTTTAATTAATCCCACTATCTTACTGTTCCTTCTAGATTCTAATCTTTAAGCTGAATCTCAGAATGGCTGGAGTATATTTCCTGGTAATGCTGGTTACTACTTCTCTCAAAACTGAATTCTACAGCAGGTGCGCACATGTAAAAATGCAGCAAATGAAATTCTCAAGGCTTGAACAGAATGGCAATGGTGAATTGTGGCTCTCAAGGGCAAATTCGGAATTAGCAAAGGCAAGTTGTGAATTGGTAAAAAATGACAAGCAGAAGAGCTCAATTTATAGGATTCGGATTCTCATGCCATGCTACAATTTTGGCATGAGAATCGACACCTCCCTTGTTTGAAAATGTCAATCTTGTTGTGGCAGCAATATAGTAGCTTATTTAGCAAATTCAAGGTGAGTCAACCTCGATTTAGGAAGAATATTTCAAACAACACATGGTAAAATGTTGCCGACAGGCGTTCTCAGAAATGGCGTCCAAAATGGCGGATTTATCATTCATTGCAGGAAAACGTCCTTGCATATTGCGTCCCACCTAGCCTTAACTTCAGACTTTACCACGCATTCCTAGTATGGCATTTTTACAAGCCGCGACCTGGTCTCCTATGCGCGCATATTTGCAGTCGTGCAATTTCTTTATTTTCAAAGTTTCGACCTTTTCGCAAAACATAGTTTATTTCCATAAAGTTCGATAATCACCAAGTGACTTCAATGTTTTAAGTCTTTTATTTTCCCATGATAATCTTTATACGATTTTTACTCAATGGCTAAACTAGTTAACTCTTTTATTTCCCATAGATTTTATATATTTAAAATATATAAATTCTAATATACATATAATATAATATATATTATATATATAGTCTATTTATAGTTTTATTTCTCCATAAAATAAATATATCTATACATATATTTAAATGTTTAATATTTAAATATACGAATATATAGCTATATATTTATTTTGGTAAGACTATAATAACTTATATATTTATATAATATTAAATATATATATATTTTTATCTATATATATTTACACTTAAATTTACATATACATATTTGCATACAAATCATTCAAATACGTGTATTGCGAGCCAGTCAGCATACTTTCAATATACCTATTTGTGCAAATATGTGTATATAAGTTTAACTGTAAATTCAAGACAATATAATAATGTTATAATAGAACATCATAGATAACGTGTATATGTTTATAGATGTGTATAATCCATTTATACCATTATGTGTATGTATCTGTATGTACGCCATGTCGACATAGGCGTATGGCATGATAATTGCCCAACATACGTCTGTATCGCCATGTCATACATATTGATACATACATATGAGCGATACATGTATACACATATACATCCTGCCTATGTTCACATATCAATTCATGTTCCACATTCAAGGTCTCAGAACAAAAAGTCAGGTTAACAAGTAACACCACTCACAAAGCACAAAAAAGTAATCCAAAACTCCAAAGCCTAAGGATGACTTATCAAGATAAACCTATTTGACTCAGTTCCTCTAAACCCTTTGTGAAGTGTGTGAATGCTCAACTGATTTACTTTATCGGTTACCCGACCAAGCTCCTCTCCTGAGTGATATTTCCCCGCCACCTGGAGGAATGGTTCATGTACCTGCACCCATAGACATACAATCTCGGCAATTACTTGTTCACAACATCTACAATATACAAAACATCTTAAGTTAGAATATTCATTACTCCATAACTTGCATGCAACATTTAAACAAGAATTACACCAATAGAAGTATCAATCAAATGAGACAATCATTAAATATAACACATTCATTTTGATAACAAAAACATGTTTTATTCAGCTCAATGATTTAAACATTACAATCAATTGCCCTATGTAATAGTAGCTATACAATCGGGGTGTAACACGCTTATTCAACGGGAATGCCACTTATTCAGTGGGATTAGCAATGAAAACCAAGAAGAGCAATTCACTAAATGGTACTACCAAGTTGGCGTTACAATGAGCTCAATATAAAGATATCAACAGTTACAACCAGCTGCTATAAGTTAGAAATAAGATAACAACTTCCCAAATACATTTAGCCCACTAGGAAAAAAGAGAACCCCAATGAAAACATCAATTGAATACTCAAAAGTGGAAGCAAGTAGAGGTCTGGTCTAACTCAGAAAGTGAGTTGCAGCAGGTCTGCAACACTCAGAGAACGTTGTTAACAGGTCTGAAACTTCACCAACCAGCAAGCTACAAGTTGGCACTTCTCCCAAAGTCTTCCCCCAAACATCTAGGTACACTCCCACACTCAACAACACCACTTGGAAGTCTAAAATCACTGATGCTACAGGTCTGATTTGCTACAGTAGGTCTGAAACACCCTGGCTAGCAAGCATAATCATGGCACAACTCCCAAGAACATTACCCCCAAACAGAAAGCAACTTCCCAAACGGATATCAACGCAAATAATGGACCAAACAACTCCCAAACAGCAGCAAGAAGAAAGCGAAAGATCCCTTCACCCTCACGTCCCCCTAGGGCCAAGATTTATGGCCAGCGAGAGGGGTGATACCCTCTAGAATATCTGAGACTCACTCAAAAATTCTGCAAATTGGAGCAGAGGGTTGCCCAAGGTGGAGAAAAAGATTGGTCCAACACCCAGAATCAGGTCTGCAATATTTCTCTCAGCTGTTCACAAACATGGTACGGCCTAGGTGTAGGAAATAGGCATGAATAGCAAGAAGCAACTCTGAAAAATCTCCTTTAATCACTCCAAAACTTTGCAAAATAGGATAAACATAACAAACATGCATCTAGAAAACATCAAAATGATCAAACCAAAATTTTATTACTCTACTTGTAAGCTCCATGGTGATTACTGAATGCAATCACACCCAACCAGTTAGGGACTATCTTCCAAATTCGAAACCGGCAAACCTAGAGAGGGTTTTCGTTCTTTGAAGAATTAGGAAAAAACTCTCAAGTTCCAATCTGGCAGCATAACATTATCATATTCAACATAACCCAATGAGCTACCCCATGCCTCATTTTATAGCTTTTCCTTGTTTTTTCAAAAAAGTTCTTTTTTGATTTTTCTCTACTTTTTTGAAAAAGTGCTTTTTTGCTTTTCTTCGCTTTTTCGAAAAAACACTTTTTGCTTTTTCGTTGCTTTTGAAAAAACACTTTTTGTTTTTTTCTTGAAAAAACACTTTTTGTTTTTCTTTTAAAAAAAATAACTTAAGTTACCAAGTCTAGGCATTGGGCACAAGGGGGGGTCAAAATGAACCTTTTTAACTTTATAACATAAGTCATAAAAATCACCTTTTGCAGACTTAAGTGAATAATATGCCAAAACATTAGAACTCACCAAACTGCAATTGCCAAGCACTGCCCAAACTGGAAACCTTGCATTGCACTGCTACCAAGACCAATTACCCAAAATAGCACTTCCTAAAAATACCAAATTTTTTTAAAAATAGTGTGTCCAAACTCAAAACTAGCCCAAACCGAGATGCCCTAAAACTTACTAAAAATAGTAAGTGCCAAAAATAGACATTGCTAAAAATAACAATACTACCCACCAAGGATCTTAGAAAACTCAAAAAAACCCAAAAAACACTCTAGCAACCAATTGCATATACTCCCTAAAAGTGTTGGCAAGAATCTTCCAAGAATCTTGGAATCCCTTGAACTCCTCTGTTTAGCCTATGGGACTCCGGAAATAGGCTAACGATCATTGATACACTTAGGACTAAAAAGGGGACATTACGGATTAGAATAATCCCAACATGCACAAACCATGATTTATAGTGTGTACAATTTGAGGCTAGATGGAGCAAAATCATCTAAATAGATGTGTTTTGTATAGGTTGAAACGTTTGTGCTTGAAAATTTCAAATTTGTTTTCCTACTTAAATAGGAAATATAGGTTTCAAACACTAAAATTCCAAAATAATTGCAATTCATAGAGTTTGGGGTCCACCATTATAAATAGGTCAAATACTAATTATTTTCCTCATTTCATTCTTCACTTATAAAAAAAACCTTCATAACTTGAATAAACGGAATCAATTTATGCACAGTAGGAATTTATGGCACCATGATGTTAGGCTCTAACTATTTAGGGGGGTCCTGCTTCACCTTTTTGTTGTTTCGAGCATTTTGTTTTCATTATTAGTAGAAAAGAAAGATATGTTGCCAAAATCTATTCATCTAGAGGATTTTCTCCAAAGTGGACTCATCAAGTTCTGGTGTCTATTGTTCATTTTATCATCATCAGATAATAGATTAACTTTAGTGTGTCCCAAGGTTACTGGGGGACCACTTTCTAAATCAAATTTGACATGATAGTGTCACCCCTTTGAGGAGTGAATTTATAGCTGTCATAACATTGGCAAATCTGTACTGTCGCAAATTCAGGAACCTGTTCTGGTGATTGATTTTTCTGACTTTTTCTTTTGTTTTGGTTCTCTTCCCACTACCTTGCCTTCAGTTGTTTGCCTATGAGCTAGTGAAATAGTAGGATATAAAGCTAATTTTGATGATCAATTATGGAGGGCACATGATCTAGTATTGTTGCCCCAAGTCTTGTCGTAGTTGTCAGCTTGGCATATTGTGATAACCATTGGCCTGGGTGCCACAGCTTTCAGGCCCTATGTTCAGCCTGAGCTTGATGTGATAGGTTAGGTAGTGAGTACTTTGGAGTCTCCCTGAAATCCTTTCCAGTGGCAGCATGCCAATAAGTGGATTGAGCTCACCATGACACTTGAAGATGTGTATTGCATTCTTGGATTTTCAGTGGCAAGGGATCAACTTAGGGTGGGGGTTCTTTCACTCAACACTCAATTTTTTTTGCATTACGGTCTATTGGGCAGCTTGGTTGTACATGCAAGGGCAGATTTGATCACTTGCACAGTATCTATGATCTGTAAACAAGGATGGATATTCCATATACTAGTCACCAACTTACTGAATTTGTTATGAGTTAGTATTTGAGAGCAGCAAAGGACTGAATTACTTGGAACAAATTAAAATATAATAGGGAACGAAAATTAGAGAGTCAAACACCATGAAAAAAGAACCAAGATGCCCTAGAGACTTAGAAAGTGTGAGTAAACACTGAGTACTCTAAAGAGCTATTACAATTAATCTTCAATCTTTAGACTTTCTTCAGAGCTTGAAATCACTATCCCATGACTAATTACAACTCTCCAAGACTATTCCTAGCCCTTTGCTACTCAACAATCACGAATATGAGAACAAAGCCCTCACAATCGCTTCCAAAACATGAGTTACAAGACTTAATTCACTCTATACATACATAATTCAAACACAAATACAATATTAATAGAACCCCAAGCCTGTTGGAAGCTTAAACAATCATCAAAGAAGAGGCAACCAAAAAATTTGAAATCTAGAATGCCAAAAGACACAATCTGTTGCCTGTAATGAAATCACTGCTTCTTCCATACCAAAAACACCACCACAATTTTTGAAATTACTGTGGTGAATTCATCACAAAGCCAAAAAAAAATCATCTTTAACTGTTTTCCTGTCAATCAAAGCCTGCACACTGATACCTCATTTCACCCTACATATACTCCAGCATCAAAGAATTTGTCTACTGTTTAGAATCATGCCAAATAGTACAGGAACAACTTGTTTTTGTACTATTGTACCTCCCCAATTAGGGAGATTTTGGTTCCCAAAAGCATAGAGACTTAGTGGATGAGGATGGTGGAACCCCCCAACAAGCATTCAGATGATACAATGAAAATTTGCTTGAATAAGGAGTTACATTGTTACCATTAGTTTTCTTTATTGGAAAGACATAAGTGTTGCCATCCATCTTCCCATGAAGACTTAGGATCTTGGAAGACTTATTACCATGATAAGCATACAAAGGATTTGCTATTTTTGATGACATGTATTTGTACCCTCTCCTCTAAAAGACTGCTTTCTTGTCTTTACAAATTGAGGCTGCCAAAAACAAATCCACATGTGTCTATAAGAGCAACATCTACCACAATCTCATCAACAAACTTGCCAGCAACAATCTTCAATTTACATTGCCCATCAACAAGAATTTGATTAAGTCCCTTAATATGACCCAAGTCATAGGATTTAGGGTGTTTAAATATTTTAAAATCAAATTTTATTGCCAAGCTCAATGCAACCAAGTTAGTTTGTATCAACCTTAACATAATTGACAAAAATATTAATATTAAATAATGTTTCTCTGTTCATCAAAAACACCATCTTAGTAGTACAAGTAATTCTAGAATCCCCATCAGAACCCCCACTAATCTCCTTATTCTTCCGAATTTCAATTGAGAGATTAGCATCCTTTTTACCCTTTTTTCATGTGGGTTCTTTTCCAGATGAGACTTCAAACAGAGGACAGTGACCATCTAAAGCACAATGATCAGATTTCTTAGTAGTAGTGGAATTAATAACCTTATTGTCCTTTGTATTGGTCTTAACTTGATTATACTTGCAAGGACAATCATCTATCTCAAGATAATGAGTATGTGAGTGTGCTTCATCTATATCAACTGGCTTAGAGAGTAACATGGGCCTATGTCATGCCCCCGCAATTGTAATACTAAATCTTGGCCAACTAGTATAATGAAATTAATGAAATTAATAAAATCAACTTAAATCTCTCATAGGTGGCTGACCTTGCTCATGATGTTATATATAAACAGCATAAGACAAATCAGAATAGTACGATGATCAATGTGAAGAAATAAGAGATAAAAAAGAGACAACGATTACAGTGACAAGGAGTGATTATATATTAGTATATATTAGATAAAAGACATGATTTATTCATCGAAAGAGTAATGATGATTATCGTTAACAAGTGCAGTGATTTATATGATAAAAGGCAGTGATTGGAATTAGTTTATACAAACAGCCATACTATGGGCCGACTTGAATGTAATATATGAACTAACTTTACCTTGACAGAAACAGCGATCAAGCTTATATTTAATGATGGCAGCGATTAAATATTTAAGACAGCGATTAAGATTTAAAGTGGAATAGCAATAGTAAAAGGCAGCTCTCAACCTGTGGAGGGACGAGTCCCTTATCAATGGAGAGCTACGATGGGAAAAGCCATGTCTTCCCCCCCCCTCATGGGATATAAAAAGAGATCCATGAAAAAAAAAAGAATCATCGAATCATGGAGGGAACAATAAATAAGAAATCTGGAAATATATTTCTGAGTAAAGCAGCAGATATAATCAGAAAATAGAATGCCATTATATATATATTATTTACGATTATGCAATAATGATGCTTGCAGCAATTATTGAGCCTTATAAGTAATTATGATTCTTCAATATAAAAATGAATAGATTATATATATATAATTATGTATGTATTTACCCTATAATCAGTCAAATGTATGGTTGAAGGAAGTAAGTTAGGAGGATGCAGTTTACGGGCCTCCCATGCTAAGTAGGCCACTCCGAGGGTGGATTGTCTTAGTTTGGACGTTCCTGCCTCTTGGGGCCAAGGGGTGGGCTGTCTTAGTTTGGACACTCGTTCTCTTGGGCTTAGATGGGTTGAGTAGTTTACAAGCACCCCTTTCAAGGCTTTCCTATCAAGCCAAACTATGACTGGTTGTTAGGATGGATTCAAGGAGTTTCAATCATAAGAGGGGCGGATAAGACAGCATGGATAGGGAAAGCAGACACAAGTTTATCCACCAAGCATGCCACCCCAAGGGTGGAATTGTCTTAGTTTGGACATTCTTGTTGCTTGGGCCAAGGGGTGGGTTGTCTTAGTTGGACGCTCGTGCTCTTGGGCTTGGTATGGATAGCTTCGGGTGGACTTATCATATTCCTCATCCAAATCCTATTATGATTAAGACTTCCACTACGCATTATGGATAATGTGTAGATAGTTTTGAAATAGTTATGTATCTACATGATTTAAATAGATAAGTCATTAATGTTGATCATATGAAGTATATTCCAAAGGCATCTAACCTAATTGCAGGATCTAAACCAAGATTTATTTGGCTTAAATTGGTGAGTTAAAAACCCTAACTACATTATATTTGTGATTCTATGGCAAGATTTAGGGTTATCCAAAAAGGGAACATTACAACCTATGAGATGACTATGCAAACCCCTTATGTACTTCATTAGTATTTCAACATCAAGCACATATTTACCAATTTGTATAACCCTTCTATGTAATTCACTAGTGTATTTTTGTACTCTTCGATTTTATTTTTGCTTAAAAAATTGCCATTCCATACTCTCTTCTTCTTTATGATGTATTGGATATAATTGTTTCTTACTTAATTGCTTAAAATACTCCAAAGAATTCATGTTTTAAAGCTAGGAATACAAGATACTTTCAAACCAAGTCAAAATATGCTTTGTCAACCTTAGTCTAGCAAATGAAATCTTTTGATCAAGAGTATGCATACTGAAATATACCTCAAGTTGTGTAATCCAATTGTAAAGTTTCTTTGCATCTACTTCACCTTCAAATGGTAGAGTCTCAATTTTTGCTTCTTAAGGCTTGTTTGTAAGACTCTTCTTCACCTTAAGTACATCTTCTTCCTCATTGGAACTCCTATCTTTGTCCAATCTCTCCAGAAGGACTTGCATAAGGCTCTTCATCATCTCCATAGATTGTGATAGGCTTGCAATGACATCCTTCATCTTAGAAAACCTACTTTTGGCATCATCAGAATCTTCTTCCATTTACATGCTCCTCAACTCTCTCCTCCTTATAGGATTCAATGTCTCTCTCCAAAGGAACTAATTTCTTTCCACTAGAATGGATTGTGGGCATGAACTTGCAAAATACACACAATGACAACATTAACAACACTCCCTAATGAATTGGTCATGCTCTGATACCACTTGATCTGTAAATTAGGATTGATATTCCATACACCAGTCACTAACTCATGGAATTTTTTAAGAGTTAGAATTTGAGAGCAACAAATGATTGGATATTTTAGGACAATTTTAAAATATAACTAGGAATAGAAATTAGAGAAACAAACACTATGAAAAGAGAACCAAGATACCTTGGAGAAACCTATTATGGGTAAAAACTCTAAAACTTGTGAGAAAACATTCAGTTAAGTACTCCAAATGGATATTACAACCGATCTTCAATCTGTAGACTTCCTTAAGAGCTTGCAAACACTATCCCAAGACCAATTACAACTTTCCAATACTATTTCCCAGTCCTCTATTACATAAAAGTCATGAATATGCAAAAAGCTCTCACTACAGCTCCCAAAACTTGAGTTACAAGACTCAATTCCGTCCATACACAATTTGAACTCAAATACAATATTAATAGAACCCCGTGCCTTTTTGAAGATTAAATGGCCATGAAAGAAGAAGAGGAAATTGAAATCTAGAATGCCAAAGAAGTAAGAACAGTCTATCATCCGTAACAAAATTTCTGCTTCTACCAATTAAACTTGCTACAACAATTTCACAATCTGTTAGCATTTTAATTTGTCTTTTGTAAGCAACGCAAAATAAAATACTATGTGAGGAAAAAATCTTCTTCAAATTTGGAGGGGAACTCCCTAAGATCTAAACTAAACCTAAAGTAAATTGAACTTAGACTGTAATTATAGAAAAGATATACAAATATGCACACAGCATGATTTATTGAGGGGGGTTTGTGTAAATGAAAATGATTGGATGCCTATGTTATTGGTTTGTATACATACATTAGATTAACATTGTGCCTTGTGGACAAGAGATAAACTTAAAAGTCAATCCATTCTAAACAAAGAATGAAATAAAAACCAATTAAAGGGACCTCAAAAATGTTCTCATCCATGTGATTGCAAAAAAAATCAAATTGACACATGAATGTCCACTGTGATTCCAACACATTTTCTGCATAGCAACCTTGATAGACTCTTTGAGAAACAATGAAGCTTTGGTATCTTTCTTCTGCCATCCTTACAATCTTTGTGACGCTAAACTTCTATGACAATGCCCTTATATGAACGACGTACCTTGAAACCCTTTGAACAAATAATGCCAAACTCCTTACAGTTGTTGTTAGATTAATATGAAGAGTATTGCATGTTGACAAGGTAGGGTTTACTGATTTTTCTTCTTTGGTGGATGAATTGATCAGCATGTATGGCTCAAGTATTAATGCTCTCCTAATAGCCTCTTGCAGTGATGATGGTGCAAAGGCCTTAACCAAACCTTTGAGAGGTTCATATAGACCCTCAACAAAGAGGAAAGTGATCCTCTTTTTTGATATATTAGGTACCATAATTGCAACTCTCTAGAATTTTGCTACATATACATCCATTGAAGTCTATTGCTTGATTTTGGAAAGCTCTCTAAAATATGGCTCTTCATCCTTTTGCTCAAATCATTTTAGCAACCTCTAGTTGAAATCATCAAAACTTTGCACAAGGTCATGCCCTTGTGTGATTAGACCATGGTGCCACCAATCCTATGCTATGCCCTCCAAGTGTAATGTGGAAAATTGGATTGCATCTTCTTCCATCATTAGGCTGAGTGTGAAGTAAGTTTGCAGTTTCTGCAACCAAGCATGAGTAGATATTTTGTTGGTACCATCAAAAGTTGGTGGATTTAGTTTGTTAACCTTATCCTTTAATTCTTTCCCACTTTTATTCTATTATGGATATTCCCTCAACCTTTTCTATGTTGAATATTTTTTCCTAGTAGCTCCAATTATCTATCAAGGGTTTGGTTGCCTTAAAATCTTCAGTCTTCCCTTGATATTCTCCACACAATTTATCAAGCTCTTTTGAAGAAGTTTCAAGCTTCACTCTTTCTTATTCTCTTTGTAAGAATATGGATCTAGAGAGTTTTAGAATGGAATTGCCCTTTGGTCAGTTATTTGCAGATGTAACTTTCCCTTTGTGGTGTTTTGGTGTGACCTTGATTTTGCAAAGGGATGGCAGAGGGTCTATTTGTTTGGATTTGTAACATTGTTATTAATAATTCATTCATTCTCTCTTGGCTTGCTAATAGCATTTTTGTCATTTTGTCTTGCCTCATCTAGAGGCCTATTAATTTGTCTTGAAACTTTGATCTCCCATCCTTCATCATGGGTCTTCCATTTCTCGCCATACTCCATAGGCTAGCAGGATGTTAGCTTTTATGTCAATGTAATGTCAACAAATTCTATTATAAAATATTTACCACTTTTTGATCACCAAGATCCCATGAGGGCAAGTTGAGAGCATATGGTGAGTAAATATTATTATTGACCACTTTTGATCATCTAAATCCCATGAAGGCAAGGTGAGAGCATATGGTGGATGAGTAATGATTTTTATATATGATACATTCAATAACAAAAATTCCCAAAAAATGTAGCAATGGATTGCAAAAATAATATAGGTATGTTGAAGCTTCAAAGAATAATACACAAATATGAATATAACTTTTTCCACTATAAAATATTGCTTCAGTGATTACAAAATATTTGTTTCCACAATATGTTGAATCTTTAGAAATACAAAACTTGTTGCAAACGCTAAAATATATGCTAAAATCCAAACAAAACTTTTAAATACAAATACAACCTTTATGTGAGATTGTGCTTAGGAAATTAAATGGTTTTCTTCCTCCAATCCCTTAGAAAACCAAAGGGTTTCATCCTTTGATTTCCAAAATCCAAGGGTTTCATCAACATATTGTTTCCACAATATGTTGAATCTTTAGAAATACAAAACTTGTTGCAAACGCTAAAATATATGCTAAAATCCAAACAAAACTTTTAAATACAAATACAACCTTTATGTGAGATTGTGCTTAGGAAATTAAATGGTTTTCTTCCTCCAATCCCTTAGAAAACCAAAGGGTTTCATCCTTTGATTTCCAAAATCCAAGGGTTTTCATCCACGAATCCTATAGTTGAACACAAGGCTCCAACTATGATATAAAAGTTGAATAAATTAGATGTCTCAAAGGCCAACAAGCACCAACATGCATCATTTTCCCTTTCAATACATAGTACCAACATGCATCATTTTCCCTTTCAAGGATAGCAATAAAAATATTAATGTGGATTTTTCTTAAAAATAGTCTCACTTTGTCTTGCAACTCATTGATTTGTTGTCATAGAATTTGTTGTGAAGAAGCTGCCAAGTGTCTTAGGGGTTACAACAATCTTTTATGGAAACCCGCACCCCCATATTATTTATTATCATTTGATTTTGTGCTAAAATATTTTTATATCCTTATTAAGATAATAAGGATAAGGCTAACATAAGCTAATTAATTAAAAAGAGACATTACAAGAATGACAAGGGGATGCTTGTGTTGTGTACCTTATTTATTTTTCATAATTGGATATTATTGTATTTTTCTATATGTTTATTTAGCTTGCTTAGTTGTAGTGAGTGGGTTATTATGAGGGTAGATGGCATTTGGGGTTATTTTCTCATTGGTCATATTTGTCTACTCTCTTTTTCTATTTGTGTATCCACTTGTCTAGCTTGTATTCATATACGTGATTGTGAGTTGTTGGTTAATGCATTTTGTGTTGAGCCATATTTTTGTCTTGCAATTTTGTGCTAGTCTCTTGTTCTTGAAAGATGTCCTTATTCTATTAGTTTGATTCTTGAGTCATTTGTCAAAAAGGGGTTTTAGTGTCTATTATGTACTAGATCTATGTTTTCATGTTTTATGCATATTCTAACATGTTATTAAAGCTTCGTAGTGTTTAGAGTAGATCTTTTTTGCATGCATTTTTTTCTCAACAACCAAGTATGCTCTTCTCTTGCATTTTCAAATGATCTAAGAAATCAAAATGTGTGAAGTACCCTAGGGTTTGTACAATAGCTATTTACAATCCAGTCTTTACCCCACAACCATTCAGTGAAATAAAATGACAGTGCTGATTACTTCCTATTGGTCAGTTAACCCAATTGAAATTTTAAACACAAGAAAGTATAGCTGATAGCAGATTTAGATGCTAATTAATTCAGATCTGGGTTAACAACAAGATGCTGAACCTGATATGCACTCATGAAAATATGTTGTTTCTTGGAAGAAATTACATATGCCTAATTTTGACCAGCAGTAGCCCTCTGAGGTACTTGCCTCTGTTATCTGGCCTGCAACTGTTGTGTGGAAGACACTGACTAAAAAATGCATTGCCCTCAAGTGCTTAGAATCGCTTTCCTATGAACCCCTGCCCTGGGGTTTGAGGTGTGAATCCCTCAAACGCCCTCAACCTGGAGCCTGGCAGGCAATAGAATCTTCTGGATGTCATCCCACCTTTAGGTTTGATCCCCGCTGTGATACTCTTCCCAGGTTCGTGGATCTGATCTGGAATTATGTATGCTTCAGTAGCCGCTGTAGGTGTCCAGATCTTGTGGATGTCCTCCAAACCCCTACGTTGCAGATGTAAGATCTGATGCGCTGCTGTTGGTCTCAAAAGGGCGCCAACAATTTAATTTCAAATTTATTTATTTATTTAAATATTTAATTAAAATGTCTATTTATTTATTATTTTTTATATATAAATATATTATTAATGGTGTTAAGAAACACCCTTTTTTAGGTCGGCTGGGGCAGACCTATTTAAATTGGGACATGACAAAATGGCTTGACAAAAAAAACTCTTTGGATATTTTACTTGGTTTTAGTGATTTTAAGTGAATTATTTTTTGATAAATCATGCAACAATTCTAGTAGCATCATTGTGTTTGGAAGGCTCAAAAAAGTTAGTTTTGACTGTTTTTTTGCTCGAATCGAAGACTAAGAAGCTAATTTTATACTAGAGAGTTTGATCTTGTGGTACTACAAACACTACCATTTTGAGGCATTCTTCGGTGAAATGGACAACGCCATTGTATCTAAAAGGCATAAAAATCTATAGATTGCTTGTCCAAATCTTGAAATCGAAGTAGTTGCAATGGAGACAATTTTTTTAGCTCTTGGTAGGTAGCTTGAGGCTTTGTGGAGGTGTGTACTCTATTTTTTAAAAATATTCAAAAAACATATTTTATAAGCCTTTTGATCTATGACCTTTATTAAAGGGATTATGACTAGGCCATAGCTCCCATAGGCTACTCTTGGCCTTTTAGAAAAGGGCCTAGGTCTCCTTTGGAGCTCATCCCTACCATCCCTTCTTGACCCAACAAGCCACCACCCATTGTAATGGTTTGAACTCCTCTGCCACTACACCATCCAAGAGGCCCTTAAGTGGATTTTTGCCCTCTTGCCACCCATGCTTTGCCTAGCCGCCACCTCCCCCAATAGAGCCACTAGTTAGTTGCCCACCTACCACTAGGCACCACTAGGACTTGCTTGCCCCCTCCATTGTAGTGTTTACTCTAGGAGGTGAACTTTGGGAGGCTTTTTCTCAGTCATACAGAGGTTTTTTTTAGTCCAATTGTTTCAAATTCTAACTATTTTTTGCCAACTGTTTGCTTGTGTAGTTTTTAAATTTAGGTTTCCAATTTTTTAGTATTTTAGTTTTATTAGAGATTTTGCTATTCTCTTATGTTTTTTGGAACTTAAAATGCTCATAACTTTCACAAATGAGCTCCTTTTTTAGTCCTTTCTTTTAAAAGTTGGTATTTTTTTGAGCTCTATGTTGTTGTGTAGTTCTTTTAGTTTCTATTCTACAAGCACTTCATACTTTCAACATTTTGGTCCGTTTTGAGACTCTAAAAATATTTGTAATAAGATCTTTGGATTGTAAAACACACTGAAATAAAGTGTCAAACATTGTAATTTCTTGGGGTGATTACAACAAAATAATAGGGGGGTTGTCTTGTGTTTTCTTGTGTTTTTGCATTCTTGTATTTTTCTTTTTTGCACTATGGATCAATAATCAATTTCTTTTCTTACTCCATATAATTACTATGAATGAAAATCTAAAATGTTAATCATGTTGAGAAACAAAGGATTATTCACAATTACTATGGGTACAAAACTTGAGCCTATTGTAGATGCAGAAAAAATTAAATGACTTAATCAATGTGATGAGGGCTATGGTCACTTGTGTTTATTTGTATCTCATGATCATACTTCCACATTGAGTCTTTGGATCCACCCAATCAAATTTGGACTACTTTGGGTATTTTGTTTGGGTTTCAAGATGTTATGAGAGATCATCAGTTGGTGAATGAATTCATTAATTTGAGTCCTAGTAGTTTTGACTCTATCCATATTTTTCCACTCTGGTTGATCATTAGTATTCTCTTCAAACTTGGTTCAGATTGTTCAATTTTTGTATCTACCTTTTATGCTCTAAACGGTGCACTTGGAACTCAGTTCACTATGCCATTTCTTGATGGCTTTTCTACTTCTCCCACTAGAGAGCAAGATAAGCTCATCTAGATGGGTACTGTAAACTCCTCTAAGTCAATGCCTTGGTTGCAAATCACAACACAAAAGAACAAAAGGGGTCGGGCAATAAGGAAAAAAACAAAAAAAAAAGGACAAGGTGAAAAACGATCAGAAATCTGTTGCTCCAAAATGTATTTTGAGACTTCCTCTTCAAAAGGTGACAAGCCTAAGAAAGAGAAGGTCAAGCATTCTTATTTTAAGAGACCTGGTCATGATGAGCATAAGTGTTTGAAAAAACAAATTCATCACTTGACACATATTTTGGAAAAGAACAAAATTAATGTACTTGAGTCAGTAAAATAGAGTTCATGGAATGAGGGGTTTTACTTGAAATCAAAACACAACAATAAGGAGAAAGGTAAGGACAAGGCCCTTGTAGCAATTGTAGTTCCACCTTCCACTTGGATACTTGACTTTGGTGCTTTACAGATTGCACCACATGGCATCTTCACATTTTTGGAGCTTTGTTCCATGTTCCACGTTTTGATGGATGATGATGCTTCCAAGTGAAGTACGTGACAGGAAATTTTGACATGGGTGATGGAATATTTTAGGATTCTATCAACTAATCTTCTAGTAGACTACTAGATTGGTCACACAGGTTTAGGCAAATGAGTTGAGTTCATTTCTAACGCAATAGTTATTTGTGAGATGCATGGTAGTTCTATAATGGCAGTCGGAGAGTAGATCACCAATCTCAGTTGTACACCCTCTCACTTTGTTCACGATTCTCCTTTGACTGTACTTCTCATTCATTCCAATGAGGTGAGTAGGTTGTGGTATAAGCAGTTTGGGCACTTGAACTACTACCACTCGTAGTAGCTCAGCCAACTGGGCATGGTTATAGGTTGCCTTTTGTTTGCATTTCTGATGGTGTTTACTAGGATTGCATCCTTGGTAAGCATCTTAAAGAGAATTTTGACAAAGGCAAAGCATGAAGGGCTACATAAATTATGGAGTTGGTTCACAATGATTTGTTTAGTTCATTTTCTGCATCCTTCATTTTCTAGGGCTAAACACATCTTAACCTTCATTGGTGACTTTTTGAGGTATACATGGGTGTATTTTCTTTGATAGAAGCCTGAGGTATTTGAGCATTTTCAGGATTTCAAATCACTTGTGGAAAAATGGTTAGGGAAAGCCATCAGGATACTATGCACTGATAGTGGTGGTATGTTAACCATTGTTTTGAGCAGTTCTATGCTCTAGAGGGATTGATTTGTAGTGTCCTTAGGAAAATGGTGTCGCATAGCATAAGAATATATTCTTGAAAGAAATAGCTAACTGTATGATTCGCTCTGAATCACTTGCACTAGAGTATTGGGTGGAGACCATTAACTGTGTGAGTTATATCTAGAACCACATTCCTTATCGAGCCTTGAAGGGAGACACTCCCTTTGAAGCTTGGAGTGGTCAGAAACCCATAGTTAAACAATGTGAACATTTTCCAAAAGGTTACAAATGTGGGTAGGGGAGACTTGTTCTTCACTATAAGTATAGATATAAACTTTAAAATCATAACATGTTCTACAGGCCATCCTTATTTTCAGTTGGCAAAATCAATGGAAAATCCTGTGCATATACCAACCAAAATTCTACGTATTACTACAAATTAGATTAGCAATATTCATGCTGAGACATCCATCAAAATGAACTACATAAAGGTATTTGCAAAGAGACTGAAAAGCTTAAAAGTTGACCCTTCAACAACATCGGTATGTACAACATTCAGTGAGGAGGCTGTAAACAAAATCTTAATTCCTTATTTCATTAGTAGCTTCTGCGAAACTAAATGATAAGAACACTTGTTTTGCATAATTTAAGCTTCTTATTAAAGTTATTTTGGCTCTTGATGTAGCTGCAACTGTTAATCCAAAAATTCTTGGCAGTGCAGGAAGTATATAAGAGCTTTGAAACTGATGAAATTCATTAAGATTTTCCTCAAGAAAAGTTTGGGATATTTGAAAGTCTCTAGGAGGATACTAGATGGTAAGCCTTCATTGAAACACCTGATCCCACCATACCATCCTGCACATCCAAATCACATTACATGCAAAACTGTAGATATAAAGGTAAGCATTGATTGATGTGAGATTTGGTGTAGTTTGAGCTTGAGAGCGGTTGTTCCTATCTGTCATATTATTGTTCTTCAGTATTCTAGTTGCTTCCATAGTTGATAGATGTGAGAATTGGAAAAGGCAGTTCCTTGAGCCTTTTGTCTGAGAGTGGACTAATGGTTCAGGAGGATAAGTAATGATATCTATTATACGAGAGAGGAATCTCACTCCTCCTGGGCTAACTAGTTAGTTCCCAGTTTCTCTAGATAGGTACACCGTACAACCATTCTCAGTCTCAAATTACCCTAGCGTTTCTAGGTAATACAAAGCAGTACTCTCATTTATCCTTAAAAAATTTAAAGTATTTACCCTAAACTTAGTAAATTTTTCATTGGCGTCGTCCTCTTGTCCTGATGCATGATCTTTTTAGCAGCAGCAAAACTTTTCTCCTTTGATTCTGTAAGTAAGAAATATTTTATAGAAAGAAAATCAAGAAGTCCGATATTTCAGTCTTTTAAGTTTTATATGATTTTGTCTCCATAGTTTAAAACATTCTCTGTATCGCCAAATTTGCTGCAGTTGCCACTAAGAGACTACATGCACAGTGGATTGGTCTATGTTTACAATTTCACATATTGGATTCATTGCTATGTTGAGTGGAAGAAATGGCTTTGCTTGAATTGATTCTTTTGTTGAGCAGATCAATTTCTTGCATGTGGTAAAGAAAGGGATACTGCCCATGAGCTTGCATCAAAAGTTTGGCTTGCAGTGATCAACAATCTTGAAGAAAATGAACACACATTTCGATTGTTTATCCAAATTGCAGAAGAGTGGGAGGTAAATGCTAGTACTCAGCTCCTATGCATGTTTAAACTTGCTTGAGTATAATTCTGATAAATATTCTTTATAGGTCTTTCTTCCTTATCCATATTCAAAATCACATTCAGTCCAATGGAGACTTTTCGAGCGGCTTTTCACAGACTTTCGTGATTGTCTTATGCAAGTTGATTATTATGATGTATTAACTCGTGCTAAGCACAAGTTTGAGCTCATACCTCCTACCTGGCTTGGATATTAGTCCTGTGATATCTAGATAAGTGCAAGATTCAGTTCACAACTCCACTTGGCTTGGATATCAGCTTTCATGATATCTTACAGAGGATTCTCCAGATGGGTACAAGATATATGTTTGTCATATCTGAATTCTATGTGCAAGAACCAATATTTATATTTATTTATCTTGGCAGGCAACATCTAGATATGTTGATTTATTATTCAGGTCGATAAATATCTTTTGTTTCTGCTACAACCCATTTCTCTGACTTCTTGTCAGATATAGTTCTGTAATCCTTGTATCATCAATAATGGCTTTGACAAGATGAATTGTTGAATGATACATGATAGTATGGTTTGATTTTTATCGAAGTTGGGAAGTAAATTGTAAAAAGACTATTTACAATAGAATATATATTTACAACATTTTTATACGAATAAGTACTGATTTTCTGAACATTACTATGTAAATAGTGCTAAGTTTCGGTTGTTTTGAATGACATTTGGCCTCTGTAGAGGCTCTAGTTTTACTGATTAGTAAGCCAAGAGTCATTTTGTTTTTGTCTGTTTGGATAAAGTAGTTTGACACTGGATTTTCACATTGCTTCTGTATTATTACTAATGAAATTCTACATGGAGTTTCTTGGGTAACATGACAGGAAAGCTTTCCTCGAGATTACCATAGAGATAACTTATTGATTACCTTTACCAGCTTCCATTGAATGTACAATGTTATGAAACGCTAAATACGTTTTAACAACCTTTACCAATTTCCATGGGATGTTCATACTATGGAACACTAAAAGTATGTCTGATATTGCATCCAAGATGTACCCTTTTACCTGAGCTGCTTGCTAAACGTAATCAGACGCATTTTGCTCAAAATGGATTCAGAAGCTGGTCACATCATTTGATTTCAAGTGCATTTTGTCACCATTGCATGATATTTTCTTGTGAATTTTGTATGCCATCAAATTAATCTTTTTGCTTGTATAAGTTAAATATAAATTACCATGACTGGTTGCATTAAGGAGCATACCCTCCACCAAGGCACCTTTAAGCATTATCATATCAACAAGCAATCATTTGTACATAGTATAAATCTGATTATTTTAACAAAGTTTGATTTTAATTTAAGAGTTAATCAAGTAAAAACGTGTTTCTGCAATTTGTTAAAAAAGTAATATCAATTTGATCCGTGTTGAGTAGGTGTGTATGTTAGAACATAATGTTATTAGGGGTCATACCCTTATAACATTTATATATTGTTCTAATATAAGGCTATAAAACCTTATATATTATATGCTTATTAAGCATATCCTATTTGAAATAGTTATTGTCTAATAACTATTAGATTATTAATTATTTATGAATGGTGTTTGTTGAATAGGTGTGACTAATACCCCTTCAGGCATTATGCCACCCTTTCTCCTATATTTAAGGAGGTTCTCTCTCATTTGAGAGATATAGAATTTGAAGATTTTATAGTGAATTATATCATTATGCACATGAGATATTATTGGCCATGTGAAAGTATTTAGAGGAGTGTCCCTAGGTTTGGTCTATATTATAATAGTTCATTTTTGTAAGTGTTTTAATAAATGATGTTTTATGGTGTTTTTTACTTGGGAAAGTTTTCTCCATATATATCTTGTGTAATGTGTAAAATCTATGCTTGTATATTTCTCATTTTATTTATTTTATAATTTGTTTATAATGATTAGTTTCTTATGATCTTAATTTGTAACATGGTATCAGAGCCAATTAGGTTGTACTAATCATTTCTATTTGTAAATTCAATTTATTTACTAAATTACTTCTATCATGTTTCCATTAAGATTAACAAGATTATTTTAAGATTTGTGAAAGGTGCATTTTAGAAAGATTGGAATCCATTTTTCATAGGTAGTTTTATATGGCATTATTTAAACATGATTTATTCCAACAAGGTTGGATTTCACTCCAAAGAATTCCAACTACATATACATAATTTGATACTGTATGATGTTTATTTTTTATGTATTATATTTTATAATTCAATCAATTAAAAATTATTCTATTATGATATAATATCAATATTGTTATAAGCAAATAAAAAAATTCCAAATCTTGAAGTTTTATGGTATAGAATGCAAGTGAGAATTTAGTCTTTCAAAAATCATCCTATCCAATTTTTTTAGACTGTAGGAATTGGATAGCCTCCCCTATAAACTGCAGTGTGATTGGTAAACTTTTTTCCGTGATTGGTGGCGTTGCGCGACACGTCCTCTGGTACCACGAGGATGAGCGAGACTAGACCTCATGACCTCTTGCTTGCAACAGGATGCTTTAGTTAATTGAGCTAGCTCCCTTGCCCCATTCTATCCAACTTTAAATACCAATATTAAGTGTCATTTTTTTTGTCAATATTTCAGTAAATTTTAAAACTATTTTTTAAAAGATAATTTTATCTCATACAAAATCTGTAATCATATTTTTAATAATATCTAAATTGTTAGAATTTTTTTTTGTGTTATTCTGTTTTATCTTCACTAATAAGCCTCCTCTTCTCAAATTGTATATATTCTTATTGAATATACGACTTTCATTCTTAATACATTACGAAGGGTCAAATATGAAGATGTACGATGGTAGGCCACACCTCTAAATTCTCTGTCAAGCTCTTGGTTATTCTTAAAATACCTTATTAAACTCATATTCAGGTTGTATAAAACAATGTATGGGCGATACAAATCGATTCAATCTCCATACAACTAGTCACACACTGTTCAATTTGATTTAAACTCCATACAAATTGTTCTCATTCTGTACAACTGTTTTAAGTACCATATAAAATTATTCACATATCATTTAAGCTAGATTTTATAATAGATTTTTCATCAATAATTGTATTCAAATGTCGCTTTCTCTATCCACTCACAGCCTGGTTGTGATTAAATGAAAATGAATTAGATCATAGGATAGTAATGTGTCCTTGTTCATTCACGTGCTTATGATTTTGTATCATTGACAATGGCCACTGATAGGGAGGTTGGATGAATCAATCACTGATTCATGCTCTAGGTCTTGCTTGCAAGACCTTTAGGGTGTCTTTCTCCACCACTTGCAACCTATAGGACCTTTTCCTTCCTAGGTTCCCCTGGTACTCCTTGCCAACCCAACTATCAATTAAGTTCCACTCTCCAAGTCAAAACTTGGTGCTATCTTGAACACTTGCCGTAGCCCTTAATCCACCCTAAAGGCTACTAAACCTCCAATTCCTAAATTTAGTTTTACAAAGGTGTGGAGGTGCTTTCAAAGGTTTCAATCCATCCCTTCAAGGGTATTAGGGATCCACCTAACTCCATCTTCCTGTCGCTTTCACCAAACCCCACTAATAGGCCTAGAACCTAGGTTTTCTTCTCCGAGGGATCAGGGTTTTTCACAAAGTTCTTCCAAGTAACTCCCAATCTTTTCTTGGGATTCCTGGTTCTTATGTCGACCACTCAAAGATTATTGGGGCCTTGGGCCTCAACTAGCCGTACAAGGCTCTAATCTGGAAGTGGTTGAAACTAGGCCTTTTTAAGCCCTTTTTCTGACTTCACTACAAATTGTCAAGTCTTTCCCCCACCAGATGGATTGGTGGAGTCTCCTCCTTGTTATCATAGCTTGGTAAGCCTCACATCTTCCCTCTCCAAAAGGAAAATTGCCATACAATTAACACCTTTGCAATTTTTAGTGCTCTGCACTTTAGCCTTTCCTAGTCGGGCTCTTCCCTGGCTCGCCTAGGAGAAGACTTCCTTAGTGGCTTTGGTGCTGTCAAAGAATCCTAACCCTATTATATGTACATCCATGGAGTCTAGTCACTGTTCCCAAAGGGCAGTACAATTTGTACGGTGGAAAAGTGAACTAACCCTCCATTCTTCAAAAACTGCCTGGTTCAAACCAACAACAGTATGGAAAACAAACTAATTACAAACAATGCTTAAAAGTGAACAAACTAACTACCTACTGCCACACAATGCTTGAAGAACAACTACTCTACATCCTACACAAACTACAGTGCCAACACTAATCCATTAAAACACTACTTCAAGGCAAAAACCATAAATTCACACAAAATCACCACTGGTTTCTTTAGAATTCAAAACTTAAACAATCTCAAATGCTTCCAACCTGACTCCCATGTCGAGGCCACCCATAAATAGGTCACCAAAACAGTTATTCTCTTCTTTGGGCTCGCCTTGGCCGCTTGTAGCTTCAACTGAGCAACATTTTCAAAAATTTGAAAAAAACTCCTAAAAGGTCCAAACCTCCTTTGAAGCCAAAACCCAAAGACACTTATTCTATGGTCAACATGACCTTCATCTGATCAATACTCAACCGAAAATGCCACTAAGGCTTACACACAAATGAACATGCTTAGATTGATTAGGTGGCCTAAACAAAGTTGTCCAAGCCATGACCTTCTAAACAACCTAAGGCAACCTAAGGGTGCTCCTGCACCATTCTCCCCCCCTCTGCACATACACTAAGGAATGTGGGGAGAGATCAGAGACAAGTCAATGCCATGCTTCTTGAACTGAGCTTCATCCACCCATGTAGCCTCAGAGTTTGGTTTGCCTTTCCATTGGATGAGATGTTCCATGTATACCTTATGTCGGGTAGACTTCTTCACCCTGGATTCCAAGATCCTCCCTGCTTGCAGCGTGTCCTTAGGAGGTAAGGCTATATTACTCACATCCTTCAAGACATCCCTACTGGTCTGGTCCATGTCAGTGACTGGTCCTTTATACCTGATCAAATCAGCCACATTAAACACTGGTGAAATGCCTAAGTCTGCAGGTAGCTCCACCTTGTAAGCATTCTTCCCATATTTAGCCAACACCTTACATGGTCCCACTCTCTTCATCTGTAACTTGGTTGGTGTTCCTTTCTGCAACCTAGATTTGTTGAGATGGACCATGACATAGTCCCCTACTGCAAATTGGAGATCTTTCCTAGACATATCCACCTTAGCTTTCAGCTTGTGAGTAGCCTCTGTAATTGTTTTCTTCACTTACTCTTGAATCTCCATCATGGTCTAAGAAAATTCCTCAGCATGGCCACTCCTATGCTCCATAGCTCCTAGATCTCTGAGTTCACACACACCTCTTGGGTGCATTCCATAGACTATCTCAAAAGGACTTTTGCCTGTGGTTCGGTTCACACTGTCATTGTAGGCATATTCAACTTGTGATATAATCATGTCCCATGTCTGTCCATACTCCTTGGTTAGGCATCTTAGAAGGCTACCTAACACTCTATTAATCACCTCAGTTTGTCCATCAGTCTGAGGATGGTAATCTGATCCAAAAGACAAGTTAGTACCTGATCTGCTCCATAGAGTTTTCCAACAATGACTCATAAACTTCACATCCTTGTCTGAGACAATGCTCAATGGCAATCCATGGATCCTCACAATCTCTTTGAAAAAAAGGTGAGCAATATAGCTAGCATCATGGGTGGTCTTGCAAGGAATAGAGTGACTCATCTTACTGAACCTATCTACCACCACATAGACACTATCAAACCCTGTCTTAGTTTTAGGGAGTCCTACCACAAAGTCCATGCTAATACATTCCCAGGGTCTATTGGGAATGGGTAGAGGTTGATACAAACCTGCATTGCTAGCTCCCCCCTTGGCTTTCATACAAACTACACACTGTTCCACATACCTTCTGACATCCCTTGGCAACTTGGGCCAATAATAGAACCTCTGCACTAATTCCATTGTCTTGTTGATACCAAAATGACCACTAAGACTACCATTGTGCTTCTCCTAGATGAGATTCTCTCTCATTGATCCTTTTGGAACACATAACTGATTCCCCTTGAACAAAAGTCCACTCTGCAATGTATACTCTGAGAATTGACTATGAAAGTGATTCTCAAAATCAGAACATACCTTGTATGCCTCTGAGAAGTCTTCATCTTCTCCATAGAGATCCTTGAAACTCTCTATCCCAATGCTTTTGAACTGAATCTCTTGCACTGTCAGCAACCTCCTACTTAGTGCATCTGCCACCTTGTTCAACTGTCCCTTCTTGTGTTTGATGGTAAAGGTGAAGGCTTGGAGGTACTCCATCCATTTCAAATGTCTATTGCTCAACTTTTCTTGTGTGTTGATCTAGCTAAGTGCCTGGTTATTTGTAAACACAACAAACTCCTTAGGTAGGAGATAATGTCTCCACTTCCTAAGAGACTGCACTAGAGCATATAGTTCTAGATCATAGGTAGAATACTTCTTTTTAGCTTCATTAAGCTTTTCACTAAAGAAAGCTATAGGCCTGCCTTCTTGGCTTCGTACTCCTACTGCAATTCCACTGGCATCACATTCCATTGTGAATAGCTTATCAAAACTAGGTAAAAAAATGATGGGTTGAGTTGCCACTTCTTGTTTCAATTTCTCAAAACCCTTCTCTGCTTCAAGAGTTCATTTAAACTTAGTCTTTAGGCCACCTTTGATTGTATCAAGTACTGGTGCACATATGCCACTAAAGTTCCTTATAAACTTCCTATAAAACTGAGCTAACCCATGAAAACTCCTTACCTCTGTCCCGGTGGTTGGTGTAGGCCAATTTAGGATAGCTTCCACCTTGCTTGGGTCCATCTTCAATGATCCTTGGGATACTACAAACCCCAAATACACAAGCTCTTGTTTGAAGAACTCACACTTTTCTAGGTTGATGGCTAACCTCTCCTCCTGCAACCTTTTAAGAACCAACTCCACATGCTTCAAATGTTCCTCTACTATCTTGCTAAAAATGAGTATATTATCTAGATATACCACCACAAATATCCCTGTGAATTCCTTAAGCACCTCATTCATGAGACTCATGAATGTGCTAGGGGCATTTGAGAGGCCAAATGGCATCACTCTCCACTCATACAACCCATCAGTTGTCTTAAAGGTTGTCTTCCACTCATCCCCATCTTTGATTCTGATCTGATGGTATCCACTCTTGAGATCTAACTTAGTGAAGTATTGTGCCCTTCCAAGACAATCCATCAGATCCTCAATCCTAGGAATAGGGAACCTATATCTGATTGTAGTTCTATTTATAGCCCTAGAGTTAGTGCATAGTCTCCACTTACCACCTTTCTTGGTTGCTAAGACCACTGGTACTGCACACGGACTGATGCTCTTCCTGATTAGTCCTTGGTCTAATAGCTCCTGCACTTGCCTAGCTACTTCTAGGTTCTGATCTGGTGTGAGCTTGTAAGTTGCTTTGTTTGGCAATGAAGCCCCTGGTATGAAGTCAATCTGATGACTGATGGCTCTCTTTGGAGGTAAGGTTGCTGGTGTTCCATCACTGACTATGTCTTTGAACTGTTCAAACAACTTCTGGACTGCTCCTGGTATGACTGTCTTCTTGGTCTTGTCTTCTTCCTTGGGTTGCACCATGACCACATATCCTTCACCTCCTTGTTGTAAAGTGTTGATAAACTCCTTGCCACTGCTTAACAAGACACTAGGGTTCTTTGACTGTCCTTCTCCTTCCTCCAACAGTGACTGCAACTTGAATGTTTTACCATCCTTCTTAAATGAGATGGTGTTCTCCTTTCCATCATAGATGGCTCCTCTGTCATACTGCCATGGTCTGCCCAATAGAAGATGGCATGCATCCATGGGCAACACATCACAAACCAGTTTGTCTTTGTAGCCTCCAATGGAGAATTCCACTGTTGTCTGGTCATTCTCAAGAACACTTTGCCCTTTATTCAACCATGTCACCTTGTAAGGATTAGTATGGGGTACTTTCTCCAACTTTAACTTCCTCACTACCTCCTCTGAGATAATGTTATCAGTAGAGACTGAATCCACTATAACCTTGCACACCTTTCCAAGTATTTTGCATCTTACCCTGAATAAGGCTCTCCTTTGCTTTGGCTCTTCCTTGACTGGTTGTCTGATTAGAACTCTTCTAAACATCAAGTTCTCCCCCATTTCTGATTCAATATGACTAACCTCTGGTGATTTGATACTCATGGTGTCCTCTTGTGCATATGCTACTCTCTTTTCTATATTTGAAGAAGATGCTTTCTCCGAGCACCTATAAGCTGGATGTCCTACTTGACCACAGTTATAACACTTCATACTAGCAAAGTATGAGTTACTTCTGCCTGCTCCTCTTCCTCTGTTAGAACCCCCTTGAGGTCCTCTACCTCTTCCATAACCTCCTCTAGAAGTTGTTTCACTTCCATGCTCTATGAGTTTAGACTCTCCCTGATTTCTTTGTTCAACCCCTCTACCTTGGTAACCACCTCTATGTCCTCTTTGATCTCTGCCTTTTCCTCTGCTCTTAGAAGCCCGGTCTTGTTTCCTCTTACTCCTCTCTTCAATCTTTATAGCCAATTGATAGCATTGGTGCACTGTTTTGGGACTTAGAAGAGTCATCTCCTCTTGAATGTTCCACTTCAAACCGTTAAGGTATCTAGCCACCTTAAGAATTTCATCCTCTGATACATTAGACCTCATACAAAGTTTTTGAAACTACTCAGTATAGGAATTCACATCTTGGTCTCTTTGTCTCAAGCTCTGTCTCTTCTTATGCAGCTGAATCTCATAATCATCTGGCATGTATGCTTCTCTCACTTTGGAAACCATTCCCTTCCAAATGGAGATAGGTTTCTTGCCTTCCTTTTCTCTCTCTGTCTGAATGAACTTCCACCATGTCAAGGAAAAACCTTTCAATCTTGATTTGGCCACCTTTACCTTCTATGCTTGAGTGACTCCATCACACTCAAAATGGTTTTCCATTCCCTCTATCCAATCCATGACTAGATCAGCTTCCAATTTCCCACTAAACAATGGTATGCCTTCAAGTGCTTTTCCACTCATAGCTTTCAATGCCTTCAAGAAAGGCTCTTCTTGCAGAACAGGGTTAGGTTCAGGGATCTTGTCTTCCTCTGCAACCTCTTCACTCTTGCGTACCCTTCCTTCCAACTTATCACTAACCTCATCGGTCTTGGTTTGCACATTACTCATTGCTTGCTCAAGTTGGGCTATTCTTTCCCTCAATAGCCTATTGTCTTCCTCTTGATCTTCAATCTTCTTGGTCAATTCTATGTTTGTCACCATGGTTGTAGAGCCACTAGACTCAAACTCTGACATACAATATTCAATCCCAAATCTTTTGTTGCTCTGATACCAATTTGATAGGGAGGTTGGATGAATCAATCACCAATTCATGCTCTAGGTCTTGCTTGCAAGACCTCTAGGGTGTCTTTCTCCACCACTTGCAACCTATAGGACCTTTTCCTTCCTAGGTTCCCCTGGTACTCCTTGCCAATCCAACTATTAATTAAGTTCCACTCTCCAAGTCAAAACTTGGTGTTATCTTGAACACTTGCCTTAGCCCTTAATCCACCCTAAAGGCTACTAAACCTCCAATTCCTGAATTTAGTTTTACAGAGGTGTGGAGGTGCTTTCAAAGGTTTCAATACATCCCTTCAAGGGTATTAGGGATCCACCTAACTCCATCTTCCTATCACTTTCACCAAACCCCACTAATAGGCCTAAAACCTAGGTTTTCTTCTCTGAGGGATCAGGGTTTTTCACAAAGTTCTTCCAAGTAACCCCCAATCTTTTCTTGGGATTCCTGGTTCTTATGTCCACCACTTAAAGATTATTGGGGCCTTGGGCCTCAACTGGCCGTACAAGGCTCTAATCTGGAAGTGGTCAAAACTAGGCCTTTTTAAGCCCTTTTTCTAACTTCACTACAAACTGTCAAGTCTTTCCCTCACCAGATGGATTGGTGGAGTCTCCTACTTGTTATCATAGCTTGGTAAGCCTCACATCTTCCGTCTCCAAAAGGAAAATTGCCATACAATTAATACCTCTGCAATTTTTAGTGCTCTGCACTTTAGCCTTTCCTAGCCAGGCTCTTCCCTGGCTCGCCTAGGAGAAGAATTCCTCAGTGGCTCTGGTGCTGTCAAAGAATCCTAACCCTATTATATGTACATCCATGGAGTCTGGTAACTGTTCCCAAAGGGTCGTACAATTTGTACGGTGGGAAAATGAACTAACCCTCCATTCTTCAAAAACTGCCTGGTTCAGACCAGCAACAGTATGGAAAACAAACTAATTACAAACAATGCTTAAAAGTGAACAAACTAACTACCTACTGCCACACAATGCTTGAAGAAAAACTACTCTACATCCTACACAAACTACAATGCCAACATTAATCCATTAAAACACTACTTCAAAGCAAAAACCAAAAATTCACACAAAATCACCACTGGTTTCTTTAGAATTCAAAACTTAAACAATCTCAAATGCTTCTAGCTTGACTCCCATGTCGAGGCCACTCCTAAATAGGTCACCAAAACAATTATTCTCTTCTTTGGGCTCGCCTTGGCCGCTTGTAGCTTCAACTGAGCAACATTTTCAAAAATTTGACAAAAACTCCTAAAAGGTCCAAACCTCCTTTGAAGCCAAAACTCAAAGGCACTTATTCTATGGTCAACATGACCTTCATCTGATCAATACTCAACCAAAAATGCCACTAAGGCACACACACAATGGAACATGCTTAGATTGATTAGGTGGCCTAAACAAATTTGTCCAAGCCATGACCTTCTAAACAACCTAAGGCAACCTAAGGGTGCTCTTGCACCAGCCACCTTGTTATGAACCACATAAAAAAATAGATAACTTATGGACATCGTAAGCCACAAAGTTGGAGTTTTCTTATATAAAACAACTATCTGTAGAGATCAATCAACCTTAAGTGATAGGATTGTGACACAAGTTTATACTTTTACGGATATAAAGAGAGAGGCAGAGCCAACACCTTCTATTCTTAATCAAAATCCAAGAGGAGATTTTCTTGGCACTAATCAACTATATAATAATGAGAAGGATTACTTGCACTATTTGGATGCAAAGGCTCATTTCATCCTCTTCCAAGAAGGGGAATTTCTAGAAGGAGAAACCAACTTTTTCATATTATAAGAAAGTTGGTCATGATGAGTATCATTGCCACACTGAGCAAATTAATGAGTTGACAAACATCATCAAGAAAAATTAGATCAATTTGTCATCTTCCTACAAACATGAAAGTGTCTCCTTCCACTTCTTCAAAATCAAGTAAAGGGAAAGGATAGGCACTTGTAGCCACAAAATATTCATAGCAATGGATACCTAACTCAAGTGCTACACATCACATGGGTTCTAATAGAGAACAATTTTCTTTGTTAGATCCTTGTACTGTGCCACACATTCTTATGGGTGATGATACTCAGGTGGAAGTTGTAGGAAAAGGTTTTGTTGACATGGATGATGGATCATTTGAAAATATTCTTTGTGTTCCTAACTTGTGTGCCAATCTTCTTTTAGTCTACCAAATCACCCATCTTCATAATGGAAATAAAGTTGAGTTTTCTCTCGATACAGTGTGATCAGAGATCTTGAGGATGATGCTTTGGTTGCAGTGGGAAAGGCTGATCACAAGTCTCAGCTACATGAATTCCCCCGAGTTGGTGTCACGGTCTCCTTCTATAGAATTACTCTTAGATACAGTGAGTAAGCTATGGCATGAGCGATTTGGCCATCTTGACTACCTCTATCTTTAGCAACTCAACTCACAGGATATGGTCACAAGACTCCCTTGAATTATGTTTTTAGATGGTGTGTGTCCAAGTTGTGCTATGGGTAAGCATCCAAAAGAGAGGTTTGATAAAGGGAAGTCTTAGAGGGCTTCAGTGTTAAGAATAGGATGCCATTTAATTACAATCCTAAACATATTTCATGTATCTCCTAAGTCCTTGGAAATTGTTCCCCAACACTAGGATTAGAAAGAGATTAAATTTGAATGAAATGAACATGTAAATTGACATTTGTAATTATTCCTAAATAATAGGAACATGTGGGGACATCCATTTTGAGCTCCTACAAGATAGGAGCACATGGGGTGCCCACATGGAAGGTGAAACCCACCTTGTTTTAGTTAACTGTTTGGAGGATTAGTAACACTTTAATAATGCATGTTTTGTTCCTAGAAAATAGGGATTGATATTTACATGAGTAGAGTGGCACTATCAATTCAATATCAGTTCAATACCAGTTCAGTAATAGTTCAGTTCAGTTCAGTTATGGTTTAGTTATCTTCAATTGCATGCTAGTTGACTTGAGTTGCATGTTAGTTGACTTGAGTTGCATGACTAATAAATTCAATTGCATGACAGATAATAGGTGGATGCTTTTAGTTAACAGGGGGTGATCAATCATGCATGTTGTTTGCATGAATTGATGAAGAGATATGTTTCAGTTAACAAAGATTGAATTAGACCCACCTTGGGTGCCCAAGTTGGCATCTTTCAGTTAGCACCTTTTGCATGAGAAGATATTTACAAGGTTCAGTTAAGTGGGCCCATTCTTGGGCACCAACTTTGAGGTGAAGCTTCCAAGATATCTTCTTATCCAAAGTTTAGTTAAGTGTTCAGTTTGGGATGCCTAAATTGAGGAGACTTTGGTTTTGGCGTCAAGTTACATTGTGAAACTCTACTTGAACAATTTGGGGGTAGATATTTGTGAGGAGAGTTTATCTCTTGTATAGATAACTCTTATGTGAGTTTACATGCTCAAAATTTTCTATAAATTGTAGCAAGTGTATGAGAGTTCTATGTGAGTTCAATGAGAGTCAAAGAGAGTTTGTTGCAGGTTGTGAAGAAGGATTATTGAAGGCATGGAAGCATATCAATCAAGGATTGATACAGTATTATTGTAATCTTGTTCTAAGGTTAAATACTACAAGCACTATTGATTTTGGTGGTGGAGTTTTTTCCTGAAAGGGTTTCTCCACATATATGTTGTGTCACTTCTATCTTCTATCTCATTCTTCTACAATCTTCTGTCTCTTTCTACAATTGGTAAAATTGATCTAAACAAGATTAATCATACACAAAGAATTGAACCAAAGAACACTTAATCAGATCTAAATATGATAGTTGTATAAGTTTTAAGCTACAAATTTACCTTCATTTTAAACATTCAGATTCCTTTGGTTGGTTCATGGTGATTTAAGATGTCAATTTTCAAATTTTTCTTTTAGTAAGGCTCGTTATGTACTCACCTTCATTGATGACTACTCCAGATCCACTTGGGTCTACTTATTCACTAGAAGAATGAAGTCTTTGACAAGTTTTGAGATTTCAAGGCTCATGCTAAGAAGCAATCTAGAAAGTATGTAAAGATTCTTCGCACTAACAATGGTCTAGAATATGTGAACTATAATCTTGTGCAATTTTGTACTCTTATAGGGATAGATCTTCAACATTCAGTTGCATACACACCACAACAAAATGGTGTTGTTGAAAGGAAAAACAAGACCCTCAAGGAGATGGGTAGCTGCATGATTCATGCTCATTCTCTTGGTCCAAATTTTTGGGTTGAAGCCATTAATTGTGCTACACATATTTAAAATTAGGTTCCCCACAAGGCATGGAAAGGCATGACTCCTTTTGAGGCTTGGTGTGGTAGGAAACCAATTGTGAGGCATTTTTGATTTTTTATCTCTCCAACTTGGGGACACATTCCTCTAGAGAAATATGTAAATATTTGGAACCTCAAAGAAGGCCTTGCATCTTTGTTGGATATCTAGATGGTGTCAAAGGGTATCTTTTCTTGGATCCAAAGAAACACGAGCTCTTCATTGAGAGGAGTGTTCACTTTGAGGAAAGCTCTCCTAGCTGGGCCTCCAATCCTCCTCATCCTTTCTCCATAGTGGATCAAGTGATAGTGACTAAGATGATTCTACCTCACCTCCAGCTTGCAAGGCTTACATCTTGAGGTTGAGGATTTTTGTCCTTCATCCCCATCTTCTTCATGCCCTTGTTGGTATCAACAAATTCTCGAGTCAACATACAATCTTGTCAGGGATCCTTCAAACATTTGAAGAACTTGGTCACAACATCAACATCTTGCAAATGTCTACATTGCCACTACTTTAGATCCACAGTCATTTAAGGAAGCATCATGAATTCTTGAGTGGGATTCAACAATGGAGGAAGAGTATAGTTCCTTGATGAGGAACCACACATGGGATCTAGTCCATCTTCCTACGGGAAGAAAAATAGTTCGATGTAAGTGGATCTACTAGACCAAATATGCAACAGATGGAATTGTAGACAATTTCAAAGCACAACTTGTGGCCAAAGTTTTCTCATAGTTCCTATTGTTGATCACACAGAAACCTTTGCCCTCATTACCAAGATGAACTTCATTCACTTGAATTTTTTCATTGTTGCAACTCATGGATGGGTTGTACATTAGATGGATGTGAAGAGCGCATTTCTTCATGGAGATATTGAAGAGGATATTTACATGGAGCAGCTACAAGATCTATTTAGGATTCTTCTTTGGTTTGCAAGTTGAGGAAGTCTAACTATGGCCTCAAGCAGGCCCCTAGGGAATTGTATGCCAAGATGGATTCCTTTATTCTCTCAACAAGATTTACTAGATGCCACTCAAATCTGAATGTCTACATTTTATGACAGGATGGCTCTCATTTGTTTCTTGTTCTCTATGTTGATGATTTGATCATTACAGGGAGCTCCTCATACATCATTGACAAAGTCAAATTTTCTATTCTTGATAGATTTTCTATGTCTAACTTGGGTCCTTTGCACTACTTTCTCAAGATTGAGATCTCCCAATTTTCTTCTAGGATCACTCTTACTCAACCCAAGTATTCTCTTGATCTTCTAGCTTAGTTCCACATGTTTGATTGTAAGCCTACATCAATTCTCTTTCTTTCAGGATTCAAGCTTGAGGCCAAGTGTTCTACTCCACTAGTTGATGCCACTTTGTATCATCAACTTGTTGGGAGCCTCATCTTATTGACTCACACATTCCTTGGCATTTCTCTTGTGGTTAGCATAGTTTCACACTTCATGCAAGAACCACGTGAGCTTCATTAGAAAGCTACCAAATGCATATTACATTACTTACAAGGTATGGGGTTCACTATGTAGTAGATACATGACTCAACTTGGTTGGATATACAAATTCTGATTGGGTTGGCAATCTTGATGATTTTCAGTCGACTTCTAGATACAAATTTCTTCTTGGTTTCAGCCCCATTCTTAGTAGAGTAAGAAGAAGCATTCCATTGCTCTTTCTTCGACTAAGGTTGAGTATTGTGGAGTTGTTAATGCTGCCACTAAGGCTATTGGCTTCAAAATATTTTGATTGAGTTTGGCTTCACCATTCCACGACCAATTGTCCTTCTTTGTAATAATCAGAGTGTCATCCAGATATTGAAGAACCCAGTTCACCATCAACAAACCAAATACATTGATAATCATATGCACTACATCCAAGAGTTGATACAAGAGAATTCCATTGTTTTACGGTATTGTCCTACAACAAAGCAAGTTGTTGATATATTTACCAAACCCTTCACTGAGAGTAAGTATCACCATGTGCGAGCTCTCCTGGGGGTTCATAAAATTTCTTCGGAGGAGGTCACTTGACCTTCTCTCTTCATTCTCTCTTACGGGGGGAATTTTTCTTCACATGGGTTTTTGTCCACATCTTTTAGAGAGCATTTTTCTTGTTTTTTTCTCTCTTTTGGAGAGGATTTTTGTCCCATTGGGTTTTCTCCTTTTCTCCATTTGTGATATATTACATTTGTACATGGGCACCTCATCAAGGCTAGTTATCATGAGTCATCCTTGCATGTGTGCATGACTTTTGTTCCCCCTAAGTTGCACTCAAGGGGGGGGTGTTGGTGTGAATAGGGGTATTACCTAACTAGTTCCACTATTAGCTCCCTTTCACATCTCATCACTTAATTTCACTTAGGATACACATAAGATATTATCAATTTATGTCTTATATCTTAAGATTAAGAAACTTTCCATAATATTATGTTGTCGTATGTCTCACCTTGGCTATATAACCAAGGGTCTCTCACACATTGTACATCTATTCTATTTACATTTTTTGATAGGAATACAATGTATTCTTGTCATATTGATCTTTTGAGTATTTTGTGCTTTTCATTAGGCCTTTAGGTCTTGGGTGGCTATCACCATAGCCAAATATTACAAGTATTGCTTTTCACCCACAAAAATATAGCCAAGAAAAGATGGCTAATGTGATCTTGGCATAACTCATAATGGGATACAATAGTAAGCGTCCTAAAACTTGGGATGAGTCAACTATTTACATTCAACACTTTTATAATAGGAAAATTTATTATCCTACAAATTAGTTACCTTTTGATGCATGCTTGGTTTATTTTCCCTAAGTCCACTTGATGTAATTTTTGAAGAACAAGTAGGACTAGATGATGAGATGTCTAAAGCTTTTTTTGAGAGAACTAGAAAAATCCAACTCAAATTAAAAGAGTGATAAAAGTAAATCAAAGTTTGTATAAGCAAAGGCATGTTCAATATGGAAAGGAGCATACATTAAAACTAGGATATAAAGTTTGGATTTATTTGAGTAAAGAAAGACTAGAAAGAAAAGCTAAGAGAATTAAGCCAATAAGCTATGGACTCCTCATTATCTTGGAGACCAAAGGTGAAAACTCTTTCAAATATGATCTTCCTCCCTTCACAAAGATAAACTTGGTTTGTAATTGTGAGGACTTACAACTTTATGAGCCCTCTATGCTAGGTAATGAAGAAAAACATGTACCACCCTCTTTAGAAGATATGGGAATGGAAGGGAAAGTCATGCTCACATGATATATGCTTTTATAAAATAAAATAAGGGAAACTAAGTATAGATTTCAAGAATCAGGGAAGATAGGACTCAACGATCAAAATATCATTCAATTCCCCACTTAATGTCTTATTAAGATTTTTGTTTGTCTATGGAGCATGATCATGTTCTAAATTAATATTTTGTTTTAATAAAAAACTAATAATAAATTCAAGTTGTTTGAAAAACAACTTTGTAAATACCATAAATTGGTTGTTTTGCAACTACCATAAACAAGTTATTTTCTTGATTGGTTGGGAATGTGAAAGGTTAAGAGTCAAGGCTTAAGAATGTGTAAGGGCACATAGCAACAAGTTGTGTTGCAGGTTTAGGAGAAAAATGTGAGTGGAAACATAATTGTAGAGAGTGGTGCAAGTGTATGTAGCTTGCATTTTTTTGGATATAATAAAATATTGGACGGTTGTTTCTATGGATGTGGCCCACATTGGGTGAACCACGTTAAATCTTTGTTTTCTATGTAAATTTATTTTTATTTTATTTCTATCATATGTATTATAATTGGTTAATTTATTGCTCCATCTTGTTGGTAAATCCCAACAATTGGTATTAGAGCGGAGTTGTTCAGTTGTTCGGTTGTTTGGTAGGAGAGATTCAAGCTTGAGTGGGAGCAATTTCTGAAGAAGGAAAATTAAAGGTCAAAAATTTCAACGATCAAAATTATCAATTATGGAAAACGCAAATGGAAGATTATTTGTATTGAAAGATTTGTGGTAGCCATTGTAAGGAAAATAAAAGAAACCGCCATCAATGTTAGATGAAGAATGGGAAATTTTGGATAGAAAGTGATCTGATTAGGATCTAGACTAATTACATTTGAATGCTTAATGTTTACAAATCGTGGAAATCCAAATTACATAAAAAAAAATTAACACATCAACATGTGAATTAAGCGGAAATACAATTCATGCATACATTATTGAAATTATGCATTAAAAACTGAAGGTGAAAAGAACAAAATTGAGAAGGAAGAAGAGAGAGAGTGCAAACGATCTGATAACGGAGTTCGCCACAAACGTGACTACGTCTCTGGGTCCGCTCCAATAGAGTGAGACCGATCCGATTAATCTCCAAAAAATCAGTTACAAATGCACCAAGAGCACTTCGGCAGCATGACAATACTCCAACTTACAAAAGGCTCAAAATAATCTCCTTAGAAAATCTCCCTATTTCTCTGATTCACAACTTCACCAAAAATTCTTCAAAAATTACTTAAACTCACACCCCCCATTCTACCCTTTTTATACAAAAAAATAACTCAAATTGGTTCATAACCAATTGATTTTCAAAACCTCCCAATATCCCCTTTACATAGAAAATATTATTTGAAAATCCCCCCTTATTTACATAGGGATATCTCCCGTTAAAACAACCCATCCAATTTTACATAAAATCTTCACGGATGGCCTCTTGTAATTTTATTCCATAATTCATTTTAGGATTTATTAGGAGATCTTAATAATTCACCTTTGAATATAAACGGGCTTGATTTTGTTAAGGATTTAATCCTTAATTATAGGGGGTGAATTGGTTGGAAATTTGTTTTTTTTCTTTAAAAATAATGTTTAAGTTCCCCTTAAAAAGGGGATCTCTCAACCACATGTATTTTTAAATATTAAAGGGGTTTTATCCCATTTAAATAGGGGTAAATTTGTTTTGTTTTAAATTAAGACCCCACCTAATTTTTCTCACGTAGGCCTTAAATTAAGGCTTTTAAATGGGAGGAGTGGTAGGCTTTTATATTTATTTATTTATTTTTTAAATAAAGCCATGTCCATCAAATTGCCGCCACATGTAACTTCGGGAAGCCACCATGTGTCACCTCATGATTCATCCATGTCAGCATGATGATGTCATGCTGTCATCATTGTACCTTCAAGTCAACTGAGCTTTGACCTTCCATATCTCGCACATACGAGCTCCGATTTGCGTAAAACAAACACCGTCGGAAAACTCTTGCCGAGCTCTTCGCGTTGACATAAATTTTGACCACTTTTGGTGACATCAAATTTTGACCTTTTTTCTTGCCTTGGACCTTGAGTTGACTAGTTGTTGACTGAACTTTGACTGGCAATAACTTGGGCTTCGTAGCTCTGTTTGACTCCATTCAAGTTGCATTGGAATCATGACATCGAGCTCTTTCTAATGGTGCTAAAATATGGAGTATTGGAGACACTTCAATTTTTGGTGAAAATATCCCCCGGATCAGAAAGGCACTAGGAAGTATTCGATTGTATTTGGAATCATCTATGACATTTAATATATTCAAAACAAAAACAACAGAGGAATTGATGCAAACTATAGACACCTAAAAATGTCTATTGTCATTTCATCATTATCCTTATCATTTCTTCTATCTACATTATTAAATAATCTTTAATTATTTAATTAAGGTAACATTTTCCTCTTTTCATCCATAACAACTGAATAATTTTTAATTATATAATTATCTTAATCTTTTATCCTTCCAACAATTATTTAAATTTCAAATTCAAATTATCTTTGGTTTTCTATAATAAAATAATTTTCAAAAATTATTTAATTAATTAACACTCCTCTTTTAAATAAATTAAAAATAATTTATTTAAATTAAATATTTTTCTCTATAATTAAATAATTTTAAATTAAATTAGCTAACACTCCTCTTCTAAATAAATTAAATATTTTCTTCTAAAGTAAATAAATAAATATATATTTAATTCTCCAAGCTATCATTTTTTAATTCCCTCCAAAATTTAAAATTTGGGTCTTTCCCCTATCTTGAATTTTTCTATCCATTGATCTTGCAAATCAATCTCTACCATTGATCAAATGTTAGGTGAAACATATAAATAAGAATCTTTCATTTCATTTAAATACCTTGGCACTTTTATTGTCAAGATCTCTCTAGCAATTTTATGATCAAGATCTCCTTAGCACTCTTGTTATCAAGCATTCAATCTTTATCAAGAATTATCATTGTCATTTATCAAGCATAGGTATCATTTATCTTTGAGAATTTATCATTATCATTGCATCATATCATTATTGTTTTTCATAGTTTGTTATCTAAATTCGATATTCTGAGCTGAGATCTTAAACTTCATCGCCTGATTGTGAGAGTGTGAGTTTTGTATTGTTGACATTTGTGATCCACATTTTGACATGCCTTGTAGAACTCACATATCGATTAGATCTTTTTTTTGGAAGGTTTTGTTGACCCTATTTTGCTTGTTTTTAGCTCTTTTATGCATATTTTTTTTTGGAGCTAACTTTTGAGGTTGAAGGCAAAACCCTAATTTTCAAATATTTTATCATATCTTTCAAACGACTATAAATTTTTTTACACAATTTTTATTGAAGGTTGTGGATGATCTCAAGATACTCCAATAGAAAAGTCAGATTTAGATCATTAATATTTGGTGAGTTAATGGCATTTTAGTGTTTTCATAAATTTGATTTTTAGATCACAAATCAATGAAATTTAAAAAAAATTAGATACTTTTTGAAAATATCTCAGAAATTAAATTAGGGGTCTGCTCTTTGTATTTTTATTTTTGGGATCAAAATAATGATGAAATTATTAAAAAAGGAAAAACCATAATTTTCAAGATTTTATCATATATTTCAAATGACTTGGATTTTTTCTACAATTTTTTTACTAAAGGTTAGGGATCATCTTAGGAGGCTAAGTAAAAATATTAGACTAAAATAATCAATATTTTGTGAGTTATTTTTATTTTAGGGTTTTTGATAAATCTAGTTTTAAAGTTGCAAATCAACAAAAAATTTGGAAAAAATTATATTTTTGGAAAGATATCAAAAATTAAATAGGGTTCTATGTTTTGTATTTTAATTTTTTAGGTCAAAATAGTGACAAAAAATTAGATCTTTAAAAATTAGGGTTTCACCATAAATCTACTTTTTAGGGCACAAATTAAGGGGTTTATTCTTTGCATTTTGAATTTTGGAACTAAAAATATTATTAAATAATTGGATCAAGTTTGACTAGGTGAAAATGATTGTTTTAAAAATTGCAACCTTGTGATGAGCATATCTTTTTTTAAACATCTATTTGTTGCATTATAACATTATTTGTTGATCTTTACAAGAGTTATATTATCATTTTTTAAATCCTAAAGGATGCATTGGTGCTATCATTTTTTCCTTAGACTACCTTGTTTTGCATGTTTTCACACATTTAAAATTGGGGCTTAAACTTTACCATTCACATTTGGATTTGGGATCTAAACCAAACCATTTTCTTTTAATATCCAAGATCTACTTATGTATACTCTCTTCTTGCACCTTAGATTGATTTTGAGGATCAGAAATAAGTGATTTTTGTTTTCTTTTTTAGGCTTGTTTGTTGGCCTTTGTGCACACATAGATTGAACATTAATGGGTTGCAAGGGGAAGTAGATTTGGAGCTCTTCATCAAATTGGGATTTCAAGATTAGCATTGGACTTTGGGTTCATTCACTTTGATCACCTTATCACTCTTAATTTTTCAAAGTGCTGAAATAGTTACATTAGTTGCTTTGCTTTATTCAAATCTTGTTTGGTGTGTCTTCCTCACATTGAAATTGGGCTAAAATTAATCTTTCACATTTGGATTTGGGCTCTAAAATAAACAAGTGTCTTTTAATCCCCAAGATCTACTTACGTATGCTCTCCTCTCGCACCGGTGATCTTGAGGATCAGAAATAAGTGATCTTATTTTATTAATAATATAATATTAAAGATAAATATAATTTACTAAGTATAATATTTAAAAAATCATATAATAAGAATAATAATATAATAATAATAATAATAATAGAATATTATAATAGTAGAATAATATAATAATAATATCAAAGTAATAATACAATATTATGAATAATATAATAATTTAAATATTAATAATATATTATTAATATTAATAGTAATATATTAATAAAAATATAGCACTATAATAGTAAATATATAACAAAACAATAATAATATAATAATATTATTATATTATAAAAATATATAACAATAATAATATAATACTAACTGTATACATCTAAAAATAGTCATTGCAAAACCTGCGAATTAATTAAATATGAATTATTTAATTAATATTTTAAAAGTCATCTACATATAAATAAATTTAATTATTTATTTATATCGTTCATTTTTTTAATTCTTCTAACTTAATTAAATAAATAAATTTATTTAATTATTATTATCTTCCTCTTAATTAAAATAAATAAATTTCATAATTTATTTATATTAATTATTATGTTATTCTAAATTTGAATTTTTGAATAATGGAATATTCTTCTAACTCGTCTTTCACTCCATATTTAAATTAAATATTATTAATATTTAATTTAACACTTTTTCCTTCACCTCTCACATAATTAAATATTGTAAATATTTAATTACACACACCTTTTTCATCCCTCACATAATTAAATTAATTATGGAAACTTCTAAAATCCATGTCACATGTAAATTAAATTGGGAATTTATCCTCAACTTTCAACCAACTTTCATAAATGAAATGACAAATGACAATTTTTCTCCATTTTTGAATGAGGATGGTTTTGTGGGTTGAAAACATTCTTCCATTATTCTCTCAACCTTCCACCTTTCTCTCAACCTCCAGAATCTCTCACCGTTCATCTTGACAGGTTCAAATTTGACTGTTGATCTTTGTCAACTAGATTTTTTCCTCCAAAAATCTATAAATACAACCCTTTAGTGAGTAGATTTCATCCTAGATTTTGTGAATTTAGCGTGGTTATTATAGTTGCATTTGAATCAGCATTTTAGCATAGCATTTCAAGTTCATATCATAGCTTAAATCAGTTAGCAATGGACATGCATGTTGCATAAACTCGTTCTCTAAGTTGTCATTCTGCCAAAGCTACTGCATACACCAACTGAGAACCAGCAACTTACAATAGATCCTCGGAGATAGAGGACAATGGAACGCTTTTTAAGGAGCTGTTGTTTAGAGTTTATTTTACTTTTAATTAGTTTCCTTTGATTTAATGTTTCATTGGTATGTTAGTTTAACTTATTAGTTGGTCCACATATTCTCACACACATTTTTGGCACCCACATGGGGCCTTGCCCCATTTTTAATCTTTTTATTGCAGATTTTCTGATAGGTGACGAAATGGAGCTGCGGTTTAGCGCATACAAGCTACAATTTAGCGCGTACAAACTATGTTTTAGCGCATATGAGGACTGTTTTAGCACATTTTCTAGTTCTTTTAACGTATTTACTAACTATTTTAGCACATCTCTATTTGTTCCTTTAGCGCATTTGTTAACTATTTTAGCGAATTTACCAGTTCTTTTAGCGCATACAAGGAGTGTAAAAATAAATCTTGATTCTGACGCCATCCGCGGACAGAGATTTTTCTTTTCTGCCTTAAGTAAAAATGAAGCAATCCTAGGATAGACACTTAAATATGGAATTAATCAATCCTAGGATAGTCACCAAACATTATTTTATCTTGGTTAAAATGAATCTAATGCTTGTTGTGAAGCAACATCTTCACTTAGTGTAGAAAATTGTCATTTAGATTTAAAACTAAACCATTTGTTTGTTGTGATTGCTGGGTAATAGGTTTATGCTCTCCCCTCTACTGGGTGACCAAAACACCAGACTTACCTTTTCCATTTCTTTCATTTCATGTTTTATTAAATCCTTTAGAAGGCTTGCCGTAGTGGAAAAAAGTACTCACCCTACGGGAAAAACCAAAGCCAGGTTTTCCAACCCAGTCTAATCAAAAGTGAATTTTGGGGAAACCCATATTCAACAGAAGTGAGCAAGATAACCATCCCCAAAATCCTTGTTCTAAAGATTGGGAGGTCTCCTGAGGGAGTTTATCGATTGCCGCACCGAACAGATACCTTTACTATGAACCATAGTGTAGAAAGCCAACTGTGTCAGTATCCAAACATCATAATAATCGCAGTGCAAGGGGAGGGAAGAATCTACCCCCAAAACACTCACCATATAATTGACACGGATTTTTTGTTCAAGGGATCAATAAATCTAACCTTGAGTACTCACTTGGAAAAGAAAAAAACACAGGCACCCTTTTAGGGGGTGACACGACTGTGTGAGTTGACGCAATTTTAAGATGTGGGTTATGGTTGCTATGATGACCTTTTTGAAAAATAAGAGTGATTCTGTCTGAAGTGCTTATTTTGTTCAATACCCATGAAAATCTCAAGAACATACACTCTTTGTTTAGATTTATAAGATTTGCAAAGCAACTGTTTTCTACTGTATGTCGTGTTCTTCCAAATTTAAATCAGATAAAGATCATCCAAAAACATCAAATTGTCAAAACATGTCTATCTCAGTGTAGTAATGGATAGTTTAGTGCATCCCTGGTCTATTTTAGTGCATCTGTGCTCTGTTTCAGCGCATTTATGCTCTATTTTAGCACATTTGTGCTCTGTTTCAGCACATTTGTGCTCTATTTCAGCGCATTCATGCTCTATTTTAGTGCATTCATGCTCTATTTTAGCACATTTGTGCTCTGTTTTAGCACATACCTGCAATAGTACAATGCATATATTAGATAGTTTAGCGTATTTGCTAAAAATCTTAGTGCATCTGTGTTCCAAAACTGGGTAATTTTTCGACACCAAAAAAATCTACCATTTAGTCTAGTCTTTTTCTATGCTTAGGGTCTGGAAGTCTACAACTTGTGCTAAGAGGTCCCTAGAGAAGAAGATTAGGAAGCCAAAGAAGTCTCTCAGTTATAAAAAGTTATTATAAAGGAGAAAGTTTTTATACCAAAGTTGAAAAGTTTTGGTTGAACACATAATTTTTATTCATCAATATCACGACTTTGTTAGAGGTTTCACTGACAATTTTTCCTTAGAACCATTATATTCATGAGCTTTCTTTCAAAGAAGAGCTCTTTCTCAAAGGCATAATCACAGTCAGCCTATTCGGTCATCTTTTATCCCCCAACTGGCAATTTTGTACTCTACTTGTCCCAATCAAGTTCTGCAATAGAGAGTTAGGAGCATTAGGCATTTATCAAAAATCCTTATTTTTACAAAACTACGATCAAACCTCACAAAGTGCAACATCATCTTTATTTTTGATTTTTGGTTTAATTCCCACAACAAGATCATCATCCTTTCAATTAAGGAATCATGAGCTAAATATTAGAAATTTCATAAGTCATATCAATAGAATCTTAATTCTATTATGACTTGGATATCCATCAAAATTGCATTATTTCATATGTTGATCAAGGTTAGTTGAAATTGGGAAAAAGCTTATGCCTATTGTCACAAGATCTTGAAAGCACATAGAAGAGGACGAAAGGGAAAGTACATTAAGCAACATGGGTGATAAAATAAATAGTGGTGATAAAGAATAAAATCCTTTTCACAGACTTCGCACTAGGAATAATCCGAATAATGATGAGATAACAGAAGAAATGCTTTAAGAAGCAGAACATGATCCTCAATTTCATACTCTCATGGATAGAGTTTTGGAACGAAACAAAGAAATATATTTCCTTTCATTGGCCAATCAAGGAGCTAAGTTACCTGTTGATTTTGACATGGAAGGGATTAGAGAGGATCCTAAGGCCCCCCTTAATTATTTTAGTACTCTTACTCAACCGATAAGAGCATTACAAGGGCAAATAAAAGAAATAAAAGGGGGTACAACAAAGAAATATGTTTTGGAATATATTTGCCCATATCCATTTGACAGGAGTCTTAGCATGATTCCTTTTCCAAAACATTGCGAGATCCCAAAGTTTGATAGGTATAATGGGAAAACGGATCCCATTGATCATGTGAGGGATTTCCGAAACATGAGCTTAGAATTCGCTCATGAAGATACCTACCTAATGTGATTGTTTCCACGAAATTTGGGTGGACAATCCATGGAGTGGCTTTCCAGGATCACTCCCCCCATAAGAACATTTGAGGAGTTAATAAATAAGTTCATATCATTGTACTCCTATAATATACAACACCAAATAATCATGCTTGATTTATGTAGAGTAAAACAAAAGATTGGGGAACCCTTCACCACATTCTTACAAAGGTGGAGAAGGTTGTTTACAAGATATTCCCATCTTGTTCTTGAAAAGGAAAAGATGGAAATCTTTATCGACAGTCTGAATCAAAAGATAAGTTATAGGCTAAATCTCCATTGTCCTCAATCATTTGAAAAATTGATTCAAAATGCAATTACCATTGAAGGTGCCTTGGTCAAGCGTGGAGTTTTAAAGATCGATAAATAAAGTCCAAATTCATACAACAACAACAACAACAATAGAAACAATAATGACAAGTCACGATTTTGGACTCGAAATAAAATGTTGTGAATGATGGGGTGGTAGATGCTAACAACGTGAATGTGAAGCCTACTGTTCTTAATGTATCAGGTGTCCAACACACCAATAATGTTGTAAATTATAGTAACCAAAGAAATAATTCTAACCAAGGAAATGTGACCAAGAATCGTGGTAATAATCTTGGCAATATTCAAAATTCAAATGCGCTCATATCTCAATTTTTTTCAAATCAATGGAGTTTTACTCCCTTGGGCCAGTCTTTGGAATCAATTCTTAAAGAACTGTTGAATCAAAATGCTATCACATTGCCACCACAAAGAGATTATGAGCCTCGAATTAAACCACCATCATGGAATGACTCATACTATTGCGATTATCATAGATGCAAGGGTCATAAGACAAGTAATTGCTAAGGGTTAAAGAATCTCGTTCAAGATTTGATTGATAACTGTACCATAATGGTTGAGGGACATAATGCCAATGATGATCATCAGGAATTCAAGGATCCTCTCCCCAATTATCAAAAAGGGGAATCTTTGGGTGACAAAGGAAAGAATGTGAATCATGTCTATGACACCATCATCAATCATATTTACACCGATGATCAACAAGTCAATGCTATCAGGATTAAAGGAAAGCAATAATATCGATAGGTTAATGCTACAACAAGGGGATAGGCCAAAACCATTGTAAAAGGAAATTCATCTAAGTCGGTAATTCCCCCTCCAAGTCAGTACAATTTGGTCGATCAATTGCGAAAAACATGGGCCCAACTTTCTATCTTGGAGTTGCTCAAAATATCACCAGCACACAAGGACATTCTGGAAAAGGAACTCGTTGACACAACTGTGTCTCTTGATCTGGATATCAATAAATTTCAAGCCATGGTGGGACACTTGTCCTCACCCACATGTTTATCCTTTGTTGAAAAGGATGAATCCTCCATGACCCATCCCCATAATTCATCACTTTATCTAGAGGTCATGGTTGATAAAGCCTGAATCAGACGTGTTTTAATAGATGGGGGAGCCAGATTAAACATTTGTACTTTAAAATTGGTCCTTGCTTTGGGATATTCAGAATCTATAGATCCACGAAGGAAAATTACAATCAAATCATACGATGATGAAGAAAGAGCTTCCAAAGGCCTCATCATGCTACTAATCAGAGTGGGACCTATTGTGAAGAATATCTTTTGCTAGGTTCTAGATCGGGATTTATCCTATAACATGCTCTTGGGTCATCCATGGATCAATGATATGCAAGTAGTTTCGTCTACTTATCATCAATGCTTAAATTTTTCATATGACAAACAAGAAGTAACAATACCAGCGGACCATATTAGCAGTCAGACTTGTTCTAACCTTAGAGCAACTCTGGACACATTTGTCCCATATAATAGAGAGGATTTGGCCATTTCTACTTCTAAACACAGTGAACAAGCAGGAGAAATGATAAAGAATTTTGGAACCAAGCTAAAATTAAAAGATAATGGGGTGGGAGAATATTCTTTATGTCTCTCTAAATCTACCTGTGTCCCCAAGATCCCATGGTCAACCATCAAAATCCATACAATAGGCTATAGTAGCTTCATCATCAGACACACAAGCTTTGGTTCTCATTACCAAGTTTGATGGAAGATTTATCAAGGTAGATACTCAATAAGTTGAAACAAAAGACAGGGCTATCCTTGATTGGCTCTATAAAGATGAAGATGAATCGGTCCAACATGTCAAGTTACCCATTGAGCAATATGGAAAGAGTTATACAATAATGTAACAAATGGGTAATGAAGGAAATGGCCCTATAGGAAAGATAAAATAAGGTATTGTTGAACCTATCCGACTAAAAACAATGCACCCTAGGGATAAAACTGGGTTAGAATATGGTGAGGATGAAAAGGAAGAAACAATACAAAGAAAATCCAATGAGGAGTTGGCTAAAAAAATTCTTAGAATACAAGAAAAAAATTCTGACACTGACTCCAATGAATATGAATGGGACACCATTTTTGATGATAAATTCTGGAGGGACAAATAGGTGGATATTGTACAAAAATATACACCCACACTCACACAAGGGGAAATCTCAAGGCCTTCACTTGATTATGTCCTACAAAGCGACCATGACTCAAGTGATAATGATTTGATTCAAAATGATACAATTAATCGATAGAGGGATACCATCATAGATCTTTCCCATAGCGAAAAAAATAATAGTATCATGACCTTAACCACTAGTGACCTTACCCAACCTGACGATCCATTTACCATAGTTCATCCTGAACTCATTGATTGGGAACAAATTGCACCAATTGATATCCCAACTTTTCCTGATGATGAAACCATTGTAAACTTTCTTCATTCATCCAACTTAGAAACAGGTTCCACCAACAAATCACAAGATCAAAGTTTCAGATAGGAAAGTGCCAAGTTTCTCAACTACAAAATTAACAATATAAAAGAAAGATCTAATGGTGAAAACCTAACAAAGGTAGTATTAGATCATGAAAAGAGAAAAATAAAGAGCGTATCCGACAATGAAAACCTTTCAAAGGCACTAGAGGATGAGAAACTTGACACTGTTCCTGAGCACTATCAGGAAAGGTCTTCCATTTTGATAGAACCAACAGAGGCATTCAATATAGGTACTATGGAACAACCCAAAGTCTTGCAACTTGTTGCATCCCTAACACAAGAGGAAATCCCAAGATTCACAAAATTCTTTGAGAATAATCAAATCAATTTTGCATGGTCATACATAGATATGCCTAGATTAGATCCAAATCTCATCATGCATCATTTATCCATCAGGCTGGGGGCAAAACTTGTGAAGCAGAAACTCAAAAAAATGCACCCACATGTTGCATTACTGGTCAAAGAGGAGTTAAAGAAACTGTTAGATGTAGGATTCATTCAGCCTATAGACTATGCATAATGGATCTCCAATATTGTATCTATATCAAAGCCATATGGACGAATCATAATTTGTACAGATTTCAGGGATTCAAATAAAGCATGCCCAAAGGAAAATTTCCCTCTGCCAAACATAGATATGATTGTAGATTTAACTGCTGGACATGCTATGTATTCACTAATGGATGGATTTTCTAGATATAACCAGAAAAAGATTGCGCTTGAAGATGAAGATAAAATGGCATTCACATATCCTTGGGGTAGATATTGTTGGAATGTAATGCCATTTGGACTAAAAAATGCAGGAGCTACATACCAACGGGCAATGACTACAATTTTTCATGACATGATGCACACATTCATGGAGGATTATGTAGATGATCTCTTAGCCAAATCAAACACAAGGGAAGGACATTTAGCTATCTTATCTAAAAACAATGTCAGAATGGAAAAATTTAAAGTCAGACTTAATCCTAAGAAATGCGCCTTTGGAGTGAAATCTAGAAAGCTTCTAGGTTATATTATGTCAGAAAATGGAATTGAGGTGGATCCGGCTAAGGTACAAGAAATCCTCGATATGCCACCGCTAAGGAACATTAGTCAACTACGCTTATTACAAGGACGTTTGCAATCCATCAGGAGATTCATTACACAACTAGCGGATAAGAGTTTACCATTCACTCATCTCTTACATAAAAATGTACCATTTAAATGGGAAGACAGGTGTGAAGTAGCATTTGATCATATAAAGCATTATCTAATGAGTCCACCAATGTTGATTCCACTAGTGCAAGGTGAACCACTCATATTGTATATTTCTGCCACAAAAGTGTCCTTGGGAGCATTATTGGCACAGGAAGACAAAACAGGAAAGGAGCAAGCAATATATTACATTAGCTGAACATTAACAAGCCATGAGCTAAATTACACTTTCATTGAAAAATCTTGTTTGGCAGTAGTGTTTACTTCTCAAAAGTTACGACACTATATGCTAGCTCATACAATAAAACTTGTGGCTAAGATTGATCCTTTAAAATATTTTCTAAGTAAGACAACCCTAACTGGAAGATTGGCTAAATGGGTCATGATCCTAAGTAAGTTTGACATTCATTATGTGGATCAAAAGGCCATCAAAGGAAAAATCATAGCAGATCAGCTGGCAAAGGCACCAATACAAGCAGAACATCCAATACACATTGATTTTCCTGACGCTGATGTTTTCACAGCAACCACTAAACAATCATGGGCACTTTATTTTGATGGATCCTAAACTCAACATGGCTTGGGGGAAAGGATTCTTTTCATCGCACCTCAAGGGCATACAATTCCAAAATCTTATCGACTGATTTTTCCTTGTACAAATAACATAGCTTAGTATGAAGCATTGTTTATTGGAATGAGAATTGCATTAGATTGGAGAATCACATAACTGGAAGTTTTTGGTGATTCACAACTTGTCATAAATCATATAAATGATGAATATCAAACTAAAGATGACAAGTTAATACCTTACAAAAACATGGTGGATGATTTCAAGAAATACTTTGTTGATATCAAGTTCATGCAAATTCCACGTACTGACAATAAGGTTGCCGATGCCATGGCTACAATTGCATCACTACTCCAATTGTCAAAGAACCAAGCACGGTATGATTTCCTAGTGGAACAATTATTTTCTCCCACCTATGATAATCTAGAAACCCAAATCATTTGTCACCTAACTGGTTCTGATTCTCCCTTGTATGGCCAAATCTAAGCTTATCTAAAAGATACCATTTTTCCCCTAGATTTGTCTAGGAATCAAAAAAGGAATTTCATACACCAATCTTCTCGTTACACCCTAATTGCTGACATCTTGTACCGATGTGGTCTTGATGGTACCCTCCTTCGATGTCTCGAACGTGATGAATCGAAAAAGGCCTTACAAGAGGTTCATGGTGGTATTTTTGGGACTCATTCAAGTGGACTAACCTTGGAAAATAAGCTTGTTAGAATGGGTTACCATTGGCCGACCATGGAAAAAGAATCATTTATCTTTGTGAAAAAATGTTCAAAATGTCAGATTCATGGGAATCTCATTCACGCTCCCACTCAGGAATTGCAACCCTTCACCACAACATGGCCTTTCTCTCAGTGGGGATTGGATCTGGTTGGAAAAATACACCCATCATCATCAAATGGACACAAGTTCGTTATCACGACCACTGAGTACTTTACTAAGTGGATTGAGGTTTTTCCTTTGACGACTGTTACCGGCAAACAAATTTCATCCTTCATTTTGAACTATATCATATGTCGATATGGTATTCCCAACTCTATTATCACAAATATGGAAGACCTTTTAAAAATCAAGATGTTGATGAGCTCTGTGAAAGATTTCACATCCAAAATAGGTTCTCTACGCCTTATTATCCACAGGGAAATGGCCAAGCAGAGGCTTCGATTTTTTTTTTTTTAAAGATTCTAAAGAAAACAGTGAATAATGTCGGTCATGATTGGCATGTCCAATTAAATCCAGCTTTGTGGGCATACATAACCAACATTCACATGCCAATAGGTGCTACCCCATATGCTTTGGTTTATGGAGCATAAGCCATTTTTCCATTAGAAGTTGAGATTCCCTCACTTCGAGTATCGCTGAAGGGGCTCATAAATGATGAGGATTACAGAGTATCAAGATTGCAAGAGTTGGAACTGCTTGACGAGTGGTGACAAAGTGCAACTAATCATTTAAAGGGGTATCAACAAATTATGTCCCACAGTTACAATCATAGAGTCAAACCACAAGCTTTTCAAGTGACTGACTTAGTTCTCAAAGAAAACCCTCGTAATCAGCAATATTGGTAAAATAAAGGCAAGTTCAAGCCCAATTGGTTGGGTCCATTTGTTATCATTGTAGCATATGGATCAGGGGAATATCAGTTATCAATGCCAGAAGGGGACCTTCTTGAAGATCCGACAAACAACATCCATCTGAAGAAGTTTTATGCTTGAAAAATATCAAAAATAGTATAAAAAGTTCTAGATAAATTTCAAAAACAGTATAAAAAGTCCTAGAAAAATATCAAAAACAATATAAAAAGTCATGAATATAATCATAGAAATTGGAAAATTTCCTGAAGAAAACTATCATCAGGGTGAAAACCTGGCAAACAGGCATCCTTTTGACATACAAAAAAAAAAGAGATCAAAAATACAAAAAAAAAAGAGAAAAGGGAAAAATCAAAAAATCATTGCCTTGATGAAAACCTAGCAAACAGGCATCTTGGTAACAACAAAAAAATTAGAAAATCAGAAAAAGTGCAATAAAAACAAATGGTGAAAACTTGAAAAATAGGCATTGTTTGTGATTTAGTTGGCTCTCCCATCTATTAAGATACATTCTGCATTATTCATATCTATTTTTCATCGACATCACAAGCATGCCTAGCCATCATATCCACATCATGCGCCCAAAATTTCCTTGGAATGACAAGGATTTCATCATGGATTGATGATTAGTGTTATCCTTAGCATTAGGCTGTGTCTTATTCGGAGTCAAAGTGCGAGGTTATTTGGGGGAAGTCATCTTTTGAAACTTTTCTGTAGGTAAAACTACAACATGTGTCAAGTATTGGAATATCAGAACAACAAAAAAAATGTCCAATTAGACTGGGTCCAAACAACTGTCAGACAAGAGCTTGAACAAATTGGATGATCTTAATCTGAGTTAAAATGAATGAAAAACTTAAAGCATAAGTTGAATTGTTGTTTTGACATTTGATGACATCATATCTCTGGAGTGGTTCAATGATGTACTGAACTAGAATCACAAGGAAGGAATATGATTTTTCTTTGATTGTTGTATGTAAGTTAATCACTATTATTGTGCAAGTTTGTCAAAGAAACATAGTGACATTTCAGGATTTGCATAAGAATTTGGTTAACTTTTGTCTGTTTATGCAAACAATACTCAGGTCATCTTGGTTCAATTATACCTTGATGCTTGTACTAACTTGCTATATCAAAAATCATGAAAGTTGTACTTAGGTCATCATCGGTGCTAACATCCCTGTTGATGCTTGTACTAAACTTTCAACATATCAAAAGACTCAATGATGAAAATTAAGCGCATAATTGGTTTACAAAATGACAACAGTGAAATGGTTCATTTAGGCATTTTAGGATTGCATGATTCATTTAAATTGCATTCATTTTTGTTTTTATGGCTGTATGAAAGATTTTTGGAGGTTGGAAATAATACATCTCTTTTTAAGACATCGATTGAGTACACTTGGACATTTATTATATCTCATTTCATTATCATTTTCATATTTCATCATATCATTCATATTTTCATTTAGGTTATCATGATCATTTTTCACATCAATTACATTGTACATTTTCAATTATTAACCATCATATCATTTTTCATTATCATTATCCACATTATTATTGTTAGTTACCATTCATTTTCATTATCATAATCATTCTTCATATCACATTTGCATCATATCATTTGCATATTAGTATTGACATATACATCATTTTCATATCATATCATTTTCATCATCATTTATTATTCCATATCATTATCATTTACCTCATTTTAATATCATTTCATGTATCATCTTCGAAATCAATTTACATCAAACATCATTTGCATAATCATACATTGAGAAAAAGAAAATTGCAACCATTGCATTCATTACATACATACTCCATACATCATATAGAACCATAAAATCATTCACATTGCATCATCATATTAAACTATAGAAAATCGTTTCATTTGTAGGATCATCCACCCATAAATAATCATCATAATTCATATCATATGCATCCATTAACATATCATCATAATCATAAACAACATAACCTATAGAAATAAAAATTCATACATAACCATTCATCATAAAATCATCAAGGACACATGCATATCAAAAATCGCCACTGCATATCATAAATCTCATCAAAAATAAATGTCCATGGGTACAATGATATCAAATGTCTAAACAAGATATATAAGGGGTGTATACATAATCATCATTGAGGGGTATTTGGATGGGGATCATGACTACTGCTTCCTCCAAAGGTGGTAGGTCTTTGAGGAATCTCTGCTGCCTGAAGCACCTATCTCTCGTCTGACAGGTCATGGCACACTCCTGGTGGCACTCCTAGTATGACTGTGTGAGTGGGATTATCATCGGTTGCCTGACTATGTATAGGCTATCCTCTGCTTAGCAGGTACTGCCTCAAAATATCTCATCCTATAATACTTTTCCTGGCGGGCAGTCTCTAGTCCCTCTGCAACAACCTCTCCAATAGAGGTACTCTCAACTGATCTCAGGAGTCTCTCTACTACCCCCTCTACCTGTACAGATCGTTCTCTAAAATTGTCCTACTTTGCAGTAAGCTAGGTTATCTGTGGGTCAGGAGGTGGTGGCTATGCTATTTGTATGTGTAGCTCGATGATGGTGGCTTGTGCCTGTACTAGCTACCTCTAAAGAGCCTAGAACTGTGCCTGAAGTGTGTCAATTTGTCCCTATGATGGAGCCCTGATAGTAATGTGTGGTGCTGAAGTACTTGGCTGCTCCACCACTCTGGTTGTACGAGGCCTAGTCCTGAAGGGTACATCAAAGAAAACTCTCCCTCCACCACCTCTGTCATCATCATCATCATCATTAGAGTTGTCATCATCATCCTCCTCGTCAACATCCATGGCCACCCAACCTATATCCTCCTCTCCTCCATGTGGTTTCTTTGCATGTTCCCTCGCTTGTGCTTGTGCCTGTGGCTGCCACCGTGCCCGTCGTAAAATTGGTCCACCTAATTGTGGGGCAGGCTCATTTGGGCTGGTCAATCTGGGGAATGGATGAGTATAAAAATATGTAGCATAATCATCAGTCATATGTGCATCTATCACCTCTGGATGGATAGCCCAAAACTCTGGTTGTAGCTCAGTGTACTCTACTCTAGCTGTCTCAAATGTGATAAAGGGACTTCACTTTGCAACATCCTCCCAACGTCTGGCATAGTGAGCCACACCCTGCGGCATCATCTGAACTCGCCCATACTGTCTGAGTACCCACATAACTAGAAATCACTCAATGATAAAAGGGGTGTGACCAATCAAGTATCTTGATATGCCACAATAGGGTAGCTCTGTGTCATCCTCATCCCATGCCTCACAGTCAACATAGGGTCTCCAGATGACTGTATCCATGTCATCTATAATACGCCGCTAGTACTCTAACTTTCCCAGCATAGGCTGGACAAGGGGACCTATATATGCATACACATATGGATGGATGAGTGGATGATCTCTTTGTACAATAGGGTGAGTAATGGCGATGTACTCCCATGCCCATATCTGTAGCAGTGTAACTCTGGAAGATATACTCTTCCCATCTGTATATACCACCTGATGAAGTCATGATATAGATGGGAAAGCATGCAGGATCCCCATGCATATCTAGTCTGATGAAGGATCATATCCTCCAATATCCGACCCCAACCCACTGATAGTCCCTTTGACCTGCAATCAAGACAAAGGAAGCCACCAATGAAACCTGCCAATACTGACGGAAGTGGGGCATAACCCTCTATCATATCTCTCTAAGAAATCTCATAACCACCAACATGAGGATCCTGGAAGACTCGTCGCAAAGCATCGGTACCTCCAATCTCTTTGTGATCATAAATCACAAGTGCACCAACCACCGAGATGCCTAAAATCATTTACACATCCTCGGGTGTAACAGTGATCTCTCTAGTCGGCAAGTGGAAAGTATTATGCTTACTATGCCATCTCTCGACTAATGCAATCAACAGTGCCCTGTTGACCCTATACTGAGGGATCGTGAGAAGGGAACCCAACTTACATTTAACAATGACCCCAATCTTTGGCTGGGTCAATTTGGGAATCATCTCCCATGTGCGGGGAAATATCTCTTTGATTTGGAGGATTTTAAAATCCTCCTATAACATTTGAAACATCAATTAATCAAATCATCAACAAGGAATATCCATAAATCATGAAAATCATGTCAATCAAGCAAGTGAATCATATCAACATCAGCAGCATATCATTACTATTTGTTCTTCAAGCAGGAAGGCAAATTTATCAAACTCTACTATGTGTTTTTCAATGATGAAAGAAAATTTATCAGAATCATCATCTTACTATTTGTTTTCAAGCACGAAGACAAATTTATGAAATCATCACCGAAATCAAGTTAATATATCCTTGGTGTTATTCAAAATCATCAAATCAGTTGTCTAATACAGCAACAATCATCAAGCAAACATCACATCGGTCTCAAATTTTCAAATTCAGCAAAAATTCATGGATGCTCTAAAACAGTCTTTCAATGCGCTAAATCAGTCAATGCACTACTTTATCCATGGATGCGCTAAAACAAAAAACTAAAGTGCTAAACTTTCAATGCGCTATTCTATCAGGTGTATGCGCTACATTATCTAGCCTATGCGCTAATCAAGCATCAGATGTGCATGGTCTTCATCTATGCATTAATCTATCTATCCTATGAGCTATTCTAGCCTATGCGCTAAATTGTTCATCTATGCGCTAGTCCGTTACATCAATGCGCTAATTTGCATGCGCTAATCTAGCTAATCTATGTGCTAATCTACAGCTCGTGTGCGCTAAATCAAAATCCTATGCTCTAAAATAGAATTTTGAAAAATAAAAAAAGTGATAAATTCGTACAAAATTTCAAAAAAAATCAACAAGAGGATCATGCAATCTTACTGGAGGTACGTACATTGCTGGTCTCTGATGACGGCGGGCTCGCGCGAATCGGTGGCACTCATAGTGGATCGACATCTCAAAATTCTCTCTCAGAGCTCTAAAAATCACAAAAGGCTATTGTTTAAATGACAATGACTTTTTACCTTTTTCACCTTTTAAGGGGGTAAATAAAGTAAGGTTATTTTTGTTTTTACCCTACGAAGCGCTATTTCGGGAGATAAATCGATAAATCTCCTTTAAAATCATTTTAAATCTTTGAATCATCATCAGTATCATTCATCAACGTGATTTATCTCCCGAGGGGGCATATAGAATCATCAGTCAATTTTTCAAAGTCAGGGGCAAATTTTCGAAATCGGAATTTTTCTTTGAAGCAATGCGTAAAACACATCAAAGAGAGGCAAAATGTATACATCTAAAAATGGTCATTGCAAAACCTGTTAATTAATTAAATATGAATTACTTAATTAATATTTTAAAAGTCATCTACATATAAATAAATTTAATTATTTATTTATATCATTCATTTTTTTAATTCTTCTAACTTAATTAAATAAATAAGTTTATTTAATTATTATTATCTTCCTCTTAATTAAAATAAATCAATTTCATAATTTATTTATATTAATTATTATGTTATTCTAAATTTGAATTTTCGAATAATAGAATATTCTTCTAACTCATCTTTCACTCCATATTTAAATTAAATATTTAATTTAACACTTTTTCCTTCACCTCTCACATAATTAAATATTGTAAATATTTAATTACACACACCTTTTTCATTTCTCATATAAATAAATAATAATTATTTAATTATGGAAACTTCTAAAATCCATGTCACATGTAATTAAATTTGGAAATTTATCCTCAACTTTCAACCAACTTTCATAAATGAAATGACAAATGGCAATTTGTCTCTATTTTTGAATGAGGATGGTTTTGTGGGTTGAAAATATTTTTCCATTATTCTCTCAACCTTCCACCTTTCTCTCAACCTCCAGAATCTCTCACCGTTCATCTTGACAGGTTTGAATTTGACCGTTGATCTTTGTCAACTAGATTCTTGCCTCCAAAAATTTATAAATACAACCCTTTAGTGAGTAGATTTCATCCTAGATTTTGTGAATTTAGTGTGGTTATTATAGTTGCATTCGAATCAGCATTTTAGCATACCATTTCAAGTTCATATCATAGCTTAAATCATTTAGCAATGGACATGCATGTTGCATAAACTCGTTCTCTAAGTTGTCATTTTGCCAAAGCTGCTGCATACACCAACTGAGAGCCAACAACTTACAACAGACCCTTGGAGATAGAGGACAATGAAACGTTTTTGAAAGAGTTGTTGTTTAGAGTTTGTTTTACTTTTAATTAGTTTCCTTTGATTTAATGTTTCATTGGTGTGTTAGTTTAACTTATTAGTTGTTCCACATATTCTCACACACACTAACAATATATAATACATAATTCAATCATTAATATAATAATAATGTAACATAATGCAAACTTGATATATTAATAAAATAATAATAATATAATAGTAAATATATAAAAATAATAATAAAATATATAATAAAAATTAAATTAATAGTAATAATATAATATTATAAAAATAGTAATAAAAATATTAATAATAATATATCAAAAAAATCATTTCTTAAATGACCAACCAATTTGATCTTATGTATTGCACAAATGTATGCAAAAAATTAAATCATTTTCCCCCTAATTAACCTTCCATACCTCTTCGGCGTACCCATTGCACACCAAGGTGCCATTGCTAGTATACTATGTTTCAATTTTTAGTATTATTAGATCATTAAAATTGGTAATTTTAAATATTTAAATATATTTTACCAATTGTATAATAATTTGTCACATGATATAAAATCATGATTTGTAAAAAAATATTTATATTCTATATATGCTTTTGAATTAAAAATACTTTTATCATTTTTAAAAAATAATATTTTTAGTGTATCTTTCTTATTTTGTATACTAAATAAAATATTTTCATGGTTTCTTTAAAATAGATAATTAAGTTTAATATATATTGTATAGATATTTTTTATTAATTTTAATAAATTGTTTTATTGATTATTAATTTTTAAATTGCTAATAAAAATTCAAACCAATATTTTACTCTAACATTTTTTAATTTTTCTATTTATTGAAATTGTTTTTTCTTATTAAAACAATTACATCAATACATAATTCATGTAGGAGCATCTAAAAGTCAATTAACCTTGCATCACCTAATATATACTTTAGATTGCTAATTTCATTTGGCAATTATTATTTTCTACAATAAATTGTCACAAATTTACATTTTGCAGACCACAAAAAAAAATAAGATATATAAATTTTACCATTATAAATTGATTAAACCATTGATTCATATATTTAATGGTTTTGATCATCAAAATAGATATTATTTAAGTATACTTAATTTTTTTCAAAAATAATAATAATTAAATTTATAATAACCACATAAAATATATTAAAATGTTTGACAAAATATTAAAAATCTTAAATAGACATGTCCAAAATATTTAAAATACCTACCTTTATTTTTATATACTTTTGATTTATAATAAAAATAAATATGAAAATAAATAATAAATTTATATTTCAAAAATAAAAATAAATAATAATCACTTAAATTAATATTATAAAATATAATGGTTGGGGCCCTAGCTCAGTTGGCTAAATCTTTCTTGTTGCAGTCTAATATATATATATATATTATAAAATATATAATATTTTAATTGTTAAACTTATTAAATCATACATATATTTTAAAGCCAATGAAATGTTTAAAAAATATTTATAATATAATGAAAACAAAGATGAAAGAGAAAAAGAAAATGATTACTTAATATAATATTATAATATAATTATTTATATAAGTAAAATATAATATTTAATATATAAAAAATAAATATATATTAATGTAATAATATTATAAATATTATATATTCATACATTATATTATAATATGATATTAAATATATGATACTATATATTTAAATATTAATAACATATATTATAAATTATTATATATAATTTTATAATATACAAAATTTTACAGCTTTATAAAGTTTGAGGTATAATATTGTTTGATGTGCTTGTCTTGAAGGTTGTGGGCTAGCAAGTTGAGTGACATTAATATTTTCTATGTTTCGATGCACGAAGGGAGGCTACAGATTACAATAGATAGACAAATGCTACGGTAGACAATTAGCGGCAAAATTCAAAGTACGACCATCGGATGCACATGGTGCATCTTGATGGATGGATAGCCAGTGCTGAGAGAGGGTGTGTGCAAAAAGGTGAAAATATGTGTATGGGATGAAGGATATTAAGAATGTGTGAGATTAAATGATTTATCAGTTTCAAGCAAGGAAACAAGGATCAAAAAAAATTTGTTTAGCGACTGATATGCAGAGAAGTATTTCACATTCAAAGCCTCATTGGAACTGAACACAACACATAGAAGGTGCATTCCATCAGTTCATACTATTGGCAGTGAGCCATATCTTTTGTATCTTGGCAGTTAGCCATTTCATTGTATATTCTAGTTGTGAGCCTTCTAAGGACAGTGAGTCTTGGAAGTGAGGCCTGTAATATTCTATATTTTGATATATTATATTGTGAGCTAATCCTCACCATGGTTTTTTTCATTTTGGGTTTTCCACGTAAAAAATTTGGTTTTGATATGTTTTGTGTTGTGATGTTCATTTCAACGTCTTCATTCTGATTTACAGCCATATGTGCTTTAATAATTGGGTGATTTACATCTAAATGATTTTATGGAATATTGATTCACCCCCACCTCTCAATATTCTAGACAATCAACACTAAATACCTTCTATCGTGCATTTTGATGCTTAATCTTCCATGACCAAGTTAACGTTCAAATACACTACAAATATCTTTAATAACTTTTGACTGAGTCTTACATATATATTGTGTTGTATTTGCAAGCTTGTTGATGCATATTAAATAGCTTATCACCATCTTGAACTATCTTTTCTTGTTATTTAAAACCAGCTATACCCTATTTCCAACGTGGCTCCTTAACCTCAAATTGTTCCACCTATTCTTACACTGGTCGGTAGCATTACATACCATTCAAATCATTTATGTATTACTACGCTTTTATTCGCTTCCTCCAAATACAATGCATTTCTCTTGGTTTCGGCGCTTAACTCGTGCATTATATGGTTTATACTATGCATTCATATCATATATGCTATGTGTTGGTTATACCCATTCAACTTGGAATGTAGGAACTTGTTTCCTTTCTCAAATGTGTGGTTTCCAACTCAAGATTACAAGATTTACTTTCAAAATTTATATCACTTAAATATGTTTTGGAATCTACTCTTTAACATGGCTTATGTGCAGCCTATAAGCAGCACCATAGTTTGTGCGCTATGCATTCATTATCTTTATATATAATATATATATTATAATGTTCAACATTATAATATATATATATATATATTATTATATCTATATCGATGATTCAATATACATATATACACATATCTCGATAACTTTAATATTCATACAAAGACGTATGGTAAAATAATCATACATATATATCATATTGCTACTTCATCATTATATATTTATACATATATATTAAATAATATTTTTTCAATCGAAAACATAAATAATCCAAAGGCATTAATATACTAATACATATGCTTATGTATGTATGCATTATCAATTGCATGCATATATTGTAGGAGTTGAGAAAATACAACACCACAAACCCCGAAGATCACCTGCATGCAAATAACCTGTCACAAAAGAAGAGATGGAGACAAACAAGCAAGGGTTCTCTAAAAACTGAAAATTTATATATCAGAGAGAATGAGAGAATGAATTGATATGAAATACAATGGGATCAATCCTTATAAAAAGGAGATCATGCAAACCCTAATAAAACCCTAATAAAACCCTAATAGGATAACATTTAATAATTAATATAATTATTAAATGTCACTTTATGCAAACTAACATGAAATCTTAAGAAGGGAATAAAGGTAACTTAATCAACATAATTAAGTTAAGACCTTTACTCTAACACCCCCCCTTAAGATGAGCAACAGTGCAGCTACAAACAAATGCAAAAAACAAAGGTAACTACAATGCAAGAAGGCAAACATGGGTCCCGACAACTAGGCCATATCAGGTACCCAAATACAACCAAATCTCTATAAAATGGAGAAATAGAGAAAACCTCATGGGAAAAAGCTGTACTCCAAAAAGAGATGCAGAAGGCCAAAAAGAAGAACATCATCAAAGCAGAAGAAGTTGTAAACAACTGTCGAAAGATGACTGCTATGGTGCTGAAGAACCTCCGTTGAAGATAGGATGATCAGGAACAAGAAGACAACAATCTGCATAAGTTCCCATAAGACACTACTCGAATCAGATGGCAAATAAAGGCAAACACCTAGAAGGAAGATACAGATGGTACAAGAACCAATAGTCTGAAACACTGATCAACTGAGAATGGAAGATTCCTTCCAAGGCGAAACCAAGGAAGAATTAGCACGAACAATATAATACCCCCCCATAATGCTGAACTAGGACAGCCTGACAGATCCATTGAAATGATGTGAAACACCCTGTAGTGCATGAAGGAGAAGAAACATCATCTGAAAGTGCACAAGAAAAGCACCTGCAACTGAAAAAGTGGTCTACAAAACAAAACACACATACATGAGGGGTTGTGTAGTTTGCCTTTGTTTTGCCATTACATCTTTGTCCGGTGAGTGTCCCTCCACGATGACAGTGGATCATATAGAGTAATTGGGTATTTACTTTATTAATTAAACAATATTTGTTTAATTACGTAAAGTTCCCTTTTACCTCTTTTCACTTAAGCTAACATTAGGTGCATAATAATTAATTACTTTATTAATTATTATTGTGCAAGCCTAGGGTTTTCCTTTTTAGGGTTTTCATCTATATGTAGTTGAAAACTATCTTTTGTATCATTAATTCATTTTACATTTTGTGTGAATTCATGGCTCCACATTCTTGAGCATTTCCTTTGTTGCTTCTCTTTGTTTCTCCTTGTAACAAGTTATTTGCTTGCAAAGATCTTTTGGGCTTCTGTGGTGTTGTATCTTCTCAACTCCAACATATATACATATATATTAATATACACAAGTATAATACTATCTAACATTTAGTAATATTAGTCACATATATATTCATCTTCTTCGATGAGTACATGCACGAAATGTGTACATATATATACATGGCATAAATGTGCAACTCATATCTCTATGCATATTATGTAATCATATGCATGAGTTACCGTTCATACACATATACATGTATACATTTGATGTATATACTTTTCGACATAGATAAAATTAAGAACACACAATGAAGGAATTTCTCACATATTCAAATCATGATCATTCAAAGGTAAAACCACAAACCCACACAAAATGTTCCCAAACCAAGACCAATTCAAATCATTTTCAAACTATGATCAAGGGTATACTTACCCGATTCCCAAGCTATTGACTTGACTTCACCAACTAAAAGTGAGTATGTGTAAGCTCAGTTAGGTTTCATTAAGGGTTACCCAACCAATCACTTCCCTTGAGTGATACTTCCCCTCCCTTCTAGAGGATTGAATCTGCCCCTGCATCCATCTTAGTTCAACACCAAGGTAGTTAGACATTCATAATAAATCTATTTTTATTATACTACATTTATATCAACAAAGCATTAGAATGCTCACATTGCAATACATAGCATTCCATTAATTCAAAACATATTCATTCTTTTGAAATCAATAACATCTTATTGCATATTCACATATTTCATTTACCAACAAACATATTAAAGTCACAATTTTCATTTATCAACATTTTCACTAATAATGGTAAAAGTAATGTTGGGACTATCAAATTTTGCAAAATTTTAAGTTCCCATGATGAAAAATTTGCTTTGCACACTTAGAAGTGCACTTGAGAAATCCGCCCCAGTGACCTACTTTGGAAGGTCATAGTTCAGAGCCCATTTGATTTCATGCAAAATCCCTTGGCGAGTGTATTCATTTGTGACATGGTAACATAACTGTCTGATTTCACCTTCCCATGATGAGTTTTGAAAGGGTTTTGAAAGCAAAGCTGGAGGTTTCTGGGACTGTTTTGTTGTTTGCAGATTCTCAGGCTTATAAAGTGGCCTCCTGTTTAGACTGATATTCACAGCTGGATGATCACCATGGAAAATGGATTGGTTCTCTACATTCCCCTCATATTCATATGCTCCCTAGTCTAGTTTCAAAGCCATAGGATCAATTTTCATATTTTTACCAAGTCAAAAGCAAATGTAGTTTGTTATGTTTTTACATCTGTATTTCCAAAATGTTTCAAGGTCAATTTTGACCCTTAATATCTTGAGAAGAATGTGGATTGAAGGAAATCCCTCTTGCACACATACTCAATAGACCTAAATGATCTAGTTTTTCTAGTGATAGCTTCCTAAGAGGTGATTTGATAATTTTTCAAAGAGGTGACTTGGTGTGCTCGAGTTGGTTTTTGATAGGTGCAGTTGCAGAAAAGTCTGAGTGAGCCACTTTGGCATTGAATATCTTGCACCTCGGGATGAATTTTTCCAAGCCATTTGTTGCACTGAATTCTTGGGTCAAATGTCTGCATGCTTGTGCATTTTCATGGCTCCAGGAGGTTGTTTGACTAGTTTTCCATGGCAATTATGGAGGCCACTGGGCTAGTTTTGATCACTATGCAAATATGTTAGAAAGCAAATTTTAATGATAGCCCAATTCATTTTTTCTTTCCAAAAGAATGTAGAAGTAGTGTCGGTTCGATTGAGAATGAAATTTGTTTCAAAACAAAAAAAAAATAGTCAGGTCCACATGGGGACTCGACATGCTTTACATAGTTATGAAGTTGTAAGTGTTTCAATGTTGGTAAAGGAGACACAATGCACTTGAATGAAGTAAATATGTTTAAAGGTGAGATCATACCTCATAGACCTCTGGAAAATGCATATGAGCAGCCAAAAAAGCATGTATGTTTTTTAAAACAATATCTTAAGTAAGTTCCAGTTTGTTGTCCATAATCATGTACCAGCATATAACACATGTTAGATTGAGTCTCAAGTCTCCTATCAACAATGTGAAAAGCAATTAGATGATTGTGATATGCAAGAATTGGGTAGTTTTATTCATGGCTTTGACAATGTGGAAGATTTAGTTAATAATGGCCCAGCCAAGATGATATTGGAATCCAACTTTTTATCATTGCCAGTTGAAAGTGGCTTTCAAGGATTCTCAAATCCATTATATGAGGAGACAATTGTGCTTTTAGATAATTTAGGCATTGCATCCATTTGTGAATGTTTGGATCGGCTGGGTGATTGCTTGGTGATGCATAATAGTGAGATAGATAATGAGAAGTGCTACATGCCATATAATAATGCATTGTTTCATGAATATGACATTGAACCACAATTTTTTGTGACCTTCCTTTGTACCTCTAGGGTTTTTCACCTAAAGGGGAAGGGACAAAGATATGCAATTCATTCAAGAACAAACCCTAGAGATCCCAATGCAATAGAGATTGGAATATAGCAAGGGGAATGTTCTTGGGGATTTAAATGGATAGAAAGGGGTTCACCACCAAGTGTAAACTTCGAAAACATAGAATTCTTGAAGATGCAATGTGATATGCAGAAGAATAGATTGAATGCAATAAAGAACAAGCTAAAAAGGGGTAAATAGAAAGAGTGCGCCTGGAAAATAGCAGAGGCTAGAGTGAAGACTGTGGATGTCCTTGAGATTCTAGAAAATCTGTTTTTTAAGCTTGGTGGGACACTTGTGCCAAATTGGGCAAATTAGTCTAGTTTGGGGAAAATTCTAGAAAACTACACCGAGGCTTGTTTCAACCAAAAGGGTATCTGAATCCACAAAATTCTCTGAAAAACTTGCACAGTGGGACTAAGTCGCCACAACTGGGGGAAGTGTCCACTTTCACTTTTCTGAAGATTTGAAAGGGGAATCTGTAGTCCTCGGTCTGCACTTCTACTCCTCCAAGTGTTCAGATCAGAAACCTTGATTTTTGATCTGTAGGTGTCTTTTTATGTAGATCTTAGACTAGTCAACAAGGAGATGCCTTCAACAAGTCTTCAACCTACTCTTCAATGATTTCAAAACCTGCACAATACCTAAATCTGCAAACACACTAGGAGAGAAAGAGAAAAATGTTGATTGTTAGGGCATGGGGGTTTGCCTTGGTCAAACCCCTTTTAGGTAATTAAACCAAAATGAAGAGATAATGTAATGAAGCATGAACCAATGGAGTAATAACCTTGCCTTGATGATGATAGATCTTGAGTTTCTGCTACATTGGTTGAAGAATTTGCCCTTGAATGCTTGCTTGATGACTTAGAATGCCAAAAACCCTAGCTTACTTGAGAAGAATGATGAAGAGAAGATAGATGACAATAGAAAGAGGAAGACCTAGAAGATAAGAGATGTAAGAGATGAAAAATGAGGGGAAAACCCTTTATTTATACATGTTGTGCCTTAATTTCCTGAAAATAGCACATCATAGGCTGACCTTAGGGTTTAGGAGATAATATCCTGCCAGATATTTGAGTTAATTTTGATTTTTATGCCACATGGAACTAAGTCAACCAAGGTGGCGACTTAGTCCACTTGGGCAATTTTGAGTGGATGTTAGGAATTAAAAGGTTATTAATGTTGCTTAACGGGATTGTCTTCTGAAACACACTTAAGTAGGACCTATAAGTTCATTAAGGGGTCATTTTAACATAAGAAAGGGTTAATTTATTGATGAGAAGCCTAGGAAAGTGTGAGAGTTTGTTACAACTCCTTACAACACTTTTAAATAAGGCTTGGTAAGAGTTTATTAGGTGAAATAACTTGAAAAGGTCCTAGAAAAGTGTGAAAGTGGGTTACAACACTTCATAACACTTTTGCAAGACACCATATAATTTTTATTGATTCGCAAGGGTTCGAGACCTAATATGAATGTGTTGGCCACATTACAACATTAAATCCAAGAAAAACTAGGCCAAAAACCACAAGAAAGGCCCAAATGAGTGAAAAATGTCCAAAGGATACATGTTTTTGCGACACAAACATATATACATTATTTGATGGCAAGAGGTATGATAATATGTGTGGTTATATACCTGATTTTAAAGTGCAGAGTGACAAAGGTTACATTGACAGTGAGTGCATTCACAAATGAAAATGGAATTAAGATACCATGAGATAAAGTCACGACACTGTTTAATCGTGCCAGGATGTTTAAACAACTGCATGATTTTGAAAACATAGATCATTTATATTTGTCAATGTTGTTAGGGTTTCTTGGTAATGTAGAAGCAAATCTATTTGTTGTCATGGAACGAGCTAGAGTGAGATCCAAGTGTGCTTGGAATTAAATGGGATGCATTAGAGGTGGATAAAGACTCATTGAATTTTGTGTGAGTGTTGGGCCGCATAGAATTGGAAACAGAGGACTGACTCAAAGGCAAGGAAAACATTTAAAAGTTGCACAAAGAGAATCAGGTTCGAAGAATTCTTGTGCTAAAATTTCACTTGAAATTTGGAATCAATTTGTAGCTTTTCAAATGAGAGGAGGGATTCAAATACCACATCTACACATCTAAAAAAGTATTGAGAACTATATTGTAAAGAGGAAGCATAGTAAATATGAAGTGTTTTATGTTGCAGTAGTTGTCATCGCACGAGCTAGAGAAGGGAGTCCATTTGATATTACCGAGGAGAAATTTTTACACAGGTGCAATAAGTTGGTGTAGGAAAACACCTTTCTTCAGATACTGGATGTGTGGGAAAATTGAGCATAGTGTTTTCTTTGCATATGGAATGATTTGCAATGGTAATGAGATGCAAAGGTTCTTGGCTTTAATCTTTCAAGGTTAAGCTTCCACTCTCGGCTTCAAGGAAGCAAAAGAGCATGCAGAGCAGATGAATTAGGGAAAACCATAAATCAACAACCAACATAGAAGATGAGGAGCGAACAAATCTCCATCGTTTCCCACCAGCCCCATGAGAATGGGTGATGACGTTACAAAAAAGTAGTGGAGTGTGTGGGGGAGGCTCTAGTGGGCCCATGGAAAATTTAAAGAAGGAAGAGTTAAAATTTTATTCTCAAACCAGATACAAATAATTAAAAAACCTTCACTCGTAAAAAACAAAAACCATGTGTTGGGCATGAAAATATTAAAATTTATGTGACTGATGGAAAATATTTGGGGCTTTCACCTTTTAATAACTAATGGTTAAAAATATAAAATGCAAAAGGTGAGGGTAGGATTTTTATTTTTCTCGATTTAAAAGCTTTCAAGTGAGATATTAAAAGATAAATGCATGGGTATGAAGGGATTTCAATAACCCGATAGAGTGAAAAGAAGCCTTCATTTTAAAATAATTTTTTTTTTTAGTTGTGGAAAGATTAAAAGAGTAGAGTAAAAAATTTCACGAGAGGAACAAAACATTTGCAGCTCGAGTAAAATGGAGGAAGAGGAGGTGAAGGTTTTTCATGAAGTGGAGTAATTTTTCTGTTTTTGAGTGAATACAAGAAAAATATAGGCAGAAAATAGAGAAAAGTGAAAAATGGGCATTCAACAATGGAGATCAAGATACCGGGTGTCTTCCACATATTCATTTTAGGGCTGATTCTTCTTATTTATCTTTTGATTCTTTCTCATTTGTAAGGGTTCCAATTTTTGAAGTTCTACAAGGCAAACAAAAGCTCTATCTAAATTGTAAAGTTGGCATGAAGGATATGACTGTTAGTCATTAGTCTAAGATGTTTTTGTGTTTTGAATTGTGCTTCATGAATATATTTTATTTTATGATTTTCTCCATGACTAAGATGTAATACTTTTTAAATTCAATAATCAAGGATTATCTGAGTTTTTCATGCACATTTGTTGCATTTGAATTGCATTTGTTATTGCCTTTTTTTCAAGGAGTAGATTAATTTCTTTAATGAATGTAATGGGATTATTGTGTTTCCAGGTGGATTTCTAAGAATGGTTATTTGATAAGCTTCAGTGGTCTTTTTATCATAAGGTGATAACATTTTTTAATATCTTCAAAACATGTTTAACATGGCAAGATAAAATGCTTGTTATATGACTCTATAGCCCTTTTCTTGGCACTAGCCAATCTTGTGCATCTTTTATTTTCAATTTGGTCCCAAATCTTAAAATCTAAAAACCCTTTTACTTTGATGTTTTTTTGCTTTCATGTTTAAGTTATCTCAGTTCCCTATATCTTCATGGTATTTGAAAGAGTATAGAGGCTAAATTTGAGAGAATTTTATCTATTAACCCTCTATGTGTTTGAGATAAAGATATCTAAGTTATGTATTCTAAGAAATGTTCAATGAAAATGGGATTATGCTTGAACCTAGTGGAATATAAAATACCCATTACTCATATATTTGAGAACTATCCACTTTCATAGGTCTGTAGTTTATTGCTTGGCATAAGCTTATCATACATTGGACCTACAATTAAGAACACCCTCCTGAGTCTTGTGGAGCTCAAAGTGTAGAAGGATTTCATAGCCTTATTAGTTGGCTTTTCTTGTCTTCAATCTATTGATAGTGCAGACTCCTTGTTCTTAATCTTTAATCCCTTGTTTTAGGCATTGTGTTCCTCCTTAGGTTTGAAGGTTGCAAGAAAAACACAAGTAACTCAGTAACTATGAAACGGGATGTAACATAATTCCCCCCTTGTGAATCATCGTCGTCGATGATTTTAAACATTTAGAGATATATAATCAAATAAAGGTTTTACCTTTAACTTTTCTCATCATGTAAGAAATAAACATATTCTATTGATAAAAAAACTTTCTTCCCTTGGAGCATGACCTTTTGCAATCTCGTCCATGCTAGACTTTGCACTGAGGGTCCAAACTAACATATAGGGAAAGCTCGTATGCTTTCACGCATACTTTCCCTTAAAGAGCTATACTTCTTAATCATATTAACTCCCTTGTACTTCACAAGTACCACAGTGACCATATCCTATATGACACCTATACCTTAGTGACTGGAAAAAATGTTCTCATTGGCTAATGAATTTATCCTTAGTGTAACCCAAATAGATAAACAATGTCGGTGTATTATACACTACATGTGGGTACCATCATTTCTTTTGGTGTTTACGGCATTGGACAACTCAGAGGCCAAGACTGTTCATCACTAACACAACTATCTACCTTAAGCATAAGTATATTGTTTCATAATTTTAAGCTTGTATCAAAAAATTTTCCTTGATCCTCCTGATCTATTATTCCAATTAACAACCTTTATGATATAAGGTTAATCCTATTTATTAGCTTACCTTAGCTTTATACAGATTCAATCCTTCTTCTCATATAATGGACCTAACCTTAATGATAGAAGTTTATAAGTATTCTACAAATCCACTAAGATTTGGTGTATACCATTTTCCTAACTAGATAACATAATTGAATTCCTCATAAGATAATCATGGTTTACACAAAAAATTAATATTTCTTGCTTGTTCCCATCTGAGATAACCTTCTCAGGATCATTAAGCAATTGCTTTTCACAATATGAAGTTTAGTAGTGATATCCTATAAATCAAATTTTCCAATCAAAATTGGTTACCTTGGTGAGTCTATCCACCATAACATTATGTCAGTTATATCGACATAGAAAGATCAAACTATTCTTATGATCTACCACTTTCCCCTTTGGAATTCCATGGGAGTATATGAGCCCTACCAATGATGATATCCTGTCATCATCCTCTGGAATTTTGGACATCAACTTGCTACATACTTTGCAGAATTTTAATTTATCCCCTTCTATATTATAGTGGTTCCTCTTTTGAAAAAAAAAGTTGTTCCCTTATATACTTGAATATGACATCTATTTACCTCATTCATTCTTTTATCTTCCAAAATTTTGGATACATAGGTTATTTTTTGATTCATAATAGTCCATCCTAACTAAGTGAAAACCTCTTCCATGGGATTATGCCACATTTGATTCTCGAAACATAATTTTTAAATATTGATGGTGAAGCTAAAATCCTTCCACTTAGGACATCCATATCTTGGATTTCTTTCGTCCTTTAATCATTTCTACGTTATAATTTGATTTTCAGCTCAATTTGTTTCTTCCGATGAGCATTTATACTAGTTCGAATAATAATTCTTTTTTGATCATGTTGACTTGATATTATCTTCCAAAAGATATCAGTAATAATTACATACTTAACTATCAAGCATGTACGTTCCTTGACAACTCAAGCTCGTGAATATATAATTCTTCCCTTTCCAATTTCATAGACGATAATTTTTCCTTCCATGATTAGGCATATTTCCTTATCCCTTTTCTAAGGAATCAACAATAATAAAAATTGATCTTCCAACTCAATTACGTATAAAGTTGTGTTGTATAAATTTATTTCTCATTGGTCATAAGCCTTGACCTTTCCACTACCTTTCACTAGTAGTTCCATTAGCTTATCTTTTATCCTTATTAACCTTGTTGTGGTTATTGAGGACAAGATGAAGAAGTCAAAAGTTATTTCAAATTCGAAATACTTCAATGTACTAGGGTACTTTATCCGATTCTATCTACTTTCCTTCTCCCCCCTTAGTATTTCCATGATATTAGATTATCTTAATAGTTGAACTCTTACCAAACATTTTCTCTCCCCAATTGATTGAATTGGTTTAATATTCCTTGTTGTTGGCTCTTCATAGTTGAACAACCATTTCTTGTTTTTTTCTTACTCTCCATTCTATTCCTTTAAATATACTTTTTGTTTCCAAAATTGGATTCATCATCACCTTCTAATCTCTTAGAATCAATAGTTGGATCCCTAGTAACGAGATCTAATGAATATAACACAATTTATAAGATACTCTAGCATTTCATTTCAATTATCCCTCCATGAATACTAATATCCTTTAGCCATAGTAGAAGATTATCATATTTCCGCAAAGCCTCTTTCATTGATGAGATTGCCTAAGAATCCCTTATGACAAATGTGTTCTCACCTTAGTGTGTTGTTTCCAAAATACTCTTTCGATTTGATACATAGTCTCCTTTCATATCTAATAACCTTTAAACGTAAGTTTACTTTCATTGTCAAGTTGGTAAGTTCTATTTGTACTTCAACCAAACTATGCTCTTAACCAAGCCTTTCATTGAATTTAATCCAATAAATATCAATCATCTTTCCAAGTGATTTTTGTCCCTTTTTATTTCCTCATAAATTTATACATTCTAGGGTTGTTTGTCTTCTTTCTCCTTTTTAATTGGGATCTCCAAATTGACTTTTCCTATTCCAATCGGTGGAATCATCTCAGCTTTTAATTCTTTGTGGGTTGCTTTTTTCTTGACTAAACCGGTTCTCTATCCTTCATTCAAAAGTGTCAACTTTCTCTCTTGACTCCTATTAAACATTGCAATATTTTAACCTTGTATCAAATTAGGTTTTTCAAGGGTGTATCCAACCTCTTGTTACCTCCCTAGAATTTTTTTTATTCACAGTATGTTGATTTCCTACTTCGACAGAAGTTTCCAATTTATGCTTTTAGTTAGTTCCCTTCCAATAAAGCATACTCATATATTTATAATATCCCCACTCACTCCAAATTCCTTGACTCTTTGCAACTACTAGTTGATATCAATAAGGGGGTTATTTCAATTCTTCCTATCCCTTAGAGTCATTTAAAAAATTTCATAGGATGAAGGTACTCACTAGTAATCCTCCATAACTCTCCTACTAACCTAGAAGAATAATCTTCCACAATACAAGGTGTATTAAATTGAGTTGTTGGTTTAGGAGTTTTCTACTCTAGGGAAGATTCTTCCTAGTCCTAGACTTAAACTAGTTTTCAGGAATCTAAACTTCCCTTTTGTTTCCACTTTGTTCTTTTCCTCTTGCCATCTTGGCATAAGAACAGTTCAACCTTTAACTTCCAATAAGGTTTATGTTTTACTTATGTAATGAGCCCATAGGCTCTAGAGATAAACCTGGTAGCTTTGATACCACATGTAACAACCCCATTATTCTACTCAAAAGAATTGCCAAATTTTTAAGGCTCCACAAGTGAATAATTCATGATGCCATCACATAGAAATTAAAAAAATCCTGTAATTCAAAGACTAAATCCACATATGAAATAACACATATTCCAAACTTTCCATTTGCATTTATAATTGAATATTACAATCTTTCCAAAATAATGACATGTATAAAATCTCAAGATAACATCTCTTTCATTACAACTTCCATACAAATGGATATAAGAAAAATATACATATCTTTGTTGAGCTTCATAAGCAATAGATACACAAATTGGTCATGATGTTGCCACATTGGTGCATACGTTATAGATGTCCCAATTACTTGGTGCAAACATCCCCAAATCTTGGCCACCAATTGATGAGGAGAAGCATCACTCAAGCACTTTTCTACCAAGTACAAACTCAAATGCGGTTCCCCGCACATCCGCCACATATGGCAAGATGGGCCTACCCTTCAATGAAGAGATTGGTTGGTAAAACCCCATAAAAAATAGCCTTCTTGAGCTTAGTGTTGTGTCCTACAAACCATAAACCAATCATACGGTAGCTACACCTACGAGTATGAAAATATTGAACTAGAATGTCTATACTGGATCACAGTGAACTGATAGTGTAAACAGTGGCTACTTACACTACTTTGGCCAAAGTTTCATATTAAAATTCACCTCTTCACCTACTACCTTAGCTCGATTTGGTTAATGACCATTCATGTACTATGCATAGGAAATTCCCTTCTTAAGGTAATCTTTAACCCTTGGAACAACCTATTTCTTTTACAAATAACTACGCATAGGCTATTCTTTTCTTAATGTAATCTTTAACCCCGGGAACAACCTATGATTATAGTATTCCTACTAAGTAACTCAAGTAACTTCTACTTATCGAGTATCCAAATAACATAATGTCACATCATTGAATGACTCTAGAACCAAAGGTATGATCCCAACTATAAAGTCCTAATCAATGGTTTATCTCAACATTAAATGGCTCCATTAAAAATTACTAATGAATAACCTCAAATTAAAAGTACAACTTTCAACAAGAAATGACTTCACTCAAAGTATAATCTTATCAATAAATGACCTCAATCAAAAGAATAATCATATCAATAAATGAATCATTCAAAAGTGTAGTCTCAACATAAAAGACTCTATTCAAGAGTGTATTCTCATCAATAAAATATTGTTCAAAAAGTAGATTTTCATCAATAAAATGACTTTGCGTCAAGAGTGTAAAACAATCCAACTAAATAGGGTATTCACAAATTCAAGTGATAAACTTAATCTCATAGGTAACCTCATCCTTAGCTTACCCTAATCCTAGGATAAAATTAGCAATCAATGGTCATACCATTTGTGTAGGTTATTCTCAACCTAGGGATTCCAATCAATAATCAAGTAAAGAAATGATCAAGTGATCATTCAAGTGTTGACTATAATATGGTTTGCATGATGTTACAACCTATCAATGATGACATGTCTATTATACCATCATTATTGTTGTATTATTAACCTCATTATCCACTAGGGTTTGTTAGGACTTAGGTGTCATCAACCATGTAAATCCTTTAATTAATTATTCTCCTAAACTATTTTGTACACTTACCCATAAGAGGTGAAATCATTTGACCAACGGTGGTGAAAGAGACAATGTAAATGTAGTGTTACCGTTACCATTTATCCTTTTGGAAAATGATAAAATAGCTAGGTGCCCCACTTTGGAATCTTCTAGAATCAATTTGTTGGGTAAAAATAGGGTGTTGTAAGAGAATCCATGACATGTATGACAATTGTCATAAGATTCTATGACAGTATGATAGATTCATTATGACAGAATATGTTATTCTTGGACCCTAGGCATCCATGCATGAGAGATGCCTTATGACAGCTATAAGAGCATTTGTAAGAGGTTATTTTTGGTATTTTTGACCTTTTCCAAGGAGGGAGATGTGGGTTTTTCTAGGTAGTATTGCTTCCTATTGTTTGGTGAGACCATGATGGTTTTCATCCTCACAAATCTCTATAAATTGGGGCCTTGAGCTAGAGTTATTCAAATTCAGTTTTGCAAGTTCATAAGGTAACAGGGTGCTGCCAGATTTTACAGAATTTGATAAGAGAAGTCTATTGTTGCATGTAATATTTCAGATTATCAGCAATATACTTTCCTCTCTTTATGTGGTGGAGTTTTTTCCCTTTGGGGTTTCTCCACGTAAATATTTTTTTGCATGTGTTATGATTCTTCTATCTCTCTCTCTCTCTCTTTATTTCTTCACACTAAGGCTAAAGGTTAATCTACATATTTAAGTTCATATTGCAAGCTTTCTTCACCTTGCTTTCCTTTTAAAGTGTTGAAGGTTTTTTGCTGCAGTAGGAGCTTTTGTATTATTGGTTTTGCAAATTTGTGAAAGATTGCATACCATGGCCTCCACCTCTCATCAAGATATTGAGAAGTTTAATGGCACTGGTTACGACATGTGTAAGTTGAAAGTGGAGGATCTCCTTGAGGAGAGAGATCAGTGGTTACCAGTTTCAGTTGATAAGAAGTCATCTACTTCATCATTGCTAGATGAAGATTGGAAGAAGTTAGACAAGAAGGCTTGAGGGACCATTCAGTTGTGTCTCACAGACTCTGTCCTCCTGAATGTCTCTTCAAAAGACACGACATACAAAATTTGGAGGAAGATAGGTGAAATCTACCAAACTAAGAGTTTGTCTAACAAGTTGTATCTCAAAAGATGTTTATATTCATTAAAGATGAAGGATGGTGATTCTATTGCTAAACATTTGAATGCTTTTAATTTGATTATAAGTCAGCTTGCATCTATTGATGTTAAAATAGAAGATGAGGATAAATGCATTTTATTGATTTTCTCATATCAGAATCTTGGGAAAATTTAATTGTTGCTATAACAAGTGGTGGTGCAGAACCTAAGATGGATATTATTATTCCCATACTTCTTTCAGAGGAGATAAGGAGAAAGACCATACATAGTGGCTCCCAAGATGCCTTGTATGTGCGAGGTAGGTCCAAGGAAAAAGGGCCTAAAGGGGATAAGAAGAAGGATAAGTCTAAAGGACGATCTAAGACCCTCGAAAAGAGTAGAGTGAAGTATTGGAACTGTGGTAAACAAGGACATGTGAAGAAGGAATGTAGAAACAAGAAAAAGAATGCAAATTCCTCCACACAAAATTCCTCTGATAACGGTGATTTTGATGCTTTGATTATTTCAGCTAACACATTTTGTAATGATGCTTGGTTTATTGATTCAGGTGCTTCCTTCCATATGATTCCTCATAAGGAGTGGTTTTCTACATATAAAGAATAAGATGAAGGAGAGGTCTTCATGGGTGACAACAACTCACAAAATATTATCAATAAAGGAAAGGTAAAGTTGTGTTTCAGTGATGGGAGGGTTAAAATCCTTGATGATGTTTTACATATTCTAGGAATTACAAAAAGTTTAATTTCGGTTTCCAAGTTGAATGATTTTGGAATGCATGTGACATTTGACAAGTTTGGTTACAGGATGGTAAGGGGAATTTTGGTGATTACTAAAGAATCTCAGACAGGGACTTTGTTTAGCCTACAAGCCTCTACTTTTTGTAATTCCTCTTTTGTAACTAGCACTGAAAATGTATGTATGTTGTGGCACCATAGATTGGGTAACATTGGTGAAAAAGGTCTTAGGACCATACTTGATAAGAAACTAGTAGATGGTATTTTTTATTATTTTGTTGGTAAAAATAATTTTTGTGAGGATTGTGTGTTTGATAAACAAAACAGGTCATCATTTCCTAAAGGAATAACAAACCTAATGGATTTTTGGAACTAATTCATTCGGATGTATGTGGTCCAATGGATACAGATTCTTTGGGTAGATTTCATTACTATGTTTCCTTCGACATTGGTGAATACTTAGGATATACTTGGATTTATTTTATGTATACAAAATCTGAAGTTTTCACCAAATTTAAGGAATTTAAGGCATAGGTTGAAAAGCAAACAGATTATAAGATAAAAGTATTGAGATCTAACAATGGGGGTGAATATTGTTCTAAGGAATTTGATGAGTTTTGTAAACATGCAGGAATTGTTAGGCAAAAGACTACACCTTACACACCCCAACAAAATGGGGTAGCAGAAAGAATGAACTATACATTAATGGAAAAATCTAGGAGCATGTTAAGTAGTGCTAAGTTAGATAAATGTTTTTGGGCAGAAATTGTTGGTACTGCTTGTTATTTAATTAATAGATCTCCTTGTAAAGCTCTTGTTGATAAAAAACCTTATGAAATGTGGTTGGGTGAAAAGCCTTTAGTTTCACATTTAAGGTTCTTTGGTTGTGATGCTTTTGTTCATGTGCCTAAAGAGAAGAGGTCTAAATTGGATCCCAAATCTCATAAATGCATCTTTGTAGGTTATGGTGAAAATGTTAAAGGTTATAAAATTTGGAATCCACTAACACGAAAGATGATATTTTCTAGAGATTTATTTTTCAGGGAATTTAGAGCTAACTCTAAAGATGAGAAACCAAAGAAAAATTCAAAGACATTGCATTTTGAAACTAAGTAGGAAGATGCACATGTGGAAGAACAGAGAGATGGAGAAGAAGATGGAGGAGAAGAAGAGAGTTTTGAAGAATTTGTTGTAACAGAAGAAGTTGAAAACAATGAGGATGAACATGAGGAGGAACCCCTTACTCCACCTTTGAGAAGGTCCACAAGACAAAAAAATTCAGTTGACAAGTATAGCCCACCTGATTTTCATTATAAATGTTCTTTGTTAAGTAGTGATGATGAACCTAGATCTTTCAGGGAGGCTTTCTCTTCAAAACAATGCGAGTCTTGGATGGAGGCCATGCAAGGTGAGATGATGTCTTTGAAAAATTGTGACACCTATGATCTTGTTAGTTTTCCCAAAGGAAGAAAGGCCATTAGTTGTGAATGGGTATATAAAAAGAAGTTTTGTGCAAACGGTAAGTTGGAACAGTACAAAGCCAGATTAGTGGCCAAGGGCTACTCCCAGAGAGAGGGAGTTGATTTTGGAATATTCTCTAATGTTACTAAGTTAACTTCTATTAGATTCCTTTTATCCATTGCAGCTACTTATGATTTAGAAATAGAATAAATGGATGTTAAAAATGATTTCTTGCATGGGGATCTTGAGGAAGAAGTTTATATGAAATAGCCAAATGGTTTTGCTGTGAAAGGAAAAGAACGCCTGGTTTGCAAGTTAAAACGGTCTCTATATGGTTTAAAACAGTCACCTAGGATGTGGTACCAGAAGTTTGATGCCTTTGCATTTAATTTGGGTTTTGTTAGAAGTGAAGAGGATCACCGTGTTTATTTTAAAGTTATTGATGATCAAATAGTGATTATTATCATATATGTGGATGATATGTTGCTCATTGGTAACAATAAGGCAATGATTAAGGAAATTAAAACTTAGCTTTCTGGCACATTTGATATGAAAGATTTAGGGGCTGCTAAATATATTCTTGGGATGGAAATCATTAGGGATCGGATTCACAGAAAGCTTTGGTTAAGTCAGAGTAAGTATGTTAACACTATTTTGCAAAGGTTTAATATGCAAGACTGTAAATCAGTAAATATTCCATTTCCTATTGGTACTAAGTTAAGTTTAGACATGTGTCCTAAATCGGATGATGATATTGATGAAATGTCTAATATTCCTTATGCTAGTGTTGTCGGTAGTTTAATGTATGCAATGGTTTGTACTAGACCAGATACAACCCAAGTAGTGGGAGTTCTAAGCAAGTTTATGTCTAACCCTAGTAAAGAACATTGGAATTTTGTTAAAAGGGTATTTATATATTTGCGAGGTACTTTTGATTGCTATTTGGTTTATCATGGTACTGATAATGTTGATAAGTCATTGGACATATAGGGTTTTATTGATGCATATTGGGTAGGTGAATTGGACATTCGAAGGTCCACTAGTGGCTATGTGTTTACTTTGTTTGGAGGTGCAGTGAGTTGGATGAGTAAAAGACAACCTACAATTGCTTTGTCCACCACTGAAGTAGAGTATATGGCTACTACACATGCCTCTAAGGAGGCGGTTTGGTTACATATACTTGGTAATGGTATTGGTTTTGATTGCAAGATAGTGACCTGATTGGATGTGATAGTCAGAGTGCCATATGTTTGGCTAAAAATCCTATGTATCATTCTCAAAATAAGCATGTTGGTCTTCAGTATCACTTGATGCAAGATATGGTTGAGAATGGATAGGTCTTGATTGAAAAATTTTACACTTTGGATAATGTTGAAGATTCTCTTATGAAGCCAGTCACCACAGATAAGTTCTCTTGGTGCAGGAAGGCCATGGGCCTTGATCACTATACTTGATTCTATGTAATTGTATCTCTATGGGTGTAATTTACAAAGTATGATGTCAAGTGGGAGAATGTGAGGATTTAGGTGTCATCAACCTTGTAAATCCTTTAATTAATTATTCTCTTAAAGTGTTTTGTACACTTACCCATAAGAGGTGAAACTGTTTGACCAATGGTGGTGAAAGAGACAATGTAAATGCAGTGTTACTGTTACCATTTGTCCTTTTGGAAAATGACAAAATAGCTAGGCATCCCACTTTGGAATCTTCTAGAATGAGGTTGTTGGGTCAAAATAGGGTGTTGTAAGAGCATATATGACATGTATGATAGTTGTCATAAGAGACTATGACAGTATGATAGATTCCCTATGACAAAATATGCTATTCTTGGACCCTAGGTGCCCATACATGAGAGATGCCTTATGTCAACTATAAGAGCATTTGTAAGAGGTTATTTTTGGTATTTTTAACCTTTTTCAAGGAGGGAGGCATGGGTTTTTCTAGGTAGTATTGCTGCGTATTGTTTGGTGAGACCATGGTGGTTTTCATCCTCACAAATCTCTATAAATTAAGGCCTTGAGCTAGAGTTATTTTAATTCAGTTTTACAGGTTTGCGGGGTAATAGGGTGCTATCGTATTTTACAGAGTTTGATAAGAGAAGTCTATTGCTGCATTTAACATTTCATATTATCAATAATATACTTGCCTCTCTTTTTGTGGTGGAGTTTTTTCCCTTCAAAGTTTCTCCACTTAAATTTGTTGTTGCATGTGTTATGATTATTCTCTCTCTCTCTTTCTTTCTTCACACTAAGGCTAAAGTTTAATCTACATATTTTAGATTTGCATACACTTATTTAAGTTCATAATGTAAGCTTTCTTTACCTTGATTATCAATAGGGTTTACCTAGTATAATATATTATCAAATACAAGTTACTTCTTCCATTGGATAATCTAATTTCAAGGTAATCTATGAACTTTCTATAGTTCGAAATACACAATAACTTGAAGAAAAATACTTCATAATGTTGGAATATGGATTCTAGTGTTGTCATTGATGGCAACCTAAGTCATGGATCTGATACACACCGAAAGTTAGAGTGAAGAATAGGGTATCCAACTAGAGTTGAGTTTGTCGATCAATATGCATTATCGGTTTATTAGTTCATGTTGTGCATCTCAGGGAAGGTCATTGGGTATCTAGAAGACCTTATTCTTGAGTTTTGTTCCTGTGCATCAATCGGTGTACGACTTTGCCAATCTGGTGTATTGATTCTTTGTTTATCAATACTAGAAGGCTGACTTGGTGGATATAGTCATTGTGGATGTTTAAGGAGTAATTGTTTAAATGATTTTATGTTTCAACATGTTTATTTAGGTCCTCACTATTCTATGGTCGACTTTTAATGGTACGCATTAAGAATCATTTATGGATTTGGCCGACCATTGGAAAATATTATACATTTTGGTAAAGCCGACATGAAGATAATATTATCCTTTGATGCGGATATATACGATCGATTGTTTATATCATTTTAGTATCGAATCATGATGGATGCGAAATGTGTTGTTGTGTGATGTGAAATTCAGAAGAGAAGTTGTATGAATTCATCTATGGATATAATATTTATGATGCAAGTTGTAGTAGAGTAGAGCAGAAGAGCAGAATCAGACAGAAGGTCTAGAATCCGATCTATGAGCTTAACCAAAACTGTAATCAAGCGTTAGAAGATGTTATTCCTTCAATTCAACCCTTCAAATGGATGTAATCTGAATATTTTGTAAGGTAATGAGCCTTCCTATTTTGAGTAGTGAGCTCTGGGTAGTGTGCCTGAATGCAAGTGCATTCCCATTTTGTAAAACTTATATTTGAGTACTCAAATTGCGGATTGACCTCCACCATGGTTTTTCCCCTAATAGGGTTTCCATGTAAAAATCCTTGTGTTATAGTGTTGTGGATGATTTTTTTGTGTGTTTGCATTTTTTCCTTCAGCTCAAAGTTGTAAGTGGTTTAAATATCAGAATAATAAAGTTGAAGATTTTAGAACACTGATTCACCCCCCCTCTCAGTGTTCCCAAATTCCAACAATTGGTATCAGAGCTTAGTTCCTCGGAAGAAGTTTGACAACTTGAGGTGGATCTTGGAATGTAATGGACTCTGATAGTCTTTAGCAGCAGATTTTGGTGCCACTTGATGATCTTGATTAGTCTAAAGCAGAAGTCCAAGAATTGAAAGGAAAACTTAGGGATGCTGAGAAATTCATTCAGTCATTGAAGGATCAGATTGTTAAATCTAGGGAAAAGAGGAAGGGTCTCTATGATCATATTAAGAAAAAAGAGAGCGAAAACATGGATGATTCTCACCTAAATCAAACCTTGAAGGAAATAACTGAAGAATGTGAAAATCTTGCCAGAGACAATGCTACCCT